>CM060256.1:29163304-29517370 GCA_030684275.1 Acipenser oxyrinchus oxyrinchus | reverse complement strand
GGAGGTGAGGAGGAGGGGAGGGAGGGAGGAGGAGGGAGGAGGGAGGGAGGGATGAGGGAGGGGAAGGAGAGGAGGAGGAGTTGGGGGTGGAGGGAGGAGGAGGAGGGAGGAGGATGGGGAGAGGAGGAGGAGGAGGAGGGGAGGAGGCTGACACAACAACAAGGAGGAGGAGGGAGAGGAGGAGGATGATGGAGGAGGATGAGGAGGAGGAGAGGAGGGGAGGAGGAGGAGGAGGAGAGGAGGAGGAGGATGAGGAGGGAGAGGAGGAGGATGGAGGAGGAGGGGAGGGAGGGAGGAGGAGGAGATGAGGAGGAGGAGGGGGAGGAGGGAGGAGAGGAGGAGAGAGGGAGGAGTGGAGGGAGGGAGAGGAGGAGGAGGATGGGAGGTGGAGGGGACTGGGGGAGGAGATGATGAGGAGAGGAGGATTGGAGGGGAGAGGATGGACACGGGGGAGGAGGGAGGAGAGGGAGGAGGAGGAGGGAGAGAGAGGAGGAGGAGGAGGGGGAGGAGGAGGAGGAGGAGGGAGAGAGAGGAGGAGGAGGAGGAGGAGGAGGAGGAGAGGGGAGAGAGAGGGGGGAGAGAGGAAGAGGGGGAGGCGGAGGAGGTCTTGATTCTCTCCCTGTTCTTTAGGGCCCTTTCCCATTTGGTTCACTTTTGCAATTTATTCAACTGAGTTCTGTTCAAGTGGAAGAGAACTGAGTTAATCTGTTCCCACACTGCAAGGTGAGGGTGTCAGAATTTACTCAGAACTGTAGTACATTTAACATGTACTATATACTCCATTTAATCATGTTTCAGACAGTAACTTACCTTTTTCTTCTGTTGTATATTACTGGGGTGGAGTCGATTTTTATGTAGCTTTCTTTATATTGTTCTTAAACTTATTAGACTGTTAATATGTAACATTAACTATCTATTTTAACACCTACTGTTTGTTTACCTTCTGGATATTTATTTGTCAAACTTTTCTCAAAGCCCTACAGCAGCTATGCTATATTTATTCAGATCGCTCTTATTGTTTTTTTAAAATTATTTTACTTTTTGAAATCTGAAGAAATGGTGAATAAAAAAGACACCGTCGCCGCATTTACATTATAAAAAAAATACGCCCTGTGGAGTTTTGCAGGAGACATAGGAGACAGATGGTGTGTTAATGATGATTGTGACTGCCAGAGAAAAGTTTGTAGTTTTATATTAGGTGTGTTCTCTTTCATTATATGAAATCCTTTTCAAAGGGAAGCTTAATAAATCCCTGCTGTACATCTGAAAACCTTGTGATTGAGTGTCTCAAGTTTTTGATGGAAATTAAGCTAAGTGTATTGTAAACTGTCACCAAGGAATGAATTATTTGGTGTTACATTGAACATGACCGTGGAACCTTTTTGATGCCACATTAAATAAATAGAGCACTGTTCCCCCTGGTTAAATGGTTGTGTTCAAATCATTGTTTCGGCTTTTTACAAATAAAACACATGCTATTTAATATTGCAAATACCAACAAGATTAAAATGGGACCACACACACCAACTGTCTTGATATGACTCAGACCTTATTCTTTGTTACTTTACATTTGTATTTACCAACAAGTCTAAACCAGTGCTCCCACTCACTGCTCTCTCTCCCTCTCTCTGTAGGCGATGAGGCTAGCGAGTGCTGGCCCATGGAGAGCCCAGAGAAGGAGCTGAAGATGGAGCCTCTCCTGTGCGACCCCAACAGCCTCCTCCCTGCCCTCACACTCAGCCTCGCAGCCTCCAGCCAGACACAGAGCCCCGCGCTGGCCGTTCCCATCCTGCTGACCGCACCGCCACAGGTCACAATCGCCAACCAGGTTCGTAGACCAGGTACCAAGATGGGCACTAATAAGGCCTGTTCTGGTGAGAAAATAAATTGTAAAAATATTTACAATAGATACAAAATGGCAGTTGACTATATTAATAAGATAGTACGTTATTTTGAATATGTAAAAAGTTATTTTTTATATCATCGCATGTGAAAAATGTGGCTTTTTCACTGGTTCTATGAAGGGAAAAACACACCCATATTTTAATACATATTTAATATGTTCACAAAGGAGAACCAAGATGTAATTTTGTGCAGAAGAATTTTTTATTTTTATTTTGTGTTTTAACCTGACAAAAATCTTCTGGTCTTTCGTGTTTGACAGCTGGTGTCTGAGGAAAGATGGGAATAATTGAACTGTTCTAGACTGTTGTTGGTTTCTTTGACAACAGTTTAGAAAAGTAACAATCATGCAAAACCTTACTTAATTCATCAAAACATCATTAAAGTTTTGTAGATGGGGCCCATATTATTGCAAACTTAACAACGTGGCAAAAAGAAATCTGACATGCCATATTAAATACATTTGTAATCAACCAAACGCCAACAATGTTGCTTTTGTTACATTCCCAGAGGAATGATGCCGGTGAAAAGGTTTTGCCAAAGATTAAGCTGGAGCCTCATGAAGTGGATCAGTTCCTGAACCTCTCGCCAAAAGGTAAGGACTTTCTTTCAAATGGGCTAAAAAAAGAAGAAGAAAAAAAGAGGGCTTTAGTGTGTTTTAGAATCCTTACATTAAAGACTGCAGAGAGACTTTGAACCAGGGTGGAATGTGTCACTGTGTTGTATCACAAACAGTGGGTCGGGATTCAGTTTAAATATGATCCACTGTCCTTATAGTGGCTTAGAAGAAGCAATAACGCTGATTGCCATCATCTTTTAATAAAAACATCAATTATCTTTAGCTCATATTTTGTTTTCTTTTCTTGTTTGGTTAATCTTGGAAGCCCCTATTATCATAGCAGTACCGTCACTAAAAGTTTCTTGTCGCCAATGTTAGAGCAAAGTGTTGTGTCTGAGACTTCTCTATTAGAAATGTGTTTTATAGAGTTACCTTTCAATGTTGAAAAGATGTTGTCCATAACACAACAAACAAGTTGGCAATCCATTCTTTAAAATTTCAAAATTGTTTCTTGAGCTTTTACAGAGCTTGAAAATGTTGTGTATAGCCTCCTGCTGTTGCAAGTGATTGAAGGAGCGTGTCAATTTGGCTCTCATAGTAGGGGAGTGACAAACAAGCACATTTTAAGAAGACAGAGTTTGTGTCCCTACAGCTAAAAATAACCATGGAATCTAAAGAACTTGATTGGTTTTGGTTTCTTATAAATTGCACTATATAGGAGGCTAAACTATGGAAGAAAGTAGTAAACCAATTGTTGGTGGCACAAGCAGTGGCGATTTGATCTTCTCCACATTGCCCTGCCTCAAGTCTGCCCTGGTAGTAGAAGGATCAATCTTCTTGACCTTTCTTTGGCCGTTTTTGAGACCAAACGAAAAAAAACAAGCAACCAATATACAGATTAATGTAAGTTTTTGATAGGTATAACAGCATTGCTAATGTGGAAGAGACGTTTAGCCTGTATACTATGGTTTTACAGACCCTGATTCGCACGAATCATGGATTGCCTATTGTTAACCTAGGTAAGGTAGTCCAAATTAGTGCTAATCAGGGTCTGTTTAAAAAAAAAAAAAAAAAAAAAAAGTTGTATGTACTGGGACTTTGTTAGGGTCAGGGTGTCCCAGTGACCTTAGCCTAAGTGACCTTAACCTAAGTTAGCCGGTAAATTTGCATAGTGATATATCCAGAGACTTGTTACAAACATTATTTTTCTTTCTGCCTCTGTGTGTCTGTCTGTTTCTTCCATCCCTAACTGTTTATCTCCACAGGCCTAGACTCCCTACAGCTGCCCCCCACCCCCCCCAGCTCCCATGGCAGTGACTCCGAGGGTGGGCAGAGCCCGACCAGATCCTGCCCACCTCCCAGCTCCACCCAGTCAAAGCCCACCCTCAAAGTGGCACCCGGACGCCTTCCTCCCTCACCAACTCTCCGCTTCTCACCGCCCCACGTAAGTGCTGGAAAACTGCTGAGGTGGATATCTCTACACAGGCAGGACTATGATGGCTGTAATTGCAATCTTTTAGACAGCTTCGCTTCCTACATGTAGCTTTAACACTAGAACCACCACGTGGGTCACTGTGACCCATACATTTTTAAACTGCTTCGTTATGAAAATTAAAGACATACTGTCGGATACAACTGAAAAGTTTTATTCATGAACGTCCTATCTAACATTTGTATCGCAGAAACACCGTATTTAAGTGGAAAATTAAACATAAAGGCTTTATTTTTAAAATGAGTGCATATACAGCACGACTACAAACAGTGAAAAAATATAATAAAATATACATTTAAAAAGAAATGGGTATGTACATATACCCGTGTACAGGTGTAAACGGGTACATGTACACACAAAACTATAAAACCAAAATCATTGTTTCTAGTACTACATAAAGAAAATATAACACTACTTCCGGTTTGACGACTGCATTGTACTCTATGGAGGAGCGTACGCGTCTGCCAGCTGACTGTGCCTGCATCCAGGAGCTATGTTGTAAACACAGACGCAGTTCCATTGAACACTATTGTGTAAACGCATGTAAACTGGTACATACAAACCTTTTATTTTTCCTTTTATTCTGCAAAGAAAGAAATTTACCTGGCATGTTAATAAAACTGTAAAATAATGTTGTTTTATCTTCTAAATTGGAGGATAACTTTTTTTAAGACTTCCCAATTTATTAAAATAAATAATACCATTCACATCTTATTGTACCTCAGTTTAGCTAAGCTTTGGGTGTTTTTGAATGTTGAGTTACTCTTTCCCAGCAATTCCCATTCTAAATAGCTAACATAACCTGTGTGTTTTCTTTTTTTTTTTTTTTTTTGTAGAAGCTGCAGGGCTCTGGGCCCCTGATGCTTACAGAGGAGGAGAAGAGAACGCTGATCGCTGAGGGTTACCCCGTCCCCACCAAGCTCCCCCTCTCCAAAGCTGAGGAGAAAGCATTGAAGAAAATCCGCAGGAAGATCAAAAACAAGGTGATCCCATGCAGAAATAGTGACGCATATGACAGGGATCTAGTGACACTTATTGTGTTCTTGAATGTTTTGTTATATCTTGCAAACTGCTCATCCAATTGTGATGAAACTTGGTAGGGGCATTCCTGGACAAGCAATACCATAGCTTAGACTAAGCTAAGGATCAGATCTCAGGATTAAGGTAACATATTGATTTTTATTTATTATTTATCCTCACAGATTTCTGCTCAAGAAAGCCGAAGAAAAAAGAAAGAGTACATGGACACTCTGGAGAAAAAGTGAGATATTTTTTTTGTATTGTATTTCATTTTGTTTATTTTTTGTGAAAATTATATAATACCAGCAGAGCAAAGCATTTGTCTTTTTAGGCTTTGTTCACACTGGGTCCGTTTAGAGGGTTTAGTCCGCACTCTGAACATTTGGTATGAAGTGTGAACAACAAAGTCTGCTTGGGAAATTAACCATACCGAGTCCACTTAAATAGGTGGTTTCGGTCCATTTGGCAACCCCTTGATAAATGTCAATGTGATCTGCTGGACTCTGTCCTTCTGCACATAGGAAACAAACTATACAAGGTAACCTGACTCGGAACTAAACATTTAGTGTATAGTTTAGTTCATAGTCTGAGGAAACAAGTAGAGCAAAAATAAGATGCCTCAGGCTACATTAGGGATTGTTCCAGTTGCCAGCCTTTATTTTTGTCCCGCCTTCGTTTTCTGTGCGGTCAAACCAGTGAATTTTGTATACGCCACTTTTTTTTTAATAAACAGCTTCGATATGAAAATGAAACACAAACTATCAGATACTCAAAAGTTTTTTGTTTTTTTTTATGAACATCATATCTAACATTTGCATAGCAGAAACACTGTATTTAAATGAAAAAAGGCTTTATTTTCAAAATTAGCACATATAATGCATGACGTAAAAAATGAAAAACTATAATAAAATAAACATTTCCAAAGAAGATATTGTGTAAACAGGTGTAAACTGCTATATGTACATACAAAATTGTGAAAGTTAAGTCATTTACAAAAATAACATAAAAGGCTTTTTTTCACTAGCCTACTGCATAGCACGACTTCAAAAAATGAAAAACTACAATAAAATAAACAATATTGTGGAGTCAGCTGTAAACTGGTTATATGTAGGCGTACATACAGAATTGTAAAATCGAAATAATTATTTATAGAAAATAACATAAAGAAAATTACTCCGTTCCCATTGTGTAACGGGAATGCGCATTCAGGGAAACATACTTCAAAGTAGCCCCCATATTAGCACAATCCACACAGATGTAACGCTTATCAACTTATGTGCATTGACCACACTGGGCACAGATATCAGAAGTTTTATTTTTACTGCATTTAGTTACCTGGCATTGTTTTCTGTTGCGTGTGTCACTTGATGCGCACTGTATCCAGGTTGAGCTGCGTTTCCCTGCCACTTTGCAGTTTTCTGATTGAAATGTTTCTGCCAAAGCTCTGTGGCTAGCATCATAAGAGATCTCTTCTACTGATATTTTCCCCGGTGCATTCATTGTACAAAACTAAGGAATTGATGGCTGCCATGTCCAGTACACTGTAAAATACAGCACCTGGACACCGGTGATTGCTTTCACTGAGTACTGAGTTTTACGCAGATGGTGGCAACGCTCTTCTTCTTTGTTTACTGTTGCAACCAGGCTGTTTTTTTTTTCTCCAACTGTTTTGCTAATTACAGTGAAATAAAATATATATATATATATATATATATATATATATATATATATATATATATATATATATATATATATATATATATATATATATATTGGTAACATTCAGCTCTTTTCCTAAGCATGGTTACATCAGCCTAAGTACCACGCTGTCACCCAGTCTCTGACCAGCTGGGTGAGTTTCATCTTTGCACAGGTAGGGGTAGGGTCCGCTGCCAGCCAAAACTTGATCCCAGATTTGACAAGTTTGTTTGTCCAGCAGCACTGTGCTTTTGTCGGAAACAGCTGCTTGTCCATGTAATGTTTTATGTTTAGCTTGAAACAGGCAATGCTGTTTTCAATGAAGTCGTTCCAAATTTTTGATGCCAAGGCAAATATATCTGTAGTTGCTTTCAAATCAAAACACAAAAATATCAAGATTTCTCGAAAAATTCTTGTAATAGTAATATTATAAGACAACAGACTATATATACTCGCGTAGACAGTCAGACGGCAGTTCTCCAAGAAATTGATAGGATATTTGGATAACGCATATCTGGACGTCAAGAGAAATATTCTATTCAGATACATACTGCTGTAAACTCAGCGGAGGTACAGATAACAAACTGGCTTGTATACATATAAAAAATAGCATATTGTAGGTTATACTAACAATAAATGCATGTATTGTAACAAGCCGTCAAAATGACTACTTTTGGCGGTTCTAGGTAAAAGTGCTCATAACCTTTTTATTTTTGCAATTCTGACTTTCAAACGCTGTCAGTATATTTAATACACGTATTTAGGAAAAGTCAAACAGACAACTGCAGATCTTTAACACACGCAGAGTAATTTAAATTTTAAAAGTGAAAACCGTCAAAATGACTACCGTGGCGGTTCTAGTGTTAATCATTCTGATTATGTGTGCATCACGTTTAAATGGTAATACTAATAGCTGATCTATTTTAACCTGGCTTTTTGTACATGTTTTGAGATGACAGTAAAAAGAAAATAGTGAGTTATTATGATCTGCAATAAATGCACCTGATGTTTGTTTAATTGAACTATTGTTGTTTTATTGGGGCAGCAGTGTGGAGTAGTGGATAGGGCTCTGGACTCTTGACCGGAGGGTCAAGCATACACTGCTGCTGTACCCTTGAGCAAGGTAGTTTACCTAGATTGCTCCAGTAAAAAATCCAACTGTATAAGTGGGTAATTGTATGTAAAAAATAATGTGATATCTTGTAACAATTGTAAGTCGCCCTGGATAAGGGCATCTGCTAAGAAATAAATAATAATAATAATAATAATAATAATAATAATAATAATAATAATAATAATATATGCTGTTATTTTAGGGGCTTCAGAGTTGCTATGGCATCAGTGAATTGAAGAAAAAAAATCATCCCAGTTTTTCACTGTGTAAATCTGGTAACCCTAAATTACATGGACAGTGCAAGAAACTAAAGCTCTGATAGAAATGTGGTTAGACACAAAAAGCCAAGCCAAACTGGACAATAATTGTAAAATGTATTCAGTTTTTTCTCAGATTACTTTGTTGAATGCCTACAGTAGGCTGCGTAACTGAATACTGCATTATTCTGCTACTGTAGGCATTCAACCTATGTATTAATTAAATTAGCAAAGTTCTCCCCTCGTTCCCCTGCTTTCTTCCACAGCAATATGTAAGAAACTAAAACATGCTATTAAAAACCAGAGCAATACAATAGCTGCCATCTTTCAAGATACCTTGCAGGATGTTGTAAACATCTGCTTCACAGACCATATAAACTAACCGAGTGCACTTGCAAACTGCATTGTGAACACAATGCGGTCCTGAAAAAAATGGAAAAGGATAAAAAAAAAAAAAAAAAACATTAGCTCGCATCCAAATGAACTCGGTCCCTTTGCTCGCAGATAAGTGTGAACATCAAGCACATTGATACATTGTTTCAAAGAAAACAAACCAGACCAAGTCTGTTTGAAACAGACCCAGTGTGAATGCAGCCTAAAAGGCACAGACATACCAATTTTTTTTTTTTTTTTTAACCATGGCATTTAGATTTGAATCATGAAACGTAATATCTTGTTGCGTTGTTTTAATTAATAATAGTTTTAAATATTGTCATTTCTCCTGGGAGTGTTTTGTGTAATCCCTTTCTCTTCAATATGCAATATTATCAAATTTAAAGATTGAAGCTCGGAGACTGGTGTCTGGTTCCCTCTAGTGGCAAAACTGTTAAGTAATCTGGATAGTTTTACAGGGAGTCTTTTATTCGTCAAACATGCAGTTTATTGTTGGAGCAGCCTGCTACATTTTTTCTGTGCCTCACACAAGCAACAATGAAAACATTGCACTTGCGGCATGCAAATAATTTAACATACAAAGACTGTGTTTCTGTTACTGAAAACTATACTAAGAAGGAGAGTTAGAGGCTTTTTTCTGAGAGCAGTTCTAATTCTCTGTCCACAGAGTGGAAACCTGCTCCAATGAGAACAGCGAACTGCGTCGCAAAGTGGAGACTCTGGAGAGTACAAACAGGTATGTGTTTAACTGAAGCTGTGTTTCTCCAGGTGTTACGCTGCTCTGATGCACACTCATTTAGATTCTTGTTTAGCATAATTCTTGTGAGCCTTAATCCTTTCTATCTTCCAAACACACCTGTTTTCAGTAGAAACATATTTCATTTTTCATTTTCATTTAACCTTTATTTTACCAGATAAGAAGATTGAGAACAAATTCTAATTTACAACAACAATCTGGTCAAGAGCAAACATCACAGCAGCACAAAGCAAACAAATACAACATTTAAAAAAAAAACACACACACACACATTAACATTAACATATTCCGATTAAAAACACCCTCCGAAACTAAACTGTAGTTTTTAATTTGATTTGAAATTCATTCCAGTCATAAGCAGCCGCAAACTGAAATGAATTACACCCAAAAACAGTGGACACTCTGGGAAGAACCAGTCTAATAAATTAATCTGGTCTTAAATTGTAAACTAAAGCAGAGAACTGTAATAGGTTGTGCAGATATAGCGGGGTTTCCCCAATTAGGGTTCTATAAACTAACCTAAGCCAATGATCCAATCGCCTAGTGTGCAATGAAGGCCATCCAACCATAATATAAAGATTGCAGTGATGAGTAAGATAAGAAGCAGCAGTTAGAAATCTTACAGCAGAATGGTATAAAGCATCAAGCTTCCCTAACGCAGCTTTTGAGGCCATTTTGTAGACAACATCACCATAATCCAGTATTGGAAGAACAGACATCTAGACTAGTGTATACCTAGCGGAACATGTAAAACATGATTTATTGCTTTAGATTGAACTTTATCAGTATGGGTTTTAAAAGACAAAGTACTGTCCAGCCGAATACCTAAATATTTATAAACCTGTTACTTGCTCTAATTCAATCTTACTAGAAGTAAACATTTTGCAAACACTATTAAGAGAACCTGTCATATTTTTTCTATTAAAATGCATGTTTAGTTTTATCAATATGAAGATACAACAAAAATGTAGGTTGTATGTTGGAAAAGGTTGCTTAAGATCACCTGTCCATTGAGCTTTATTAACTGGCCCAGTCTTGTGTTTTAAATCAGGGTGTTGGTGGAATTTGATTAGCTTTAGGCTTCGAAAGCCAGTATTTAACAGGAGTGTTGTCAGCTTTGAGCTAGTTAGCCCCAGGCTGATTTGTGGGGATGCTGCTGCTATTCTAAGCGCTGTGTTCCCTCTCCAGGTCTCTGCTCCAGCAGCTTCAGTGTCTGCAGGCGGTGGTAGCTGGGAAGGTCCCCCGGTCCTGCCGCGTTGCCACTACCCAGACTGGCACCTGCCTCATGGTAAGAACAGGGCTGTTATTCTGACTGTGTGTGTTGCTATACTTGAGAAGATATTATACAGAAACCAATTAAAATAAGTCATTTATTGGGACTTGCATTGCAGGAGTGCTAATCCAGGCATTTAAACCCATTATTTATGGCTCTTATCAGGTATAACAATGAAGATCCCTAAAATATGTAATACAATTTTTTTTTAATGCAGCCAAGCCCAAATTTCTGTAATTGTGGGGATCCTTGTAGAGTCTAAAATAAAATGCCTCACAAGTATAGCACCATGTTTCCTCCCACATCAGTAGTAACTATTTAAAAAAAAAAATAGGCTAGTAGGCCTCAATCTAAAAGTTTTGTATAAAATAAAACTTTTGATGTAACTGTAGATGTGTTGTTGTTGTTATTATTATTATTATTATTATTATTATTATTATTATTATTATTATTATTATTATTATTATTATTATTATTATTATTGTGGAAATTAGTACATCTGCTCTTTTAAATGGAAAGACCTCACAAGTTATGAACTAGATACGTGGGTGGGTCTGTGTGGCAAGTGCACACTCTTGTCTGAGAACAGGATTTATTAAAGTTTTTGCCACTGAGAAATATAAATCTGTTGATATAAGGTTCTTTTGCAGAATAAAAGGGAAAAAGAACAGGCTTTAAAACCTACAGACCCCAAGTATAAGTGCCCCATGGCTTACTGAGGGCCGTGTTCATTTCTAGCATGTCTGGGTCTTGCCAAGAACATTGGCAACGATTCAGACTGTGCTGCATGCTCCAGACCCCCCTCGGACATGCATGACTGCTTTAGAGGTTGAGGCATTGGATTGCCCCCCTAAATAGAAAAAACAGACAAGGACGGCAGGGAACTGGGTTACAACTGAGGAATCCCATTGTCCAAAACAGAAGGCTCTGTGGCTGTGTGTTGATTCCTCTGGCATGGCATTGATGTAGGTCCAAGCGGCTCGCAGACCTGCCTGGTATCGATCGGGTACTAAAGGGGTTCCCTGGGCGTGAGGGTGGCTGTACCAGTGTGTACTGTGAAAAGTACAGTACTGTGAAAAAGTTTTAGGCAGGTGTGAAAAAATGCTGTAAAGTAAGAATGCTTTCAAAAATAGACATGTTAATAGATTATATTTATCAATTAACTAAATGCAAAGTGAGTGAACAGAAGAAAAATCTAAATCAAATCCATATTTGGTGTGACCACCCTTTGCCTTCAAAACAGCATCAATTCTTCTAGTTACACTTGCACAAAGTCAGGGATTTTGTAGGCATATAGTCAGGTGTATGATTAAACAATTATACCAAACAGGTGCTAATGATCATCAATTCAATATGTAGGTTGAAACACAATCATTAACTGAAACAGAAACAGCTGTGTAGGAGGAATAAAACTGGGTGAGGAACAGCCAAACTCAGCTAACAAGGTGAGGTTGCTGAAGACAGTTTACTGTCAAAAGTCATACTCCATGGCAAGACTGAGCACAGTAACAAGACACAAAGTAGTTATACTGCATCAGCAAGGTCTCTCCCAGGCAGAAATTTCAAGGCAGACAGGGGTTTCCAGATGTGTTGTCCAAGCTCTTTTGAAGAAGCACAAAGAAACGGGCAACATTGAGGACCGTAGACGCAGTGGTCGGCCAAGGAAACTTACTGCAGCAGATGAAAGGCACATCATGCTTACTTCCCTTCGCAATCGAAAGATGTCTAGCAGTGCCATCAGCTCAGATTGGCAGAAAACAGTGGGACCCTGGTACACCCATCTACTGTCCGGAGAAGTCTGGTCAGAAGTGGCCTTCATGGAAGACTTGCGCCCAAAAAGCCATACCTCCGGCGTGGAAACAAGGCCAAGCGACTCAACTATGCCGCGAAAACACAGGAACTGGGGTGCAGAAAAATGGCAGCAGGTGCTCTGGACTGATGAGTCAAAATTTGAAATATTTGGCTGTAGCAGAAGGCAGTTTGTTCGCCGAAGGGCTGGAGAGCGGTACACGAATGAGTGTCTGCAGTGAAGCATGGTGGAGGTTCCTTGCAAGTTTGGGGCTGCATTTCTGCAAATGGAGTTGGGGATTTGGTCAGAATTAATGGCGTACAGTACAGGCAGATACTTATCCATCATGCAATACCATCAGGGAGGCATCTGATTGGCCCCAAATTTATTCTGCAGCATGACAACGACCCCAAACATACAGCGAAAGTCATTAAGAACTATCTTCAGCGTAAAGAAGAACAAGGAGTCCTGGAAGTGATGGTATGGCCTCCACAGAGCCCTGATCTCAACATCATTGAGTCTGTCTGGGATTACATGAAGAGAGAGAAGCAACTGAGGCTGCCTAAATCCACAGAAGAACTGTGGTTAGTTCTCCAAGATGTTTGGGCCAACCTACCTGCCGAGTTCCTTCAAAAACTGTGTGCAAGTGTACCTAGAAGAATTGATGCTGTTTTGAAGGCAAAGGGTGGTCACACCAAATATGGATTTGATGTAGATTTTTCTTCTGTTCACTCACTTTGCATTTAGTTAATTGATAAATATAATCTATTAACATGTCTATTTTTGAAAGCATTCTTACTTTACAGCATTTTTTCACACCTGCCTAAAACTTTTGCACAGTACTTTTGCATGTATTGTGAAAAGTAGCTGACAGAACCGCTGTTTGTACGTGTCTAGTACAAGCTGCATGCGTTAAATTGTGGACACTCAATGTAGTAGTGAGGTTTTCCACAAAATAAACAATCAAATGTTTTTTGGTGCATCCATTACAAAGAACGCCATAAACAATTGAAAATACAAACCAACTCTGTTCTCGACTGAGCATTTTTTTCACTTGGGTTTACTAGTAATTTTTTATTTGTAAATGGTTTAAATTATACCAGTCTCCAGCATGCTCTTAGATAGCTTAGAAAATTAGCTATTTTTTTGTGCATGCAACATCCATTCTGTACTTCTGAGATCCAGCTATATAGAGCTAGTAATATTTTACATTTTATTTGACAAAACCTTAAATTTAAATAGAAGTATTGTGAGATTTCATGTTTGCTGGTACAGATTTTGAAATGATTGGTAACCGGAAAGTTTTTAAAAGTTTTTTATATTACTACTGCTGGTAAAATCTTCTATTATCCGACCTGCTACAAAATAAATACAATAAAAACAATTGTGCAGTTCTTCCAATCTCTTCATGTGACTGTCTGATGCCCTATTTCTGATTCTGTTGGCTTTTATATCTTTGGGTGTACTATTTTTTGTTTTTCATTCTCTTTGCCTTCGTATTTAGTACCTGCCTTTTCCCAGTCAATGGTTTCAATTTGCAGGGTGGTTGCCCAAGTTAATCTGTGTGCACATTTCTCTATGTATAACACAGGGATATGTGTGACCAGATTTGGGAAAAGTAGGAAATGGCTACTGTAGGTCAAATGCCTTAATGTAAAGAAACACCATTCACATTGTTCTGTTGGCTTCTTATGACTTTAGGGTTTTGCTTGAACAGAACTTCATGCTCTGTGCTTACTCTTAAGCAACTTTAGGGTTATATCATTGTTTGTGGTAATTGCACTGCATTATAATACTAGCTGTTACTAGAAGTGGCACAGTGATCTGATGGGAGATGGCTTGGTGGAGACAGAGAGATTATCTGCCTATGATTGCTGTTCAATTTTGTTTACAAAAGGGTAATATTATCCCCTGCACTCATATGTATTTATACTTAATGAGGGTCATCCGCTGACTGCCCAAACAATTGGAGAATGGCATTAATAGCCCACAATATATAGGTCCCGGTGTTCAAACAGAAACCGGTGTTTCTTGTCTAGTGTTGTCTGTTCCTTGTCACATTACTTTGCATGCATCAGCAGGATTGATTCATCGTGACCCTCCTGCGACTGTATTTGTGCTTTCTGTGGTTTTCTGCAAATGTTCCCATTTAAGGAATACCATGGAGAATGTTTTGATGGACATGTTGGATATTTCAGCCACTGCACTAAAATATGAGCTGATTGCCCAGACACCTGTCATGATGCCCCTTGTGCAGTCACGGAGATTATTATTATTTTATTTATTTATTAGCAGACACCCTTATCCAGGGCGACTTACAATTGTTACAAGATATCACATTATTTTTACATACAATTACCCATTTATACCGTTGGGTTTTTACTGGAGCAATCTAGGTAAAGTACCTTACTCAACGGTACAGCAGCAGTGTCGCCCACCTGGGATTGAACCCACGACTCTCCGGTCAAGAGTCCAGAGCCCTAACCACTACTCCACACTGGTTCTGCGTTCGCATTATTGTAGCCCAATAGTTGCACACAACTCTCACACAGCTTATATATTGAAGATCTAGTGGATCACATGGTATTTCAAGTGACCACATACATTTGCAAATTGGGGATTTTCTAATTGTACTCTGATTCTTCATAAAATCAGTCATCTGATTCCAACAAGAAAAAAACAAATGTTATAAAAACCAGCAAGAATATTTCTTAGCCACTTTACTGTTCTTTCAGTGAAATGAGCAAAGAAAAGAAATTGTGTTGGTGATTAGAATAGGTGCTATAAATAATTATCATTCTGAAAACGTGCATCAGTGGATCAAGCCTACTCAATCCACATGTAATTGTGCTCTGTTGTTAAATAGAGAATAATGCATGGGGTGGTGTGTGGTATGAGAATTTAATGCCACCCATGGTCTTTATCCAAGTATCCCACCCCGAGGGTGGGCATTACATTCTAATGTATCAAAGTTCTAAAGTTCTGTTTTTACTGTAATAATTACACATGTGTGTGGTTATAACTAGGGCTTCTGATTTTCGGTTTTAACCGATAAAACCCGATAAAACACCCCCGATACAAAAAAAATGAAATCGGTGGATCGCCAATAACCACCAGAAAAACTGTGGAAGTGGTTAATCTATTCACGTTGACTTTACCCTTTTCCCATTAAAAAAAAAAAATAAAACCTACTACAAGAATATTAATAAATACAGTTCCCAGTGCTGCTGGGCAATGTCCCGCCTTCCTGACTTGTATCTGTCATTGATTCGTTCTGAATACTTTAACCCCACCCCAACTGCTGAGTGACAGCACATCCCTATATTTCTATTGGAGACTCCGCTTGCGAGATTTAAAACAAGATTACAATCAGGATGGAGGCTTGCTAGCAGGATTTAAAGCTGTATTACAGTTAAGATATAGAATTGTGGCGAAATGTACAAAAATGCCTACACACAAAAACCCCAGAAGAATGTTCCCGTGACCATAGGGATTTTGTTGTGGAAGACAGCAAAGGAAAAAAGATACAACTTAAGTGTGCAAGTACTGTCAAGTTACCATACATATTTTGGAACACAAAAAAAAACAAAGCAAAATGCTCAAGCATTTTGGAAAGTAACCGAAAACACAAATTTCATACAGTATATCAAAACTGATTTACATAAAACTCGAAAATAACTGAAAATAAGCACCAAAAAATACAATGAATAAAACCTGAAAAACAGAAGCCCTAGTTATAACACACTGAGACACAATTCAAGTTTTGGTAAGAGTAGTTCCCATTCCTGCTTTTTTTTTTAATTTTTTTCTTGTGACACTTATTACGGTAACTGTGCTTCATATTTTAGCTTTATCTTGAGAGAACTGTAAAATTCTAATTAGAAATTGTATTAAAACTTGGTAAAGGCATTCTTTGTCAAATTCTTCAGGATTTAAAACTCTAGCTTGTGGTCACCTATATTTGTATAATGTCATGCTTGTGATTTGATTATGAAAAATAAGCTAATATTTATTGGGATGTGTTTGCCTGAGTTTGCAGCGACATTTGCTACAAGAAGTTATTGAAAATACTGGGATAATTTGATACAGTCTTATTCATCTCCTTTGCATGGATTAGGTTACCTATATGAATTTTCTCAATTTTACTATGTGATGTGTGTGAGCACTATAGCTGCAACCAGTACAGAAAATCCTGTTTTGTCACCATGGGAAGCTAATTGTGTCTGTCTTGTAAACTGTAGGTCTTATTTTTTTGTTCTTGTTCTCAAACCAATATATTCAAAGTTTTATGATTAAAACCTGGGATGTCATGGGGAAATTGTAAAAAATAAACATTTGTGAGGGATGAGTTTTCATCTTTTAGCTAATTCAGACTTTATGGTTCTTGTGTGTGAATGTGGGTTTGAGTAAATATTTCCCATCTACTGTAAACTGCTTCTCTCAGGCTTTCTCCTGCCCTAAGATTTAGCTACAACACCTATAGTAATTATTGTATATTCAAACCTGTCCCTATGTTTAAAACATTTGTAGCCTAAATACTCCTCAAATGGTATTTCTCCCGTATGTATCCACACTATGGTGAGATAAGACATGTTTCTGGATGTGAAGACTAATGCAGAAAATTATATACAAAATGATTCTAAACATTGAAAAATAGCACATTTATGTAGTTAAGGTAACTGGTATTTCAGACCCGTGCCAAATGTCTCTTTAAGCAGTGGCATAGACGTGAAGTTTCAGGTGCCACGTTATCAAAGAGCTCCTTCAAGCAGTAGTCACAGGTTATCATTTTCAAACCTTTTTTTCTTGGTTTCAAAGCATGGGAGACTTACAATGTGGTATGTTCCACTTGAAGAGTATCTTAAATAATGGTCTGTGAAGCAATTTAACAAAACAAAAAAATCTTCTTATTATTATTATTATTATCCAATAAACAACCCAGCATCAAAATCCTGTTTTTTCTGTTTCTAGATTATCTTTATAATTTTATATTTATTTACAATCCAGCATTTTTGTTAAATTGTTTGAACCAACTGCTAAATCACAGTGGAGTCAGTTTATTACTCACCTTAATGCATTTTAAAAAACTGATGTTTTTCATTGCCGTTTTAATAATAATAATTTTAAATTCTCTTTTATTAATAACTTTAAATTGCCGAAATAAAACAAAGCATTCACTGAGTAAGGGTTATATCCTCCATAATTGTAAAAATAATATTATTTAAAAATAAATATGGTCATTGAAATACTGTAAAACAAAGCTACAATGTTGACAGGTCTGCAGTCGGTAGCTATCCAACAGCACTGGTTATAGTATCGTACTTTGCTTGATTTCATAGGTTTGCCTTGACACTGAATTTCTAAAAGAGTACTCTGTCGAAACAGACGGGTTTCATTTGTTGTGTATTTTTGTCTGTAGCAACTACTAGAGTGTATTTTAAGACGTGAAAGCATGTTTAGCATGCAGCTGGTACAGCAGACTATGCACTTCTGCGATACTGGAACTCACTTTTGATGCAAGTAACCCTCTTTCTAGCCAATGAACTGTCAGAAAGTTTAAAAAAAAAAAAATAAAGGTCCTTCAGTTTGAGTCCTTTGCTACATAATGCGGTTCCGTGACTAATTTTATATTCAAACGATGACTACACTCATTCAATCCTGGCATGCACTAAATGGTGTTACGAAAATGAATTACGGTATGCTAAGAGGGACAACATTTAACCAATCAGAGAGTTGAAAGAGCAGGTTTTCTGTGTTAAGCACTTTTCTGTGTTAAGCTGTACAGAATTCCTGAGTAGAACCCTGCTTAGCTGTTACCTATTTACACTTGTTGATTTGAGCATTTAAGAAAACCTCTTTAAACACCTGATGCATACTGTATCCATGGTAAAATGGCATAATTGGCTTAATAGTTACGTGAGGCTGGTTTATTGAACAGTTTAAGTAGGAGTCTAACACAGGAACTAATTTTTCTTTGTTTACAAAGTCCCCCCTGGCTATATTTTAGTGACCCATATCTATGTGTGTCTTTCTTTCTCCTAGGTGGTGATGCTGTGTTTTGCGATCTTTCTGGGTAGCTTCTCACCAAGTTTTGGTCCCTGCTCCACTATCACAACAACAGGAATTCCCAGCCAGAGTTCAGCAAAGGAATCCTATACAGCCACAGGTAAGGACATCATGTTCACACACGCACTCACACAAACACACACACACACACACACACACACACAAACACAGACACACAGCCAAAGCTCCTACTAGCATTTACTCCATTAGCAGAGTCTAAAGACTACGTGCACACCGGCTTATTGAATCCAGCAGGGATGGTCTCGGGTGACAATAACATTGCATTACAGTCTGGAAATTGACCATCAAAATGAGGTTAAACCTTGTAAATGAGGCTCTTCCCATTGGCTGTTTGGCAGCAGTGCTAACATCTTGAACTTCCGATAGCATGACACAGCAATTATTATGTATTATGATTGTATAAATGTAGGTACACGTGACGGATACTGCCCTGGAAGCTCCTTGTATTGAGATGGCATAAAGGAATTCTCAGCTTCCTTTCATAGACTGACAGGAGAGGCCTGTAGTGTAACAGATTATTAAATGCAGATGACTAGTGTTGGAAATCTGTTGCTCGTTTTACCCCCAAAAATGTGACGATAGTGACAGCCCCGACCTAGTACCACGTTGAATGTTGCAACCTTTTTTTTTGTTACTCTTGGTGAAGCAAAGAACAAATATCCTACCCACGTTGAAAGTACATTAACAATATTTGGTGTACCATTCCAACCCTATATTGTTCATCTGATACTTGGTGGTGTATACAGTACATACATACATACAAACATAAGAAGATGTCCTTGCATTTGAAAGAGGATATATTGTATTGAATCACCCCCTACACAAAGCTTTTACTTTATAGTTAATACTTTTTTTCCTGTATCTGTTTTACTTTACAACTGCATATTCAGTTTGCAGAGGCAAAGTACAAATCTATTTGGCAGGACTAAGTACAACTGTCAGTCTCCAGCTGAGTGAATTTGGCAGCAGTTGTTTCACCTGATTGAAACTCTTCCCACGTGCAGAACAGTAATGCATGGTTTTATTCCATGTGGGGAATGTACTGGTGTGTTTTAGATCTCCCTGCTGTCTTAAACTTCCCACATTCAGTGAATCGTGCTGGATCTTCCCCTATGTGAATATGCTGCTGAGCTTTATGATGACCTCACCCTGACTGCTGGAAACTTCCCACATGCAGTATATTGATAGATGGTATTCTTGGGAGATATGACATCTATCTTCTTTTTAAATGTTTTCTGTACTAACTGTTGTAGATTAGTTACTTCCACAGCTTTCCGTACCCCTGGTCCACCTGTTAGGTAGCCACTGCTGTTCAGTGCACATAATTGTACTCTATGGAAGAATGTAGTAAGCATATAGCAATGAATTGTGTTGAACTTGATTGTGGGACCCTGCAGCTCTTTAAAGCATGCATCTCTACTGTGTTTCCCATGCAGTGCGATCGAGGAGCTTGCTGGGGTATGAGGAGCGCAGTGCACTTGAGGAGCTGCACCCCTCTGTGCTGTCCGTGGAGTACACTGAGGCATGGGACAGACAGAAGGACACAGGCCCACGATACACAGCACAGGCACAAGAGCCAGACAGTCACGCTGAGTATCTGAGCAGCAATGACACGCAGACAGAGAAATCCATACTGATAGACTTGCACCCTCACAGGTAAGCAAGTCAGAGGTCTCATTCACACAGTCGCTCCCTCCATGCATGTTTTCAGGTAATTTTTTGTTTAAGCACCTTTCTTATTGTAAGTGATTTTCAAGTAATTTTTGCCATGTGCAAAGTTCAATCAAAACAATCTCACAGATTTGATTTCAGCCAATGGCAAAAAATTACTTGAAAATGTCTCCTACAAGTTGTTTTCGCAGTTGACAGATAAAAGGTTGCATGGCATTAGGAAATTATTCAATTTTGCAGCATTACATCTCCAAATTTAGGGTCTTAAACTAACTCTCTTTTTTTTTTGTTGTTTTTTCGGCAGATCTCACATGGAACTGCGAGCAAATGAAAGCAGAAAAGTGATAGAGATTGAGAGGACAGTGAACGAAACATCCTGAGGTCCTGCTCCCCCTCACGCTCCTCCCCCCCTTCCTTTCCCTTTCAGCCAATACTCTCAACATCACAGGCTTATACCTTTCTCTTCAGTATTTATATATTATTATACATATTGTATTCATTATTAGTGTTTTTTATGTATTTTTTCAGTTTTTTTTGTATACTTCCAAAATATTTAGTCATCTGTGTTGTTTTATTTGTTATTATTATTATTTTATTTGAATACTACACCTCTGCCCCCCGTAAAAAAAATAAGATTAAAAATATCTGCATAGTGATTCAATTATACTGGGGAGATACAGATCATTCCTCAATTATTTTACTGCCTCTGATTCCTTCAGGGAAGATGTGGGTGGAAATATGTAGCAACGTCTGTTCTCCAGAATGACTCATACAGCCTGGTGAAACATCACTAATTTGTGCAGTTTTGGATTTGGAAGCACCTGCCAGCCGAGCAGCTACGATTAGCCCTCTATCTGTCAAATCTGATGTTTTGCCCATTGTAACTGAAACTGATTTGGATCGGAGAGATGCCGCTTATGTTTAGGGGGTCGTCACTATTTAAAGAATTCAAATGGGCATCCTCCCTAATGTTTAAAATACATTGCCCCTGTAATTCATTATCTGACTTCATGAAATGTAGAAGGCGGTGGATTAGTGAAGAGTCCTTGCAGAGTATAGCACTCTGAACATGGCCTAATGAATCAAATGAATATTCAAATCGTCAAATAGAGTGAGCATTGTACAGTGAAGACATTTGCTAAATCCACTGCAATCACATGGCTGCATAGTAAGTACAGATTGTCAAATCTTAAAGAAAAGAATGCTGGTTTATCAGGCCCTTGGTTTCTTATAGTTGTTCTTCATGGTCCAGGATAATTAAGAGCCTTATTTATTCAGGGCTGCAATTGTTTAGATCAATTTATCACAACCCATTGCCTTAAACTGATTGTTGTGACCATATCTTCCCATTTACCCTCCCCACCCACTGTATAGTATTTATGATTCTGAATATGCACTGTATAGTATGTGGTTCCTTACCACACTGTTCTGTCTTAGCACTGCAACAAAAAATGTGTTTCATCTTAAGCAAACATCTTCAAAATCAAAGTTTTCGTTTGCAGTTCCTGCTTGTGAATTTACAATAAACAAACAGACTAAAGATATGTTAAGGTTTTTTTTTCCCCAGAGCAAATAAATATTTTCCTTAGTAAAAGCAATAATGGTCTGTGTCCTTGTGTGCTTCAGTTATTTCAACTGCACCAGTTTCCAGATATTTGTACATATACAGTATTGTGTTAAAGTGATTTTGAGCAAATGCATAGACAAACTTCTGAGAGGAATAAAACCATTGTATAAAACTAGCAAGAAATTACCCTTGTAATATTAAGCACACAGTAGCAGAGTAATAAATAATAGCGAAAGCATTGCAAAGCCTAGAGAAGTATGGTAAAACTATTGAAAAACATTGCAAAGCATTGTAAAGTATAGTAAATGCATAGTATAATTGTGGGAAAAGTAAACATTTTCCACAGTAAAATGTATTTGGTATTATTTGTAGTCATTAAAAAATGTTTTTGTTCCTCTCAGTGTGTGTATCGAGAGAGTGAAGATTTCAATACAATGCATACTAGAATATTCAAAATTAAAAAAAAAAAATTAAGTAATAGTAAAGGTGCACAAAGTACAACATAAATGCAAAAGTATTTGGGATGTTTTGGACATGAATCCTTCATTAGCTAAAATGCTGTAGAGTCCAGTGAGTTTTGTTTTTAAGAATTCATTTTGAATAAAGCCAAAAGGTTCATCCCAAAAGGTTCCAAAGTGCCTAGTTTGAAAATCAGCTTGTGTTCTTTCTGCTTTCTGTACATTCCACAGACAGTGTCATCATCAATAGAATGTCCATCAGTATTAAAATGTGTTTTTTTTAATGTATTTATTTGACAGGGACAATGTACAACACAAATAAAGTAACATTTACAGAAGGGAATATGATAGAGTATCGGATAAATATGGGCAGCAGTGTGGAGTAGTGGTTAGGGCTCTGGACTCTTGACCGGAGGGTCGTGGGTTCAATCCCAGGTGGGGGACACTGCTGCTGTACCCTTGAGCAAGGTACTTTACCTAGATTGTTCCAGTAAAAACCCAACTGTATAAATGGGTAATTATGTAAAAATAATGTGATATCTTGTAACAATTGTAAGTCGCCCTGGATAAGGGCGTCTGCTAATAAATAAATAATAATAATAAAGAACCCAAGACAGCAGCAACCTCACATCATATCCCCAAAAATAGCATCACTCCAAAAGACAATCTCATTACACCCAATCTGGGATCAGAAACATCCACACCTCCACAATACTATAATGACTATTTACTGCACACAACATATATATTTAGATCAAATAAAATACATCTTCTCCCAGTTATATTAAAAACAAACAAACAAAAAAAACCCATTAATTTCAATTAAACTAACATTCACATGCACACATTATAATATCTTGATAGTATAAAATAGAAAAAGAAAAAGGATGCAGCAGACATTTATAAGAAAATGGAGAATTATAAACATTTAAAATACACAACTAACTAATAAAATAACACAACACATAACAACACAGAAGCACCCCAAAACAACCAGAGCCCTTTCCCGATGTCCTTACCGGATTGCCGCTCACACTGGCAGGGAAGATGAATCCGTAGCAATCCTTAAAAACTGATGGACATTCTACTGATGATGACACTGTGGAATGTACAGAAAGCAGAAAGAACACAAGCTGATTTTCAAACTAGGCACTTCGGAACCTTTTGGGATGAACATTCCACCATGAAGCCCTACTTGGCTTTATTCGAAATTAATTCTTAAAAACAAAACTCGCTGGACTCTATAGCATTTTAGTTATTTTGTTTGTTTATATATATATATATATATATATATATATATATATATATATATATATATATATATATATATATATATATATATGCTGATAAATATATCAGGGGATAAAGTATATTATTAATTATATAAACAAGCAGTTAATATTTTTTCAAATAGTTTAGTCCTGAACTTTCTGAGGTGAAGCCAGAAACCTTAACCAGTAACACTTTGAATATCACTGCTATTCACAGGGAGTTCCTCTTATTGCTATCGCAGTGCACATTTATCGTTTGTTAAGGCACTTAACAAATCACCCCCTTCAGAAAGTTCCTCCACGGAGCAAAATATTTATCATGTGGCTCAGAAACTTGCAGTGTAAAAGCTTTAGTTTCACTAGTTGTTAATCAGTGGCTGGTTTCTGACAACCAGCAAGTGTACAGTCTGAGTCAAACGTGAATCTTTGTTCTGTTGTGTCCTGTTTGCATCTTGAAACCTATCAGGTCTTTACAGAGGTAATATCTGTAACTTGCCTGTCCCACATTACAAACTAAATGTCAACATATCTGATTGATTTTTAAATCATACCTACAAAAATGAGAACAAATGCTGTTTACAAATCATGAATTGTACATGTAAATTCAAGCTCTGTAAGAGGGTAACAGAGTGTATTTGAACTGTACCAAAAAGACACAAATGAACAACCTGGAGTGTGAACTGCCCCTCCTTAAAAAAAACTGTTAAAGTGAATAGGCTTCTTAGGGTGGGCTGTTTTTTTGTTTTTTCATAGGAAGTTGCATTTTTGTATTTAGTTTATCGTGGTCAGAACTGACAGCTGTGCTGGTATCAAATAATGGTTCCTGTTACAGTTTATGAGACTGAAATGCTGTTTGAAAATCATGGCTGTGTGATCCAGTGGTTAAAGAAAAGGGCTTGTAACCAGGAGGTCCCCGGTTCAAATCCCACCTCAGCCAGACTCATTGTGTGACTCTGAGCAAGTCACTTAACCTCCTTGTGCTCCGTCTTTCGGGTGAGACGTAATTGTAAGTGACTCTGCAGCTGATGCATAGTTCACACACCCTAGTCTCTGTAAGTCGCCTTGGATAAAGGCATCTGCTAAATAATTAAGAATATTCAGCTTTAGTGGAAAATTCAAAAGGCACGTTGTTGTTGCCTAGATTCATAAATGAATCCAAATGCAGTACCCCTGTTCTGGGGTTTTCTTCCAGGAGCATACTGTATCCAGCCTGAAACCAGTAAATGTGTGTTTCAGTTCCCAGTGCCAATCACCAGCTCATCGGAAGTGGCTGTAATATGTTAACAGAAAGTTACAAGGGAATTTAACACAGTTAAGATGTATTTAGTTAGTAACAACTTTTCCATAACCAAAAACATTTTTATTTAAGTTGTACATTTTTTTAGAAGGTATTAATATAAGTGAAAAATCAATATACATGTGTTCAGGCTGTAAACCCCCTCCTCCTAGCATTAAAGATGGCAATTGTCTTCGGTTCTGGTTGTAAATAAGATGATTTCTATCTACTCTACTTTATTTATTTTGTTAAAATGATTCAAAACTACACATTTATATACACCACCTGTAAAACCATTCTAGCCGATGAGGTGCAGTAGGTCAAACTGGGGGACAATCCTTTCTAAGGACAGAGAAGGGCAGTTTACATCTTTAACAGACACACACCGTGGGGTCTTGCTGATGCTGACGGTGTCACGGTGGAGCCCCTCTGTGTGCGTGTGTGTCTTTGCGTGTGCGTGTGAGTGTGTGTTCTTCAATTGCCGGGCACCCAATGCCCTACTTATCCCCAGCTGATGCTGCGCTAGGAGGAGGGGGAGTATCCCAGCATGCCCCTGTGCTGTGCAGCCGGAGAAGGATGCTGCAGCTTGCTACTGCTGCTAACACTGCCTATGCTGCCATTTCCAGCTAGACTTCTCTTCCTCCCTAGCGGATCCGTGATCGAGCCGCCCAGCAGTGGAACGAGCCCAACACTGAGCCCTGCCCTGTACCCAGCTCCGAGATAACGAACACCGCCTGCCGCTGCCAGCCGCTGAGAGGGGGTCCACCGTTGCCCGTGGAGGGGGGCATGGACCCCCTGGCCAAACCCTGCCCGGTTCAGGGAGAGCTAAGCGCACAAAACCAGGTCTGTAATCGGTTAGCGCCCTTCGAAGCTGCTGGAGGAGAGGGAGACCAGCACCGCTGCAGTAGGAACGAGGCGAGGGGAGGCGAGCCCCAACTCGGCCCCAGGGACATGGAAGAGTCGCTGGAAGAGAAGCTCAAGGGGCTGGCATTCAGAAAGCAGACTTCGTACAGGTAAGCACGGGGATGGTACAAGCATACTATTTATAATAATAATAATAATAATAATAATAATAATAATAATAATAATAATAATAATAATTGGTATTTATGTGTTCAATAATTTATTAAAGATAACTGGAAAGCCAATGGGAAGAATAGCGATAGCTACAATGACGTTTAGTTTGCAGCATGGAGACATTATTATTATTATTATTATTATTATTATTATTATTATTATTATTATTATTATTATTATATTAAGAGGTGAAGCAAATTTAAAAACCATTACAAATTCTCACGATAACAATATCCCTTTAAATGTCTCCCTTTAAATTACATTGAAAGCAATCAAGATCTGACATTTTAATTAAAGACGTAAGGAAACGAAACAAAATATAATCAAATCAGTTTGCTCAAATGTGTGCTGTACCCACTGAACTTTACTATACAGTGTATTATAAATCATTTAAAGTAATAAATAATACGAAACAAAATGCCGTGTTTTTTTTTAAATTTTGAAACCAGACTTTTGTGCGGTGTAATATTTGCATTCTTTTTTGCGTGGTTAGTTTATTTAATGTTTTTCACGTATCTGTGTACTTTGCTCACAGTGGATGTTGGTTTTTAGGGCGGCATGTCTGTTTTTGTGTATTTATGTGGTACCAATTCCCCAAATTCCCGGAGACACTACAACTGCTGTGGGATTCAAGTTGGTAAGAGATCAAGAAACAGAGAGGACAGGGGAAGGGGAGGAGAGGAGAGGGGAGGAGAGGAGGGGGGAGGAGAGGAGAAGGGAGGGGAGGAGAGGAGAGGAGAAGAGAGGAGAGGGGAGGGGAGCAATAACCTGTAGTAACCCTGTTTAATATGACTTGGTGTAATCCAGGGCTTTCCTCCGTGTTCAACACAGTGGCGTGTAAATACACATTTTAATAGAATATAAAGTCGAGTTTATTTGCTATAATGAGCATGTTAAATGTCTTTACCTTTCTGTTCGTCTTCTGACCATATACTAATATGTATCTATGTGAAGACAGTGTGTATGCATGTACTTTGTGTGTATGTATGTATTAAGTCATCTTGGCCACTTTGTAATCTCCATTCAGTTCCCTTCAGTACAATTATCACAAATAGTCAATTTGGTTAACCTGCCTTTATATATACCATGCCGGTACTAAGTGACTATCAATCTAGAAAGTTAAAATACACAGTTCTGCACATGCGATGCTTGAAGTCAATGGACACTTTTCACTGGTGCAGTGCAAAAGAATACATTCCTTGCAGAGCTAATGACAGGCAACAAAACTGTAGTACACTCACCTTTGACTGGGTATAAGGGTCCCTGTGCTGCCACCTGCAAGTGTTATTGCATTGCTTAAAAGACAAAAAGCTGCCATTATTCTTAGTATAGTGGAGCTGAAAGGTCACGTGTTGCGTGATCAGTCTGGAATGATGAAGTGTATGCAGGCTGGAGGCAAATAATACTTTATAAGCAGAAATGAAAGAAGGTCTAGTGTTATAGAGAAAAAATGACTAACACCTACCATTAAAGAAACCCCTCAGACTGGTTGCAAACGTCATAAAAAAAACCATTAAATAGATTAATATTTTTTCAGGGACCTACTATATAATATCTTGACAGACGGCATCCTTCAAATTATTTAGAAATATTTTATTTTTATTTTTTCATAGCAGCACTGCAAAATGAGCATTTGATGTAAAACACGCTGTCAAAAATATACTGACAAGAAAGCCTAAGTTTTACCTTAGTTTGAAATCCCCATGCACTTTTTTTAAATTTTTTTAAATAAATTTAGTCGTTGCCAATTATTTTTATTATTTTCTCCCAATTTGGAATGGCCAATTATTTTATTATGCTCAGCTCACCGCTACCACCCCTGCGCTGACTTGGTAGGGCGAAGACGAACACACGCTGTCCTCCGAAGCGTGTGCCGTCAGCCGACAGCTTTTTTTCACACTGCGGACTCACCATGCAGCCACCCAAGAGCTACAGCGTCGGAGGACAATGCAGCTCTCGGGCAGCTTACAGGCAAGCCCACAGGCGCCCGGCCAGACTACAGGGGTCCCTGGTGCGCGGTGAGCCGAGGACACCCTGGCCGACCTAGCCCTCTCTCCCCCCGGGCGTTGCTCGGCCAATTGAGCGCCGCCCCCTGGGAGCTCCCATCCTCGGTTGGCAAAGGAATAGCCTGGTCTCGAACTCGTGACGTCCAGACTATAGGGCGCATCCTGCACTCTACGCGAGTGCTTTTACAGGATGCGCCACTCGGGAGCCCCTGGTTTACTGCTGGTCTATTCAATCGATCTAAACGGTGGCATATTCAAATACTACCACAGCTTTGACAATAAGTATTATAAGTGTCAGTTTGAGTTAGTTACCCCCATGGTTAAGTCTCCCCAGCACCTTTTGGTGTCAGTTTCCTGGGTTGCTCCATTGGGTAAACCTTGTTGTGAACTATGACTGAGGAAGGAGCTGAGGTCCAGGCACTAGCCTAACAAGCTCTGGAGTTTGAGGGGCAGAATGCAGTGGATATCGGTCTTAAAATTATATATATATAACATGGTCATAATAGAACATAATAGAAGTGACTGTTACATGTTGTATTCATAGAGAGAATGGAAAGAGAACTTAGTTTTCAGAATGCTCAGCTGTTTGCCCTGTCATCTGGTTCTATTCCAAATTCCTCCTCTCCACACAACTAGTGCAGGGAAATATGCATTCGTAGCATTTTTTCTTAGCTTCTATTGCTTGTGTCAGGTGGACAAATATGTAGATAAATAGGGGTAATCACCCCTATTTAAAACAGACTATAATATACTAATAATTCTTTGTGGAAAGTGCATTTGCTGTAACTTGAAAAGTGCAAAAATATGTGAGAGCCACCATATTAAACTTTTGAATTTGCAGGGCTGAATTTAATTATTTTTTTCTAGTACTACTGAGGCAGAAAGGCAGAACATACACAATTCTGTTATACAAAAACTAAGATATTTTTTGTTTTGTTTTTTGTGTTTGTGATGTTCCTAATGTACAGGGTGATTCATAAACAACACACAATAGGAACAGTGAAAAACCCATAAATATTGCAGGATTATTAAACAAAATTAGGAATGGGCAAACATACACTCTAATGTTTTTAGCTAACTGGAGTCAGAGAATTACCATGTGCCATGTCAGAACTCAATGCGAGCAGTTAATGCTCAAATGGTGCAAATCACCTTGTATATAGACCCTCACTGCAAATATTCCTCTAAGTAATGTAGTTTTAAATATATTTTAAAAAGGATAAAATACCCCTAAGCTTGCCAAAGACTTGTGGTTGAATTAATGCAGTGAATACATTTCAGATGTGCTTCATGCTGTTGTGGGTGCTGAATTCAGTACCTGAGTTTAAAAATGTTATGCTTGACAATTCGCATTGGAGAACACAATTGTCACGTGTTTGTGTTGAAAGTAAAAGCTTCAACTTTTTTGTGGGTTGTGCTGTAGGTACTGCAATGTGACTCATCAAGTGTGCAGAATGGTATCACTTGCAGCCCAGGTTATTGATAATGTGAGGATCAGCTGGTCAAGTGGCTCTTGTGTAATTTTAAACAAATGAGTGCTGAGGACAAACACACAGAGATATTTTGTTGAATTTACAAAGAATATTTTATTTTTGATATGCTGAAAAATATATTCAATCATAGTTGACAAAAGTGTTGCTCCCTGATTTGGGGTCACTGCTGTGGAACATGACAACTCCCTCATTAGCAGCTGCATTTTAATTTTAAACTATTGTTCAATTAAGAAGAAACATTTTCTTACAAGAGTTTAATAAAGTGTCGTGTCGTCCCCCCGCCCCCCCAGTTTAAGCTCACTAAAGGAAAGAAAGGCATTTTCCAGTTTAAATGACTATTAAAACCCTTTCATTCATTTCAGCGGCTGAACATCATTTAAAGATGCATTGCCCCTTATTTTTATTTATTTTTCTCAGTAATACCAAAAAAGGTTAAATTCAAATAACTTTTAGCTGTGAAAAAGGCCATTTTAGAAATATATTAACACTACTGGAGTGAATATGTTTATTTAATAAACACGTCATTAAATGTATTACAAAAAAATTTACTCAATTTATTGCATGAATTTTATTTATTCTCCTTATTAGACGCATTTTTAGACTAGAAATGTCTTTCTTGCTTAAACTTTTTTAGTATTCCTGTAAAAAAAAAAATCAGTATAATAAAATCATGTGATAAAAAGGAGTTAGTAGCAGGAATGTGACTGCATTTCAGTGTCAGGAATGAAAACAAACTGAACAGTCAACACAGTCTGCTTTCTGAGGGAGTACAGTGCAGGACAAATTATGAAGGAATTTAGAAAAAAATAACCAGGGTATCATATTGTAGTGTAAACCTGAACATGATTGCTTTGTCTATCTTTTTATTACTACAGAACATTTGTGTGGGATTCCTGTTAAAAAAATATAAAGCGTTTTTTTTTTTTTTTTTTTGTATCAATCTTTGTTTTTAGTAAAATAAATTAAACATTTTCTTGAAAAGAATGGACCCAAAATCAGTTTCTACACTTTTTTATTCTGCTGTTTCTACTGTAATAATATCTGAACGAAAACACTGTAAAGTGGTTCAAAGCAGGTTAGTTTGCATATACGGTAAGGTGTTTCGCAATTAAATTCACACAAGCATCACTCAAGCCAGCCTGTAAGAGGATAACTGGTGACTATGAAAATTGCTGTCCCTATTTACTGGTTATATAACACATTTCAAAATGTGCAAAAATGCTTCTTTTTTTTTAGCATCCAGTGCCTCTTTAAGTACTGTACAAAAGTGATGAGAGAGAGTTTTTTTTTTATTCCCTTGGTGTGTCGTGTGACACACTGCTGTAACACATTCCGCTGAGGTCTACGGCTGGGACAAGCAACACAGGGAATGAATTAACAGCGAGGTGGCATGTTAAGGATGGAAGTCAAAATGGAAATAAAGAAGACTGGAAGACCAAACTCCTAAAAACAACAAGGGCCTTGCTTGAACTTTGTTATGCTAACAAGAGGGAAGAAAAGGTTTTTGTAAAGCCTTGGTTATTTCCTTATAAAACTTTACCATAATAAAATAGGTGTAATAAAGCATAATGAAAGCATGGTAACCAGGGTCTGATATCCAGAAAGACCAACGAATAACAGAAGAGCAGGACATGTTCTGGTTCCATTGTTTTGTTGATTCTATGCATTTATGGTGGAAGTATCTTGACAAAACTGTCCCACTGTATGTTTCCTAGTGTATTTCTTATAAAAATATATCATAGTAAATTTCCACAATATAGCAGGACAATGCTTTTACTGTGCATTTACTGTGCTTTGTAATGGTTAATCCTGTGCTTTACCAATCTTTTACAAGTCCTCACAATACTTTGCTTTAATATGGTATACTGCAGTAAACTTTTAAAAGGGTAGGCTGCTTATAAACCTTCCATCATTAGTACCCAATTCACACAAAAATATGTGATCATGTGTTAAAAAACATGATTGTAAATGAAGTGGTTGGCAATCGTGTGGTTTCAACAGAACATTATTTAAGTAGTCTGTATAAGGTATAGTTGTTTGTTCAGAATCAAGCGAAAGTAATTCAATGTCTGTCTGCAAAGTCTTATAAGTTCAGTATCTGAAATAGATGATTCCTGACAGAGAGAAGAAACAACGGGTGCAGGTAGGATAATTTCTTTAAAAAAAAAAAGTATCAACCCCAGCATACTGCTGCACACGTCGCTCTCAGATCTCCAAAGAAAATTGTAAATTCTGCAATAGCAGTCATATTCAAGACCAGCTGTATTTCTCACCTGGTAATTTTTTTTTTTTATAGGAGAAGACCAGGGTCCGATCCTGTCACTATGTTCTATGCCAGTGTTTCCCAAGCAATACAACCACCTGGGGCTCCCTTTACATTTTTAAATCTAGGCTATTAAAGATGAACTGGTTTGACAAGGCCATTCAGTCATGTTTCTCAACGCCTTGCTCTGTATGAATATAAAATATATTGTATTTTATTGTATATAGAGCAAGAAAACTCCTCAAATTAATAAATAGAAATTTTTTTTTTTTTCATCAATTAAAAGCAAATAATTGAAAGCGTGCAAGGAGAGGTAGCTAATGGCAGTAGGAAGGTATCAATGGGGTATTATTTTCATCTTGCATACTGGCAATGCATCCCACATTGTACATAGCATGATTCTGCACAGTAATACACAAAAAACCAAATTGTTACTAGAGCATTACACAACCCAAAACTTGATGAATGTGCCTTAGTCTCCCCTGTATGTTAAAACTCCAACTTGGATGCAGCCTGTTGAGCCAAAATAGATCATCACACTTTTAAAGCTGTGCTATTTTCAGGTAATGGGAGGTCAGAGTGGTAGAGAATCACATGGCGAGCACCCTGTGTCTGCACCGCAGTGCGCAGCGAGAGAGGAATAGAAAGGTTAATTACGGAGGTGTCAGCACATTGGAAGCTGGAGGACATAATTCACGCTGACTGCCTGCAGGGATGTTGTGAGGAGACACCAGCCATATGGAGGCTGGCAGCTCCAAATCTCAGAACAGGCAGATTGGAGAAATCTGAGGTTTTTTTTGCAGTGTGTTTTAATGATTGTCGTCATGTAACTAGCACCGAAGGAGGCTGTGGGGTTGTTGTTTGTGCCGAGGGTCATTCACTTTCAAAGCAGTCTCTGTGTGTTTACCATTTATAACATGCACTGTGGTATACCAAGAGCATAGAATAGCATAGTGAAGTATAGCGAAAGCATTGTAATGTATAGTATGGTGCAGACTATAATTGTTTCTCCACTGCTCAAACTAAAAGTGTTTTGTTTCTTTCCTTTTAGAAAAAAATAGGGGAGAAAGTTTATGTAAAAGCAAAGGCCTAATGTGACCAATATTAAACTTAAGCACAACCTTTCAGATGGCAAACGTTATATTAAAATGTTGGGCTTACATCTCCAAGCTCAACTGAATTGCTTGCATTTCATTTGTTAGACTAAGGAACTAACATTTCATGTCACTAGATAACAGCTCTTAAGTCAAACTTTATTAACTTAAGTAATGTTTGTACTGCATACTGAAAAAACATCTGCAACAAAGCCTGTTTTCCAGAGTGGGCCACAGTCATCACTTTTTGTGACCATTCTTCCTGAAATGGAAGTCTTGGATAGGGAACCACCTTCAATCCCTCTATCAAAATCAGACAGATTTTCTGTCTTGCCTGTCATGACTGAAACTGATTTGCAGAAGAGAGATGCAGATTTTAATATGACAGAATACACTTCTGGATGACTTTTGCACAACACATGAATTAGTAACATCACAGTTGTTTCCAATTTTTTTTGTTTGTTGGTACAACCCGTTTTTTCTCAAACTGATCACATGGGCCTGTCATAGCAACAGGAGACTTATTTTTATCTCAATGAGAATGTACTGGTATCAGTACAGTACATACATTAAAAAGGCAGTTTTGAGTGTGAAGGGCCTTTTACAGAAAGGCATCCTCGCATGCGATTCTAGGAAATGAAGCACATGACTGTCTGTGGTAATAATAGCCTATTGATTGGTCTGACTGTTTTCAAGCTAGTGGGAACCAGAGGTTGCACAACAGAAGCTCCCAGTGAATTCTGTTTGACTGTGAAAAACTTTGGTAGAACTGAACTGAGAAAATGCTTGGGATATAGTAAATTAACAGTTACTATAACACTACTGTATGCAGTTCTATACAAAGTATGGGTGCACAGTACATGTAAGACAATTGATAAACCAGCTGTAGAATTCTACATTTTTGCTTGTTGCTGTAAAGTACAGATGAAGTATATTTAATCTGACTTGTAGAATGAAACCACCAATTGCTGGGTCGGTTTCATTTTTACATTAGTTGTGGGGGAGTAATCCTGTGATTATGGTAAAATTGTGGCTAACAAGGAGCAGAGTGATGTCAGGTTGCCATGGCAATTTTAATTTTCTGAAGCAAAGAGACTCTTCTGAAAACAAAAGACAGGGAATGGTAGCCTACTTGGAACCAGAGTGTGTCCTTGCAAGTTCCTACAGTACTTGAGGTATTGCTGTGATCTGATTATGTTGGATGATTATGTTGGATGTTTTTTAGCATGTTATGAATGATACAGTTTACTGTATATCTCAGTACAATTTAATAATTCAAAACATTAGGCAATTATCAGAAAAAAAGATAAACCCAGAGCCCTCCAGTCCTTTTGGCTAGATGAGCCATAACGAGGAACCTGAGCCACAAGTTCTTTGGCATATAAAGTTGCACTTAACACAATGCAGCCCCCTGTTTTCTGCCTAGAGGTCCCATCTTTCTTTTTCCTCCCCTACATTTTCTCGATCATGAAGTGGTCACAGTCTTCAAGGATTTTTACCGGAGAAAGTTTTCATAAGATAGAAAGTAAACAGCTCATGTCAAGTAACCTCAGCAGATACCCAATGTAACTTTAAGAACAAAAAACATCTCAAGGCATAATTCTAAACTGAAGACCAGACTGATTATTTTGTGTAGGTTTTCAGCCCAAATTTGAACAGTGAAAGTGTTTGATTGGAGTTTTCTAAGAAGTGAGTTCTGAAGCCTAGTAGGCACATCGCAGCAGAAAGCCCTACCACCCTCAGAACCTCATCGTGGGAGTAGAAGGTAGGCTAGCAGTAGATCTGATGGAAAGAGAAAGAGGATTGTTTTGCATTAGATCAAACAAGTAAACTACCATTTGACCCTCATTCCTACCCTCAGTGTGTTGAGGGGGAGAGATTTGTATATATTGGTATGTATCTGACAGTGAGAAAGATGAAATCCATAGCAGTGCGCCATAGTTAGCAACTGACTAAATTAGCAATGGGATATAGTATTATGCACCAGCACCACTCGGGTGCTTGTTTAGTTTAGTGGCACTACAGTAGCAATGCAATGGAACTATACAAAGGGTCAATGTGTGAACAGAAAAGCTGGTATGATGATCCCAAAATGGTAATGTTTTTATATGGGATCACAATGGTAGGACCCAATGCACACTCTTAATCTATAGCAGTTCCATGGCACCATTTCCGGACCAGACAGTATGCTACTGGACCATTGTGTTGCCATTGATGTTAATGTTCTGGTTTGCTATATGTGTTCTGCTTGGGTTTTTTCATGGAGGTACACTTGTACAATAATGGTGTCATTCAAACTGTAACTGTAAATTCAGTGTGGTCAGGTGGTCAAGGGAGAAAATACACAGTAAAATGGAACATTCATTAAAGGAGGAGCAGTTTGTTCAGTTTCTTGTGGTCTCATTTAAAACATTAGAGAATGTGTCTGGTAGTGATTATCACCACAAGTTTTACTTACTGTTGCAACACCCTGCACTCTCCTTTTTTATAATACAATTACCGCAGTGGAAACAAACACGTAGCCAATTAACTGAGAGATGAAGTGCCATACTAACTAAGCCAGTCCACAATTGTTATTGATGCACTTTTGCTGTCTTCCTCGTCAGCATTTTTACCAAAACATTTTTTAGTCTTCTTAAAGTAGTAGTTTGCAATAAAAGTTCCTTATGTTCTCTTCATTGCATTACAATGACAACTGACTGAATCAGACGATTGAGCGGGAGATGTGTGTGACCTTGACTGCCAACATTTAAAATACACGCCAGTTATCGGCACATAGGGAATTGGAAACTGTTTTTTTGTCCTAGTGCCTATTCAATGGCAAGGTGCAGAAAGACTCATATGATTACCCCACGGCTTATTATTGCTGTGACACAACCCGGAAAAGAGATTGCTTCGTCTGTGGAAATTGGAGCAGTCGGGTGCCATATAAGCATTTTCATAACAAATCAGTAAATATTCTTAAGTTAATTCTTAAGTCAAAGTTCTGCCTATAGAAAAAAGTACTGGAACGGCGTTCCGGCACGTTCTGGCTCGACTACACCAGCCTCTGTTTGGCTGGTTCATATTAGATTTGACATGTCCTATTGACTTTCCTTATTACCTATTTTGTTTGAAATCTTTTAGTTTTCTTAAACATCTTTACCATTTACTATTGGTCTTTCTGGGACCCTTGAGGGGCCATGCAGATAATGGATTGCTGTATAAGGAATATAAATGGTTTATCTCTCAGCAGTTGCAGTGTGGTAGTCAAATAAAGCAATGCCCCAATGATTGGTGCAGTATAGATTGTGTTTCCTCTTCTGCAGTGTGGTCACCAGCCAAGTTAATAGAAATGAGTGATGGAGAAAAGTGAGCTGCACAGCCATTTCTTATCCACATTCACCCGATGAAGGAATCTATGAAGTGTTAAAACATAATAGTTACCTCACTCTTCTTGCTTGGATACTTGTCCTTAACGCAGCAGAACTACACTGAAATAGCATCGAGCAATTAAACTTGGCAGATATCAACAGTAGACTGTGGAAAGAGGACATGTCATAGGGAGCACTGTCTAAGCATCATAGCTGGATGCCTTAAAACAGACAGAAAAAGAACATGCTAATCTGAAAGGATGTCATTTCATCATGAAGTGCTTTCAATTCCTGTAGATTTGCAGCACAAGCATTTGTGGTCAAATGGTGGCCAAATTGAGCACCTGCAGGATAGACCTGCTATAACAGCTCCCCCAAATGATGAAGGTTGCCAACTTCCTGTATGTCAACCTCAAAGATAAATCTTCTTTTTGAGTCTTTACCTTTTTAATGTATTTTTTACTATTAAAAAATGCACCTTTCCAAATGGATATGATTTAAGAACAAAATGTAATTGTTTAGGTTAATCACAATCAGTTATGTTGAAATATACTGCAAACAGGACCAGCAGGCAGTGAGTGGCATTGCGCTTACATGCTTGGGGTTCGGATGTGATAACACAGAGCAAGAGCATTCCTGGAGTCATCTTGGAAAACATTGAGCAGGCTGGGGGGAGGCAGTTTGGCCACCAAGACATCCTGGCTCAGCTGTCCACATAGGCCCAACAGCCTATTGACAGTGTTATGGCAGGTGTTTGTCATTTTAATTCCTACACATAAGCGTACACACATGCACACACACACACACACACACACTCACACAGAGTCACAGAAGACACGCTTACATGGGGAACTAAATTTAAATGGAAGGGAAGGAAGTGGAAGCCAAGTTTCTATGGAATCTCTTCCGTGACCTCCTCTTGGCCGGGTCCCAGGGACAGAAGGGATGTTGTGTGTGTGTGTGTGTGTGCGTTTGTGTGCGTGCATGCGTGTGTGTGTGTGTGTGTGTGTGTGTGTGTGTCTGTGTCTGTGTCTGTGTGCGTGCGTGTGTGTGTGTGTCTGTGTGTGTGTGTGGGTGTGTGTGTGTGTGTGTGTGTGTGTGTGTGTGTGTGTGTGTGTGTGTGTGTGTGTGTGTCTGTGTGTGTTTGAGGTTGGGTGGTGGGATTGGAAGATGGATTTAGTGCCTCCTTTTCCTGTGTTTGTATAAAACCCTGGACTTGGATGGAAAGCTAGAGACAGGGAGGAGCTGAATGTGAGCTGGTGATTGAGCATGGGAAGAATTGGGTTATTTGGCTAGTATCCTTGAATTGTTTACTTATATTGTGAACTTATATACTGTACGTAAGCAGTACAGTAGGTTCCACAAAATATTGGGTACAGTGATTTGTATTTAAAATACTGGTAGATGCTGTGACAAAGCTAACATTAACTGTACCTTACTTTGCTTTATTCTTGACTAATTATTATTTTTGTTTAATTATTAGTCCTACCTTTAATTTAAAAAAAAAATGTAAATGCTTTAAGACTTTCAAGAATGCATGTGGCTGGGCTCTTGAACAAATGAGTGAGAAAACAGCCTGATCTCTGTGACCCTCTCTAATGTATCCATTTAATAGATAAGGCTTCAGATTATGCAGTCCTGCAAAGATTTTAATAACTAAAGTAGCACTTGGGTACCCACACTGTGACTGACTCATAGGTCACAATGTAACTTCTACTCAAATAAAAAATCTAAAAGAAAGTTTGAAATGTGTCAGAAAAAAACAGTATTTACAGCTACCTGATCTAAGTAAGTTAATAAGACAGACACCTTGAATAAACAGACACCTGTCTCAATTACATATTTCAGAATTAACAGACCCAGGCCTGACTTTGCACCAAGCAATACTGCCGAGTTTCTCTTGCTTTTGTGGAAGTTATTAACACACAACTGATTTGTCTTATTTTTTTATGAATCTGAATGCACAGCCATTCTACATTTTGAGCTGGATTTTAACCTAGTCTTCAAGAAGTGTCAGGCAGGAGAGGCTTGTGAATAAGCCAGCTGCACCTCCAAGTCCTACCATGTCTTTATGTGCTTCTGGTAAAAGAACTGTAAAAGTTAACCAAAATGTACAGGGTGTGCTGCATAGAAAATATATTTGTGTGTGGATGTTTTACAGATCAAAGTGAGGGGGATTTAAAGGCAGATAAACCTCAGGTTAAGGTTTTGAAAACTTCTGTTAAATTGATCTGCTGATAATGGGGAGCTGCGTGTGTGCTTTACTTTAGAGTATTGACCCTTCTTTCTCTAGTGGTGCTTACTAAACTCAACCATCATCGTTTGGAAAAGAAATTTGCGATTCAAATGGAGTACAAAACCCTTTTCTTTTAGCAAGCCATTACATTTGTCAATGACATGTTAATTTGACCCACGCACTAATACAGTGTCCCTTGTTTTAGATGTAGCTTAATGTACAGTACAATGCACTTATTGAGCACAGACAGACATTTCTGGTGGAGCTGAGGAGCGTTTTACCTGATCACATCATCAGTGAATCCTGAGTACTATTAATAAAAATTCATGTGACTTTCATCACCTTACCTGTATTTTACTAGCCCTCACTGTAATAATAAAAGCTCTGCACATCACAGAGTGCCTTCATCAGAGTATTAATGCATTTTTATTCTGCCACTGGTCTGTTTATGGTGGTTAAATGCAGAGGATTTTTAACAAGCAACGCCAACACAAGTGACGCCAACACAGAGTTAGAAATAATTCTCTGAAAGTACATTTTTCAGAAACATAAGTGCAAAAGCCATACAACTGGTGCAGAGCAGAAGTACTCCAATCAAATTGAGCTTGGGAAAAAGATAACAAAAGTTTTGTGCAGCACTAGATTCAAACAAGTCAAATTTGCCTGAACCCCAGGATATGTTCTCGGTGCTGGAGAATTTTATTTAAATGTTTCTTACTGCTGGGCTGCAACGTCAAACTATTTAAGCTCAAGTGTCCCATAATCATTATAATTTTCTGTGCATCCACTTTTCTTTAAGGTCTTACAGTTTTAGCTGCAGTGATAAGAGTTTCCCTTCTCCATTGAAACCTCTTTGCCACTCTGTCATTGTGGGAGATAAATAGATACACCCCTGCTTCTGTTGAGTTTTAGAATGAAGGTTCTCAGACTTTTTATCTGCTGACAAAGCTGACAAACAACTGGCAATCAAAAACTTTACTTCCGTAACAATAAACATTTAATAAGTAGTGTGTGTAGTTATCATAAAAAAACAGTGTAAGATCATTGATACATAATGCAATTTGTAGGAATGTGTTTTACAAAAACAGAACAAAAAAGAACATGGAATACATTTTACGCACTATTTTTCTTGTGTAAAAAGACACTATTCTGAGAAGACCATGGACCTTATCTTCGGGCCCGAGAGAACCACTGCACTAGACACCTATTGATTTTGGGAGTGATAGCCCCAGGGGAAAGCTCAGTGCATGTTGGTAAAGATACTCAATTATTTATCAATATAGAGCAGCACAATGCATTCAAATTAATAGATACAATGTAAACAGGACTGTTGATATAAGTAAATACACATCTGTACTCAAACACTGTCTTTAATATGAGGCTGCTATCCATCACCTTAAGGCTTTTGTGGTCTGTAATACCAGCTCTATCCAATATTCCTACACACTTCCCTCCCCCCAATATAGATGGAGTCATTCATCTTTGACATTGTGATCATGCATTAGGACAGTGGTCGGCAACCTATGGCTTGTGAGTATGGCTCTCTAAGTCATTCATAATAAACACACACACACACACACACACACACACACACAAATGACCAGCTCGGGACGTGATATCTCGCTTTATTTATTTATTTATTTATTTATTTATCTTTACATCCACCTACTCGCTGCTCTTATTGGTGCTTGTGTTCCTGGAGTCTGTTTCATAGTGTTTTGATTGGTCGAGAGATCTGTCAACAGGAAATATGCACACTAGTCACAATCTGTAATCCCGCTTTTACTGCGTTTTTTCAGTTTTGAAGTGTAGTGTAGAGCTCTTTAATTGCATTTTAAAAATGTCAAAAAGAAAGAAGTTGGATGAGGAATGTCACTCTTTTCAGCCGGAATGGACTGATATGTACGCCTCTGTGGAGAAGTCAGATTTCCACTTTGTCTCATATGCAGTGAACTGGCTTCAAACAAAAAGTCTAATTGATAACGACAATACGAAATGCGAAATACCTAGAAGGTGAGGTGCGGAAAAAGGCCTGCGAGGAGGTGCGAAAAAAAAAATTCAGCATGCTCTTGAGAGATTGTTCGCAAAGGTAAGTCTTTCGCTGTATGCTTAATATAGCCAAAGAGCTATTTGAAGGATCCCCAATGAATACAAAATATTGCAGCAAATACAAGATATGCCTTTATCTGCAAAAAGTTCACAATCGACCTGTGGAAATGGTGGATCAGGTTGACAAGCAGCAAATAGAAAGTAGAAGGGTGTGAACCCTGTGCTGGAATGTACACTTGTATTGTATTCAAGCTCAATTTGGCTAAGGAGATCATCCCATTCAGCTAGCTGGTCTTTAAGTGTCCGATTAAAGTGTTCTACCATACCATCGGATTTTGGATGATATGGTGAACACCTTGTTTTCAGGATTCCCAGATGTTTACATAAGGATTTGACTAAATTTGACTCGAATTGTCGTCCCTGCTCTGTGTGGCGGGAATCAGGCACTCCATGTTCTCTGATTTAATCTTTGAATAAGTGCCTAGCAACAGTCAGAGTCCTTTGGTCCTTCATAGAATATAAGTTAACGTACTTAGTAAAATAGTCTTGCACCACTAGACTATATCGGTTGCCTTTACGGGTGGTAGGGAGCTCAAGGGATTCGTTGCTCTTTTGTCAGAACAACAGAAACGTCCCGTTTTAAGCTTTCACTGCATTACGCACCAAGAAGCACTTTGTGCCCAGTCGTGTGGATTAGAACTTCATGATGTAATGGCACTGGTAGTGCGTATTGTCAATTGTCAATTGCGTATTGTCACCATCAATTCCAGTCCCTGCTGGAAGAAGTGCTCTCATTTTGTGGACTTTCGCAGACACAGCACTTTGTTCAAGTTTATGATTAGTTGCCATGAAACTTGTGTGGAAGCACTGGGCTTGACGGTGATTCCAGGCGTCTCAATCGGATATTTAGAGCTGGAAGTTACCGACTTCAAGGATTCAGACATTTGGGTTGAAAAGTTTCACCCTCTAAATTCAAATCTTGAAAGGCTTGCTCGGCAACGCCAAGAACTAGCAAAACTGCACAAATGGACTGATTTGAAGAAATTGGAGCACGAAGACTGATAATTGGGATTCTGCAACCTTAGAATAAACTTCCACTTACACATGGCACAATAAAGAACGTCAGTTTTGCTCTCTTAACGGTGTTTGACTCCACCAATATGTGCGAACAGGCATGATGAATCACATCAAACTATTTGCACTTAAGATTAACAGAAGAAAGCTTGCATGAACCTAAACTTGACCAGCTATGAACCCAACTTCAAAGAAATGAGCAAACCGATGCAGCAGCAGAAGTCACATTACATAAGCGCACTGTAAGTACAATAATCAATTTCAATTATTTTTTTTTTTTGCACTTAAAAGTACATAAATTGTGTGTTTATGATTGGCTGTTTTCATGGGGACGAATCATAAACTTCAACAAAGTGCTGTGTCTGTGAAAGTCCACAAAACAAGACTTGAACGACTTTAGCCGATCGGATGTAAATGCCACAAGCTGCTGCAGATCTAGATTGTTGCTAGGATCCTCTACAATGCTTGAATCTCAAACACATTCGTAACATCTCAAAGTGAGTCAGTCTGCCAGTCTTGATATCTCTGATGAACAGATTCCATTTGGATTCAAATGAAAAAACTGCCTTCTGTAGAGACAGGACGGTGTTTCCTTGCCCTTGAAGTTTAACATTGTTGTAAATTTCCATTCAGTTTGGTTCTCTTGCACAAAAAGGTTTCCGACCCCTGCATTAGGATGATAGTGTTCTGCTGTTGCTATGGATTTAGCTATGCATGCTTGCTTAAGCTTTACCTTGCTTTAAGAGAACACTCATACTCAGTCTCATTAATTTAAGCCTGCCAGATCATTCTCAGGCTGCCAGCTCCTGTACTGTCAGTGATATTTTCCATGGGCAGCCAACTCGACTCGAATGTGCTCGAATTGGTCTGAATCCTCCCAGAACTCGAGTTGATGGACAACTCGAGTTGATGAAAAAGGAGGCATTTCCATGGTTTTCCGAGTTACCCGAGTTATCACGTGAGTTGGGCAGGAATTACTTGCGAGTTAAAGGTCAAAGGTATTCGCTGCAGACGGTATTACAGTCAAATTGTCAGTGATTTAAAAGATAAATCCAGCTAGTTTTTCTTTCGCATTTGTTTCATGCAGTACATATAGGTTTCTCATTTAAATACTGAATAGTTTTTCCACCACTTTTATGTAAATTGCACCCATTCCACCTGTCGGAAAACAGCAGAAAAGAGTTTCATTTTATGATAAACAACGTTCCGGATAAGAGTCGGATTAAAACAGATAGAGACAGCGAGTTTCGGACTGTCGGAAGGCACTTTTGTGTCAGATGTCACAGTGGATATGAGAATGGCAGTGATGAAGCTAATTTGCTTGAAAACATTAAAAGTAAACCGGACATTTCCATCAAAGGATTTAAAACATCTGGAATTGCTCTGATGCGATCAGAAACCCAGAGGCACTGTAACCTGTGTCGTTTACTGTAGTAGGACTGGTCTTATTTATATTAAGCATTTTTCGTGTTTTTTTTTTTTACATAACAGCCAAAAGTAACATCCAAAACTGTTTATGCCAGACTTGTTACAAAGTCTGTAACAAAATGGTTGATTGTCATTGTCGATACGTTGCAGATATTAGCAAAGACACCCACCGTGCAGGTATTGCAAAGTAATCATAAACAAAACAAAACATTAAAATAATTTAGTTCTGCACCGTATAAAACGCAGCTGATTTTACTAGTGCTTGCTAATCTAACTGATTAGGCCTTTTTTGTTGTTCTCCAAGTTCCTGCAGTGACATTGTAGATGCCAGTATAACGAGTTACTATAAATGAGATACTGTTTTGCAGACACATTTCATTAAGTAAACATTTATTTGAATCGTTTTGGAATTAAAAGTATAAATGCAAAACTGCGTTTGAATTGTGACTGTGATTTGTAAGTGAAAATGGACAATTCAGAAACCGTCAAAATCCCCAAGGTGGGGTCCCTGATTGGCTCATCCATTTAAAGCACTGCTGCAAGGAGCGAGTCATACAGCTTGGACATCGCCGGTTCGGTGGCTGTGCAAAGAGGCCGAAATTTGCTGGGGACTCCAAAGGGGGCATCACATTGGCTCTGACGCTTCCAGGGGTGGGGATGGGAAACCAGCAGGGACTTATTCTCCTCATCGCGCAACAGCGAACCCTACTGGCCAGGGTGGATAAGAAGCCGGGCTGATCTCTGTCTTCTGCGATTGGTAGCCCATCCACCTCTGCTCTGGATTGCTCAGCATAAAGCAATTCTGGCTTTAGGCTTGTGAGATCGAAGGATGCTCATATGCCCTTAGAACGTCCGTTCTGTGTGGGGACTCGCTGCAGTGAGGAGAAAAAAACATAATTGGAGGAAAATAAATAAAAATAATAATTGGTCACTCTAAATTTAAAAAAAAAAAAAAAATCCCCCAAGGTAGCAAATCTGCTGAATTTAATACCAGCCAAAATGTCCCGTTATACGGTACGTTTTGATTGACATTTAGTGAATTGGCTGAGCGCCGCCCAGAGTGGGGAGGGCTTAAGTCGGCAGGGGTGTCTTCGGCTCACTGCGCACCAGCGACCCCTGTAGACTTGTAACCAAATCGACTACGATGTCTCCATTGTCTGAGCACTCAACTTGGTATAATTTCCTACCAGCCCAAGGAGTGAAACCGGACCAGAGAATTTGGGCTCCCGCCCGAATTGGGAGCCAACTCGAGTAATTTAAAAACATGGAAACGGAGGTGTGTCTAGCACTAACCCGGGTTATGTGGTTCAAGGAAATGTGGTATAAGGCTACTACTGTATATGTTGGCTGCTGCCAGCTTAGTTCAGCCCAATTGTGTTGCGAGATGCCATGAGTGCAGTGTCTGTGGGTTGTGTGACATGCTGTCCTGGTGGCAGAGAGATGAACAACTTGTCTGTAACAGAATCCTCTGTCTGCAATTCTAATCTGTGGATTAGCATCTCTACTGCACTGCCCTTTGGCAGAGACTGGGCTTCAGGGTTTGTGTGTGTGTGTGTGTGTGAGCGCCTATGACATTGAGCCCTTACTGAGGTCAAATTATTTTCAATGATAATGCAGTGGTACAGTACTATAATGTCCATGGTTACATACTAATCGGTCTTAGTAGCACAAAGGAAACTACAATGACTCAAGTTTTTGAAAAATATATCCCTGTGATGTTAATATTTTGACAAACCAGTGGAACCAATTGTTCCAGTGTGCTACCAAATTGTATGCAAAACCAGTGGTATCCAAATGTTACTTTTCCCCCCAAAAAATTGCTTTACAAAAGGGCTATAAACTATAGCTAACAGTATTACTGGTAGTTCACTGGTAGATATCCATCAGTGTTGCCAAGTCTCAAGAGAAAAAAAGCGCCACTGCCTTTCAAAACAAGCCCACCCATTTCAGAAGGGGGAGTGGGGTGTTTATACAAATTCAATTTTTTTTCAGTAGTTCTAGTTTTTTTTAGTAGTTCTTTTCTTAGTTGAACTGGAGTTGGGATAGGAGGATTCTAAAATTCTAATGACGTGCTGTGACAGAAATACAAGGATTCTTGGTTGTAAATCTCCCTCCTGACCTGTGAGGGCACTAAGCAGCGAGAACAGAGTTCTTTGGACGGGCTGCTCTGACAGTTCTTTCCCAGGGTCGGGAAGTCGGCCAGTCTGGATGAAGGCGAGACCCGGAAGGTAAATGATGTGGCAGCCGCTGATTGGAGACGCGGTTGCACTCGTTTACCAAGGGGTCATGTGTGACAGCATAAAAAGGGGACAGAGAATCGCAATCTGTTCCTTCGCTTTGGTTATGAGAAATAACCTGGAAGGACCCGTGCAGTATTGTGATAACGTATCGTGAGTGTTTGTTTTGTCTTTTCTATAATTGTTGCTTGTTGTATATTAATAGATGGCTAACACATTCCGGAGCTGTCGCCAAGGGCCAGCACAAAACCCGGAACAGCACTGCACTATTGTCACGCATTAAACTGTATCACCCACCACGAGCACTACAGCACACATACAGGACTGGTGACCGTGGTTGTACATTGTGGGAGGGATACCTGTGTTTATTATTTGGGACTGCAAACCTGTTATTATTTACCCCGTGCACTACACATTGCTGTGTATTGCCGGGGATCATTATTTGGTCACCAGACCTGGATTGTATAAATAAAAGTACTTTTCTAACTGGATTACAAATCTCTGTCTGTTCATTGCACACTGCATCACTCCTGCACCTGTACACAATCAACCACGTTGTCACACGTGCATATATATTGACACCAGTCAATCACGCAACCCACGACTCTCAAAAAATTTAATTGACTTTTAAACAAAACAAGCCCCATTCTGCTTATTATAAGCAGACTTGGCAACTGTGATATCCATACACCACTAGAATTCTGGAAATAACAAAACAAAAACGGCAGCCATTTCACCGCAATAAAATTAACTAACCAGATTTATGTAAATGTTGACTTTTTGGGAAACTGAAGTGTTGGTGAGATTTTGAATGAGTCGTAATCGGACATCATTGATTTTAATTCAAGTACAATAATCTGTTGAATATCCGACTGCGGTGGGACCAGAGTAAGGGCAGATATGTAAAAAGTCAGATGAATGAATCATGTTTTAAATACCATCATACACAGCTGTAACAATTACTATATTCACACAATTATTGTTTTGAGATTCAGCCTTTATTAGGGAGCTCCGTTAAATCCCTTGTTTAGAAAGATACAGGGTATTAATGCTGGTGACAGAGTAGCCGTCTGTCCTGTGGATGCATGCATTTGCTGCTGAGTGACAGGCAGGAGATCGAGACAGTGGTTGAAGTTGATATGCCCCGCAGGCGAACAGGATTTATTTACATATCAACACACTGAACAGCTCACGTGACACTACCAGCAATGGCAGCGCACGGAGCACATACAGCAGTGTATGAAACGTTTGGTAGGATCTACAATATCTGAACTAATCTTCTCTGTTCAGTAATAAACTAACGTTGGAGGTTGATCATGGCAGCTAAATGGCTAGGGTGGATATGAGATGGGCAGATCTTTGACAGGTGGATACGCAATGGATTACTGTAGTGAAAAAAAGTAAAAGTATTCAAATCAATTCAAAACTCCCCATTCTGATCACTCTGCTCCTTCTCCCTGAACTCTGCCAAAACTACAGCATTTCCCTATCCCATTCTGAAAATGCATAGTTTAAAAAAAAATATCTTAAAGCTTTTTAAAAAAAAGATTTGGGTGGCTCTTAAAAGAGCCTTTTGTGGTTAAATGGATGTTTTATTGCTGCTTCTCCTGGTCTACTGTATGTCTGTACTCCTCCTTTGGTTGGTTGCATCTCCTGCCCCGCCTGCACAGCTGTGTGATCTGTGATGCAGAGTATTTATAAAAGCATCTCAAACATTCCTGCTGTACCTTTCTCTCCACATAAATTCGTCCCAGTACGATGGTATCATCTCTTGTGCTGTGCCCTGCACTTTTTAAAATTGTTTAACACAGGCCCATGAGTAGTTCTCCACGTTGTTCAGGCATAAACCACAAAGTCAATTTGATAAGTGACCGGGTATTCCATCATGCAAATAACTTATTTCTCACCACTGTGAAGCTAATCTGGTAAGGATACCTCCTGTCACTTCCGCGGAAATCAAAGGATGATTTAAAAAAACCCAGAAAACCCCCAAAAAAACAGCACTGTCACCTGATACTGTCGCAGATCTTGTGAAGGGTCTGTGTGACTAAAGGCAGACTCATTTCTGCTGTGTCATGATGAAATTGGGCAGTAATATTTTACTTTAAAATGTAATGAACAAACCAAGAAGTATAATGAATCAAATAAAGAAAAACTGCACTTTCAATGGCAGTGTTCAATAAATCACTTAATTTTTTTAATTAATGCATTTTTGGTTTTATTATTTTTTAAAGTTACTGTATATGGAACTATTTTTTCTTAGATCAGTTTTAGGCAGAAGGATATTTGATAAAAATGACTTTTTTGTTAATTAAAAAATGTTTTTTCTTTTTTTTTCAATTTAGTTAGTTAACCCATTTTATAAGTGCAATATGGCACAGGGAGTGTGATATACTCTAATATTACCACGCGCAGGGTGCTTGCAACGCACCCAGGGCGTGGTGATATTAGAGTATATCACACACCCTGTCATGCCTTATTGCTTACATAAACTATAGCTAACACTATTACTCCAGTGGTCCCGTCCCTGCAAGTTTATCTATTTTAAGACTTTTCTTACCTGCAAGGCTGTATACTCTGGTCTGGGCGCTCAGATTACCAGATGCTAATCTGACAGAGATACAGTGCTAAGATCTAAATACATTCAGTAGGCACCAGGGCATTACCCATTATACTCCTTTACTCTGAAACTCTGTGTCCCTCCAAATCAGGAATGCTTCGCATCAGTAGCTTCCTTTAAACACAGAATTAAAACCCTTCAGTTTGACCTTGCATCTGCTTCAATAAAGTTTAATTTTAATGTTAATAAATTGCTCATGAAGTACTGTATTAAACAAAAAGAAACACGTCAAAACATAAATCTGTAAGGCGTTTCAATGGTGCTGGAGGGATAGGTAACTAATTGAAATGGGGAGAAAATCAGCAGTCAAGTTTTTTCTCCATGATGAGTGCTCTCTTTGATATTGAAGCGTCTGCCAACCATCTGTTGTTTTTAACATAAAGTTTAGTGAAGACTTTGATACATCTGGCCTATTGTGCTGATAGGTATCCCATGCTGAGAGCCTGACCTTGTCATGATGAGCTTGACCTTGTCTCCATTATACTACACACTCTGTTACAATACTATAGTGTCCAAAAAATGAAACTGTCCTATAAATTAAACTGTAGTGTTGTGGTACCTTTGCCATGGTTAATATGCATTGTTTAGCCGTTTACCATGCCTTTTCTTTGCTTGAATTAATTTACTAATAGCATGCTTTTCTTATAATGATTAATTTTTTTTTTTTAAATACTGTGTGTGTGTGCGTGTGTGTGTGTATAAAGCACAGCTACTGAAAAGCACAAACACATGCAAATCAAGGTAAATTGAAAAAATGACTATGCAAATTTATCATGGTAAACTTCAGCAGGTGTGTGTGTATAGGTTTTAGCACTGAGCCAAAGAGTCATCAGTATAATTGTCTGTGACACAGTAAGCCCATGCCTGTCATTGGATCTGCTTTGCCATACACAGCCTGCAAACTGTTTCCATTTGTCACTGCAGAAGAAAACAGCACCCAGGAGGACTGTTTGCAGCACAGAAAAAAACACTGTGCTACATTTATGTGAGACAGATCCCTCTTATTGTCATTTTCAGGAATGTAAAAAAAAAAAAAAAATACGGTTGCTGATTATGTCTTCTAGGGAAGCTGGCTCAGTCCTGCTCAGACACAGAATACAGTATCCACAGTATCAGTGGAAACAAAACACACAAAAACAAACACTGGCCCGTGTTTATCAAAGCTGTTTTCTCGAATGTGCAATCTGCAAATTTTTTATCTGAAAGGAAAGCGTGCCCCCGACCTCTGCCCTGTTACACACACATCCCTCAGAAATGGCAAAGATTGACTGGGCATGGAGACTAAACACTACCTCCTCTCTAAGAGATAGGGCAGGGTAGTTGAGACGCAGTGGCTGTGTGTGAAAGTGTGTATCAGATCTGTTGGTGCTGTACCTGCTCTGTAGATCACTAAAAGAAACATTCAATGTTGTCGCCTAGGGAGTGCACTGCAGTTGCATACCTCTTTACTACATCTACTGTGCATTTAAAAATTATATATTTGCAATCATGAAATTTTGCGCTGAAAGTGTGTCTCGCATTCTTGGATAGGGGTAGACAGTCTCAGTACTCAAAAGGATCCCCTTCACTCATGCAGTAAATGCCTATGCCTATTCCAAATGTTTATTTCCATATCTCGTTTTTCCCCCTATTCGCCACATTTTTTACTTGACAATCTCTAAGGGGGAGACAGATATCTTGCCAACAAGTTTGCAAGGAAAGTAAAATAAATGCTGTTTACGTCTCAACTCGAAGGCCTTCCATGGCTATGGGAACTAAAGAAATGTAGGCTTAAGTTCCTGTTCCTTTATGCTGGTTATTGGGTGTTATGCTTCTCTCTGACAGCAGCAGTAGCTGAACCAGGCTCATTGACTCAGAAGAACAAACACATTTTTGATGGTGTTGAGGTTGGGTCTGCTATCTCTGCATAGGCTTTTAAAACAGGGTGTTGGAAAGTGGATTGATTGAGATAAGAAGCACCTCCCCAGAGGGGAGAAAAGGAAGAGGGAAATTTGGGTGCCCATATGGCTGTAAAACTTCAGAACGCAAGTGATGCATTCAGTGTCTTGTCTAGTCAATTTTAATGGCGGATTTACAATTGGAGATTTTGTTTTGTGCTTCTTGAATATAAAATAGGTTGACTTGCTTGAAAGGTTGATATCATAAAAGGCTGAAGGTGCCCTGAAGACAAGCACAACCAACCTTATTTCTATTCTATTTGGGACCGTCGCTGCTACGCTGGCATGAAATATTGTTTGTCATTGCTACTTTTTTTTTCTAAAGAAGTTTAATGTCACTAATGGATGAGGTTCAAGGATGTGAATCATGGTCTCACTTTAGTTCATCAAGTACTGGTGTCTAAAGGATTTGATATTCATGTGTTTCTCTTGCTGTTTTTGTCTCTACCGTAAAAGCTGAGAAACATTTTGAATTAGTGTGGACTGAATAAATGAGCCCTTTCTTTATGCAAACCTGCCCCTGCTCCTGTGTTCTTAAAGAATGAGTATGGATGGGCCCATTGGAGCTGGGCAAGGTGGAAGTGCAGAGGGAGGGTCCCAAGACAGGGTCCCCTAGAACAGACCTCTTGGAAACATGAATTAAGCTGACTATTCTGGGGGAAATGGTGTGTGCTTTGTCTGATTCTTAAATTATCCACAAAAAACAACTTATTAGCAGTAGTAGGCTGCAGCATGTTTCTTTAAACTGAAAAGAAACACTAATAAAGAATTTAACTGAAACATGTGTGACCTTGTCTTGATAGTTTCACCTCAGAACCTCAGTTTTACTCCAGAATTCATGATTTGGATGAATCTTTCTTTAAAATAAAAAGCACAATCAATTGAATAGAGCTGTTGTTTTCTGGTATGGGTTGCTGGGAATGAATGGCGCTATAGAAATACAGTGCGTTTCATAAGTATTTGAACACACAGTTGATCGCCCTTAATTGCGGTTCAAAGGTCTCAACGATGTAAAGTTGCAGAACGATGTCTGATGGAGTGAAAAACAATAAGGTTTCACTGTTAACATACAGATGGAATAGAGCCTTGCTACCCGTCCCGAGCCTGACAGGACCCGACAATAAGTGTTGGGTTCGGGTCGGGTCGGGTCGGGTGTAGTTTGTATTTCATAGTTCAGGCTCTGGTTGGGTCGGGTAAGTGTGTTATCAGTGAGTGGATTATGGCGTTTTTTTAATTTTAAGTGAGGTTTTTTTTTCCTTCCTTTGTGTGCAAGTGCTTCCTAAAACTCATTTCCTGCTTCCTTTTTTGCCTGTCTAAAAATATCTCCCGAAAGCGAAGCGCTGCCGTGAGTGACGAGGACTTCTAGCGAGCACATCAGTGAACCAAAAATTTATACGAAGGAGAGATTCTCTGCACTAAAAATATTGAGGCTGATGGAGTAAAAAAAAAAAAACTATCAACAGGAGAATGTGTAGCAGTGGAATGTTCCGTTGCTGGAAATGGTACGTCTAAATCCACTGTTTGGAAAAATGACAACATTGTTGTATTCAGCGATAATAAAAGCCCAAATCTTGCTAAATATTACTGAAATATGAAATTAATCTTTGCAGCAGCACACTGAAAAGTCAGTCATACATGACTTCTTTTGTCCAAAATGATTATGCGAATTTGCAAGAGCATCTTAATGTGTGGCTATTTATGGTAACACGGTTTTGAAGAAGTCTGTTGTTGTCATCTTTTAAAATCATGCAGTGTTGAATTACTAGGAAAGGAAGTAAATGAGATATGATTAATTGAGAATGCTTTTTCTTTCTTTATTTACGTTTTAACTGGAAATCAGGAATAGACTCTACACAGAAGGTATTTAGTTTCAATAGCGTATGTTTGGAATTATGATATTTGTGGAGATGGTCGGGTCGGGTGGGGTTTGCAAATATTTCAAAAGGCTCGGGCTCGGCTTGGGTTCGGATTTGTTTGGGCGGATCAGGTTTTAAATTTAGGCCTGAGCAGACCTCTAGATGGAATACACTGTACTGTATAATGTGATTGCTTGATTATTAAGTAATTTATTAATAGATCTTATAAATGGAATTGCACTTACAGTACATACAGTGCAGACATGTAGAGAGTCCTCATAATCATAATAAGTGCAGAGTATTTGGATAAGGATACAAATATTTGTAGAAATATTCGAGTTTATTGGGTTATAGTCAAATGTTTGGTAAAGATTGGTGCAAAATCAGTTATCGTGTTCACCGTGTAGCGTGTGAAAGGCAGACAACAGACAGACATTGACTGAAATTTCATTGACACTAGAACAGTACTCACCCTCTTTTTGCCAATATATTATTTTTAGTAGGGGTAAAGTGATATTTGTAATTTAGTGTATTTTCATTATGTTATACATTCTGTATCTGCAGGGTTTCTATGGAGTAATCTTTGTACTGTGAGATTTCTTCCTTGGGAATATTGTGTACCATCTGCAAGCAGTGAGTGTGTATAAGTGAGTGCGTGTGTTTGTTTTAACATTGCTCTTCACACAGCCTGTAATTTGCCCCCAACACTCTTCTGACACCTGGTCATCCCTCCAAAAGACAAAAGGATGCGTTGCCATGGAAATACATTAACACATGCAACTCCAACTATTATTTACTTTTCTTCCTGGTTTTGTCACAAAGACTCTCTTTGGAATGTGAGCATTTAGCATTTCCATGAAATGGGTTCCTCAAATACAAAACTGTATGTGCCCCTCCTTAGGGAGGTCATATCGCTATAGCACTGCAGGGGCGTAAAGTTGGTGCTGTTGTTTCTCATTGATTGCCACGCACACCCCCAGTGGCCACTTTGTTTATTTACATTTCACAAAGATCTGTTCCGCTTCCTCTCAATTGAAACATTCTTTTCCTGCAGTATGATACTCAGTAATATTATCCAGGTAGACATGTTTCTACTTGCTGCAATAGAATGTAGTGGAATCCTTCTATTATGACCATCAAAGGGAGTAGAATATTTTTTAATACATCTACTGACGGGCTCTGCGTGGAAAGAGAGTGACTAGTCTTAATGGGGAGCTGTTAAAAATAGTTTGTACATACTTATGGATACTTACTTAGTTATACAAGACATATATGTAATTGATCTAAATTAGATTCTAAACAGAGGCGGATCAAATTACTGTCTGTTATTTAAGTCATTAAAATAATACACTCTGGCGTGGTTTTTTGACAAACAGACATACACTAAAGATACATAAGTGCACGGTTAGATGATTTATTGTAATTATTTTTTTTAACAAACTATATCTAGTGCCATAAGAGATTCAAGAAAGCTCGCTGTTTGCATATCTTTGGTTTTAGGTTGTCTGCTACAGACCTTGAAAACATCTCATTAAAAAATCAATTAAAGGTTACATTTCTTTGGTGTTCATCAAAAGGAAATCAGAGACAGCTCTGGCACTGTAGCTCAGCTAGTATAGTACTTGGACAATAACAAGGCCACTTGTTAGCTAACTGCATAAATTAGTGGAGATGCTCGTTCATACACACAGTTGTGTTTATGCCATAGATATAGAAGAGACTAGATAGGGCATGCCCTGTATAAACTCTTCGCCGCAGTGTGTAAAATCGGACAGCCATCTTGTCCGGGGGAGTCCAGTCAGTGGGTGCGTTCACGACACGCAGACCTTCATCATTCTGCGCAGAATCTGCACAGAATCGGAGCAAGTAGCCAATGAATTTTAAGAATCTTTGCAGAATCTGCGCAGACTTAGCAAAGTCTGCCTCTCGTGAACGCACCCTGTGTAACGGTAGCAGATAGGACCAGAGATATAAAGATACAGTAGTCTGCGCATATAGGAACACCTCCTAAGAGAACACTTCGCCTAAGGGAACACCCTTGTGGTGAAACTGATTTTTCCCATTGTAAATGCTCCGGCTAAAGGAACAGGAACTTCGCTTAAGAGAACACCTTTTTGGCACCGATAGCGATTTGTTCACAACGGATACAGTACTGTTTTGTAACCTGACAACTCAACATCATCATCATCATCATCATTAAACTTAAATTAAAATGGTTTATTCAGTCTTTTCAAAAGTGACTTGTCATTGCAAGAGTGTCTTGAGGCACACTGATTGGTTTATTAAGTCTTTCCAGAACAGCCGTCATATGAAATTAATTGTTTCGTATTCTGATTTCCACAAGTGCACCTCATCGCTACAAAATGGCATGTAAACAAACGATGAAATGCACCGCTGTTTCTCTTGCTACAAAAAGTTTGAAATTGTTCGAGCTCTTGAAAAAAACCTGAATCAGACACAAGTCGCTGAGCAATTTGGCGTTTCCGGTTCTGGTGAAATAATGTGCATGTCTTGTATATTGCTGCTGCATTTTTTAAAGTGTGTAGGGGTGCTGTGTTAAATTTAGTTGACAGTTAGTTTATTTTACGTTAGTTTGTCAGTTAGTTTATTATGATAACTTATTAACATACACTTGCCTATTGCTTTTCTTTTATTCAGTTCATTTCATATGTTGATGCACGTAAGGCCATGACAAGTACTACATATTTATTTATTTATTTATTGACTGATTCATATTGTGTCTGGTGACTAACTTTTATGCTCCTGATTTCCAACTTGTCTAACTTGTGTCACAGATCATAAACAGCACAGAACAGATGGGAACTTTACAACCAGTTTGCCTGACTCACTTGACAACCAATTCACTTTGTTGGGGTGGGGTAGGGTGGGAGTGTTCAATTACAATTGCCTAGTAGACATTAGCTCCTATAATTAAAATATGGCTTCCAACCTGCAGCTGATCCGATACAAAGAGTAAAAATTTATCAAAATGACTGTAAGTGGCAAAGCGTCTGAAACTTGTTTCACACTTAACAGGTTTCATTATGTTTCAATGAAAAACCAGAACACATATGTTCCGGGCACTCTTCAAAAATAAATGCTAGTATAAAATTGTATTTACAGTATTCCAGTCAAGAGCAATAAAAAGGCAAACATGGGGGTTCAACCAACCATTATTTTTTTTTACATTAGAGGACCGTTCTTGTATAAAAACAGTTGTAAATCCCTCAATTCTCTCTCTGACTCTCTCCAGTGGTTACTGATATCATGTAATTGTATGTAAAATAATGTGTACAAAAATAATGTAATTGTATGTAAAAATAATGTGATATCTTGTAACAATTGTAAGTCACCCTGGATAAGGGCATCTGCTAAGAAATAAATCTGTGAGGGGACCACCTCGCTGTGTTCTTCTCATGGCTGAGGTAGCAGGTATCTTAGCCCACAGAGCCCAGTGTGCCAGAAACTCGACCCTGCAGGGCCTCTGAGTCGAGATAATTGGAGCAGCAGCAGGGTTTAAACTTTAATAAGGATCCAGGTGAGCAGAGAAGGAGAGTCCCAGCTAATCTGGATAAGGTATAGAGGTCAGTTTTATGCCACGGATGAAACATGGCAAAGAAACTTCCAGAGACATGCAGCATCGTAGAAAATATAAAAGGTCATCATTCATCATGAGTGATATATTCCTCCGCATTGTGCAGTGAAACAGATTTAGTATCACCACAAGCAGGTAACCAGGCAACAGGCAAAACATCACTGTCAGTAGCAGAAGTATAATTTGCTGTTTTAGAGAGATCTGCCTGCATGTTTAATAATGATGACAAACCATCAGACTGTGTTTCCTAGATGTTGCGATTGATTGAGTTCAAAGAGACATGGAAAGAAAGTTTGAGAGAAGAATTATCGTCACATTTTTATTGCAGTAATTAAGCGTCATAGTGAGGGGAGCTTATATGAATTTGTAAAACCTTCAACTGCTAAGATTTCAGCTACAATTTCATATTTTCAGTTTTATGGAAACTCCTGGGGCAAAATCTAAGTGATTTACTTCATGTTTACAAATCATTCCATCTGATGTGCCATTCCCCTTAGATTAGGCCCAGTGCTCCAGATAAGGTGGATGTTATTTAAATTGAATGCTTGTACTTCATTGGTTCCCGGCATCTCAATGATCAATTGTTAATATACTGCACCTTAGTCACCTTAGTGCCCCTTAACTTAACCTACCAATTTAACCACATGTCAACCACATTTTTGGAAGGTCTTATAAAGAGACTACTGGTGTTAGTGTAATGGCATTATGGAGCAAGTGGGAGCCATGACAGTATCGCCTTCCACAGTATAAGGGGCGCCTTATAAAGGGGAACACTGTATTTCTATGGCAAGGTGATCAATAAGGAATACAATATTATTGTTTCTTTATTTGCATTCGTGCTGGATCGGTACAGTTTAAAAAAAATTAGGGAATGTGTCTGTCGACTTGGAAAGGGAGAGCTCAAGAGACTGAGAAAGGTATATCTCAATACAACTACAGATATCTCAATACAACTAAAGAAACTTCTCAATCAATCAGATAAATGTTTCAGTGATTTTTGAATATATTTACAGAATGACTATAGTAATCGGCAGAGCTGGAGCTGAAACTATAATAATATCAAATATAAAATGTAACTGGTGAGTCATTATTTTTCACAACTTATAATTGGGGAGTATAAATACCGTACTGGTCATAAGTCTGAGTCCACCACCAAAACCCTTTACCAGCCAAGATGTGAAGAAATCCAAAAGTTTCTTGATTGTGTAACACTACAAGATTTCCAAATATATGTATTAACCCTGTTTTATGCATTTTTTTATTTATTTAGTAGTCGCCAATTAGCTTTTTGTTGTTTTCTCCCCAATTTTAGTAGTGTCCAATTATTTTGTTTAGCTCAGCTCACTGCTACAACCCCTGCATTGACTCGGGAGGGGCGAAGACGAACACACGCTGTCCTCCGAAGCGTGTGCCGTTAGTCGCCCACTTTTTTACACGCTGTAGACTCGCCATGAAGCCACCCAGAGCTACAGCGTCAGAGGTCAACACAGCCCTGGGCAGCTTACAGGCAAGCCTGCAGGGTTCGCTGGTGCGCGGTGAGCCGAGGACACTTTGGCCGACCTAACCCTCCCTCCCCCTGGGTGGCGCTCGATCAATTGTGCACCGCCCCCTGTGAGCAGTGTGACAGACATTGCAGCGTTCTGGGGACATAGCAGCAGCCCCTCTTAGAAGGACAGGACAATCAAGGAATTCTAGAAGGCAGAATCGTGTTAATATCAATTTACAAGTGCTTCCGAATATCTGAAATAATTTCACAGGTGCATGGCGGAGGAGCATGGCGTTTCAGTCAGTAATAGGACCGTTCAAAGGAGGTTATAGGAATGTGGTTTACATGGACAAGTTTCTGCCAAAAAAAGCGAATATTATCCCAAAAATATTGCAACCATGTTTTATTCTGCTCATACACATGTGTAGTAAACTATGTGGAGTCCTACAATAAAAAAGAGGACTAAGTACTATATTTCCCTCAAACTTTCAATATTGTTGCAAAATAAATTATTTTTTACTAAAATGCAGAGCACACACATACATGGAGCGTTCACAGTCTTGGACTAATTCAAAATTCCATTCAAGCACAAAAATTTTCACATGTATGGCTGACCTGCCAGGTGAACAGTAATACACTATCCCTGTTAAAACACAATATATACATTGATCTACAATGTGGAGGGCCTTTGCTCTGCCACACACACACCTATTTACATAGAGGAAGTTGGGGCTTTTTTGCACAAATGAGGAGTGGGGAGCTTGGTACAGTCATCTTTTTGGCAGTCATGGAAAAGGCAGTGATGTATGCACACTTGTGACTTACTTAGTTGCTTAGTTTATGTACCAAGTTGGCCTAGGGGTTGTGAGTTATATGTATAAATAGCATAGGGATCATAAGTTGTTGTTTTGTGTGAGATGCTGATGTGTTTTTGATTTATTTTTCTTCAGAAAAGCCATTTCCCGTTCTGGCCTCCAGCACCTTGCCCCGATCCAGTTGCCCTTCCCTTCGCTGACAAACGGGCCTGCCAAGGAACTTCGGACCACTGTAGACTGGAGTGTAAGTTACAACTTAAAAATTTACATTTTGTTTTAAGATTTTTTTTCTATGACTGCCCAATTAGGATGCAAAAATCTTAAAGGGTACATCACCACTACATGAAAGATAAAGCATAAACTATCCCATCTTGCTGTTCCGAAAGTATTCGATCATTATATAATAATCTGCATGCGCCCAAACGTCTGCATAATGCTACACTGCTGTGTACAAAATCACGGTTCTCAAGCACCTCTTCTGAGCCAAAAAACATGACTTCCGCATGTGCCCTCACATGTACTCTGAAATGTACCGGCGCATGCCCAATGAAGCGTTGTATAAGCTATATTGCTTACATGTGGAAACACACAAATTCAAATTTTCCTCAGCAACACAGTGTGACTGTACACAGGGAACGTCCGAAATAATGCCAGACAATATTTCAACATCAGATTGTTCAGAAACTGATAGGGAGATGGAATTTGTGGCCGAATTCAGCTTTCCCACTCAACAGTGGGTAGATGATGGTGCATGTGTTGTGTCAGGAAATGCAAATGAAAACCAAATCCGAAGGATGAAAAAATGCAATATTTATTTTTTTAGGTCGGATCATCCACAAAGACCTCATTCCGAAAGGAAATACATTGTTTCCAAATCTCATTTGCTAGTTTATTTGATACATGTCCATTCTGCAAACATTCAGAATCAGCTGGAGCTATATCTAAGACTTTGGGGACGTATATTGAAATAACACAGTGCTGGTATAATTGTGGGTAGGTCCCTTCATTAGTTGGAAATGAGATCAACCTCGTCTTGGTTTTCTTTTCCCCGCAACCACTTCCACAGTACAGATGTGTTTTTTTTTAATTTTTTAATTTTTAATTTTTTTTTATTGAATGCAACATTAATCATAATACATCAAAATACAACATGCAAAGGAAACATGTACAGTGTGAAAATGTCTACTACACAAAACGAAAGCAGGTACAAGTTCATTCCTTATGGAAAATTAGACGGACCATGTTTGTCACACAGACTAGTGTGTTAGGTAATATAGCTTATACAACATTTCATTGGGCATGCGCCGGTATGTTTCAGAGCACATGTGAGGGTACATACGGAAGTCATGTTTTTTGGCTCAGAAGAGATGTTCGAGAACAGTGATTTTGGACATAGCAGTGTGGCATTATGCAGATGTTTGTCCAAATACAACAGCAAGGTGGGATAGTTTATATTTTATCTTTCATGTAGTGCTGATGTATCCTTTAAATATCCAGCAAAAAATGTCCTGTCTTCAAGCTGGGTGATCTCAGCATTCTACCATGGCCCGAGACTGAAAGGTCAGTCCCGAAACAGCTTAGTAAATCTGACCCATTTTTCATTTCTGGCATCTGGACAAAATATTTAATAATCTTAGCAGCTGAATATTAATGCCCCACATATTCAGTTTTAAACCAAAAAAGCTATTTACCTTAATTTGGCACATACCTGTAATTAATTAGCTGTTTCTTTTATACATTTAAAAAAAAACAAAAAAAAAACACTTTGCATTGGCAGATCTTTGTCATTGTTTATATTGTCCACAGCACTGTACATTGGTAATGTAGAGCTAGCCCAGAATAAAGAAAAAAAACATTTTTAATCTTTTCAAATCCATTAACATTAATCAAATGTCCCACACCAGTAATGTCACCAGAAGATATTTAACTAAATGGGCCAGTGAGGAATGTTAACGTCAATTTTGTAATTTCACAATTATTTAAGTAAATCCAATAACATATTATGGTATAGTTTTTGGTTGTGAGATGAACTGTGGCATGACCTGTATTAGTTTTAGTACATTGAAAGAAAAACAACTTAGTGGCAATTACTAATTAAATTGGCTGAATGGCTGCAGTTTAACATTTTTACGGAGCAGTCCCGACTAGATTTCGGCCGCTCCAGCCTCATGCTCCGAGGAAGGTTCCCGAGTGCTTGAGGAGATCCCCGGCCAAAACTATTCTAACTTTCATTTTGTCATTCTTCTGCTTACTCTAATCATTTTCACCCATTTATTTCTTAGCAGATGCCCTTGTCCAGGGCAACTTACAATTGTTACAAGATATCACATTATTTTTACATACAATTACCCATTTATACAGTTGGGTTTTTACTGGAGCAATCTAAGTAAAGTACCTTGCTCAAGGGTACAGCAGAGGTGTCCTCCACCTGGAATTGAACCCACGACCCTCCGGTCAAGAGTCCAGAGCCCTAACCACTACTTCACACTGCTGCCGCGATATTATGCTACAAGGTGTACTAATGTCTTAAAACATGTGGTGTCAAACATATTGATTGCAAGGACAAATTCACAGAGTGTAAAATGTTTAGCAGCCAAGGACCCCTGGATTTAAGGGTGACAGATAGGTCTCTGCAGTCGACTACCCTAGGATCAAGAGATTCTGAAGTAGAAATGAGAATTGAGACCAAGTTAACATCTTTAACTTCAATAGTATTGCGTCTGATTTGAGGGGAGAGAGAGTGTCTGTGAACCACGGAAGTTGAGAAGCCAGCTGTAGAAACAGTCGCAAGTGTGAATATTGGCAGCTCAGCAGCGGAGGCGGACACGGGTGAAGTGGTGGAAGTGACGGACACTGTTGGGGTGACTAATGCAGGGGGAGAGAGGGTTGCTGGCTCCAAGCGAGTAATCTTGTTATCGAGCACATCCAGGTGGTCAGAGACTGAAGAAACAGTAGCATTGAGCGGTTGAATGAGGTGTTTGATGTCATTGAATATTTGGAGACACAATTCAGATAAAGAATCTGAAGAAGCGGCAGGATCAGGTAGAGCAGCTGGCTGTGGAGCTGAATGAGAGGCAGCGGAATCGGGAGTGCATGGAGCCTGCGCAGTGGGGGAGGAGCATCCGCTGGCAAGCCTGGTTTGCTGAACTAATGTGAGTGGAGGAAAGACAGGCTTGGCTGTGATGGATTGGCATTACAAACTAAATGAAGAGATCTGATCGCTCCCTGCTGGAATTTAAATTCTTTTTTTAAAAAGAGCTTTCAGCAGCTTGTCAGTGGGCCAGTCTTTGAGGAAAAGCCGAGCTGGAGAATCATCCCAGGGTTGGCGGTGTTTAGAGTGGCGGGGAGAAGCAACAGGAGCAGGGACAGCAGGAGCGAGCACGGCGGGAGCGAGCACGGTGGGATCAGCTGAGCTTGAGGCAGCAGGTTCAGCAGGAACGAAATGTAGGGGTCTGCAGAGCTGGGTGGCAGTATCCAAACTAAAAAGCCAGATGAAAGTTACAATTATATACTTCTGTGTACAGTCTTGTACTTTGGTAGTACAAGTGTGTAGTAACTGAACAGTAATTTAGCAGATTTTTTTGCTAAGGAAGGCAGGCTGCAAAGGAACAAATAAACTCTGAAGGTGTAATTAGCAGCCCTCTCCTAAAACAGGGACAGAGAAATTGTAATTAATTTCCCCTCTGTGGAGTTGACAACTCAGTTTGAGATCTTTCTCTCCCCTGGAGAGACAAAGAAAAAAAAGAAGCTGCAGGTCACTAATTAGTGTCGTCTTTCACGCTTGGATATCTTCGGAAAAGGGAATCTATTAGCAAGGCAGTGATACAGGAAGATCCTGGATAAACAAGCCAGTGGTTACGATAACAGCAGGGTCAGCAACTTGGGAGCTCAGTGAGCTAAACGGAACCTCTTCAAAGATTAAAGAATTACAGTTGATCCTTCTAATTCAAGGATCACAGGGACTGTGTTAAGTGGTCTTAGTAGGAGGTTGGTCCTAACAAGGGCAGATGTTTTAAGGCTGAGCTGGTCTTCACAAAAAGGGGTTTCAGTGTACTGTACTTAATAGAAAAGAAAATGTCTATTCTGCAAACAATTGAAGGTAATTAAAAGAAAATAGTCATTAATTGTAATTGCAAACGTGATCTGGCTTGTGATAAGCTGTGTCTTGGCAATCGCTTGTCTGAGTTTGATCTCTAATTTTGTACATTTGGTAAAATAAGTTATTGAACATATAGTCACCCATAACTTCAAAATGCTCAATAAAAATATACGGTAAAATTTAAAAGAAACAATTTGACAACCAGTTTGACTTGTGACTTCACCAGTGTACTGATTTAAACTGTATGTGTAATGGTATTATTTTATCTGTTAAAAAGGGGTGTCTCCTCCCAGACTAATAAAAAAAAAGAAAAAAAAAGAAAACTAGATTAGGTAGGCTTGATTTTTTTGGTGTCTTTGTTAATTCTGGAAGGATAATTGGTCATAAGGTGTGCAATTAATGTATGGTAGCCTCCATTGCCTTATTAAAGTTTACCACCATATTTTTGCATTGTATTTTTGCAGTTTTACTATGCTTTTCCTATGGTTATACTATGCATTTACCATAGCTTACCTTGGTTTGCCATGTTTTGTTTTTTTTATATGCTCTACCGTACCTTGTTTGTCTTTAAAATGCCTACCTTTGCTTTATCATGCTTTCACTATGTTGTATAACATTTTGTCATGATTTTTACTATAGGAAATGTTTTATAAGGGTTTAGCTCACACAACAAGAGAAAATAATTTACTGCTGTTTGTTTTTTATAACTTTTAGAAATACTGAAAGAAACTCAAATTCCATGACAAATGTTATAACTAGAAGTCTTATTCCTTGAAGAAAAAGTTTGTCATTGAATTTAGGTTTATTTTATTAATTATAAACTCAGCACAACTGTATAACATGTTATATATTTCCCTGGGGAAACTTACATGCATATTCTTGTTGTTCTTGTTGTTGCAGGAGAATGCTTTAAATGGAGATCACCTCTGGCTGGAGACAAATTGCTCTGGAGATCTGTGCTACCTGGGGGAGGAGACTTGTGTTGTCAGGATTGCAGTGAGTCTAACATCAGAGTAGAGTTATCTGTAGCATACAGTGGTGTTTAAAAGTTTCTTTAGCAATGAAACCTGACATGCAGCAACAGTAGACAGTGGGGATATAGGATATGATTAACACCATGCTTCAGTGTCCTTGGACGCAGTAAAGGGTTGAATGGGGGTATCTCCATCATACTCTGGACACCATTGGATTTGGCCCTCTCTTTCAAACTTTCATAAAGGGGCTTCATGGTAACCCATCTGCAGTAGTTTTAACAAATGGACTGCTCTCCTCCGCTTTCTGGGTAGGGGCACAAGGCAGGGCTGCCCTTTATCTCCCCTCTTATTTATACTGGACTTAGAGCCTTTAGCGGAAGCCATAAGATCTTGCAAATCCATAAAGGGCATTTCTGTGGGGGCCCAGAAACACAAAATAATGCTATATGTGGATGACGTATTGGTGCTCGTCTCTGACCCCCAGTCAGAAGTCCTGCCATTATCAAAATATAGCCCCTCTTGTTTGGTAAATGGAAATTCAAATAATAAAATACTTGGGAATTCTGATAAACTCTAGGCTGGTAAAAATGGTGGACTCCAATGTAGAGATTACTATAGATGCAATTACAACCAATTTGCAAAACTGGAGTAGGCAAATCTTCCAATCTGGGGGAAATCAATGTAATAAAAATGGTATGTGCACCACAAGTTAACTACGTGATGTCTATGATCCCTTTAGCAGTTGAACCTCTTTTTTTCTTTTTTTCTCTTTTTTTCAAACCCAACATATGCTTTTCGCAATTTGATTGGGGGGGACCATGACTAGATCTCACTAAATTACAAGCTCCAGTTAATAAAGGGGGTGTTAAATTGCCGAACTTGAAATATTATCAATTTGCTCAAATAGCTTCTTTAAGAAAGATAGGGAATGAAAGACCAGATTGGGTAAATATTGAAGCGAAGATGCAATTACCCTTTTCAGCAATTGATTACTTGGAACAGGAACAGTCTGAGCAAATGCATTCTAATCCTGTTATAGCTCACACTGTTTCAGTCTGGGCACAGACACATGTATTATTCAAAGAGCATTGGAATGCATCCAGACTCTCCTATATGGAAAAATCCTATAATACGTGAATTGGGGAAGTTGGCAAAAAAGGGGTATACATTATATTAAATACTTATACACAGAAGGAAATTGAAACATTTGAACTAATACAAAATAAGTACAGCATTCCTAGAACTGACTTCTAGAGGTACCTGCAGTTACGTCACTGCCTAAGGGGTTTGTTAGGGAGCTGTCTGAAAATGCCACAGACTTCATCAGTAGTTAAAGCTTTAAATCAGTAGATGCATAAGTCCCAACAAGCTTTAGGTATATATTCCTTTTAAATAGAGTATACAACCCCCAACCTGACTAGAGTGAAAATAACGTGGGAGCAGGACCTGGGTATTACACTGAGTCAGGAGGACTGGGATAATGTCCTTGGTACAATACCTTAGCTGAGACAGCATCCTATGAAAGACTGATATACAAAATACAAAACAGAATGCAGGTGTCTGAAGAGGTGTGGGATCCCTTTTTAGTCGGGATGCACAGGGTACAGAAACCACACAGAACAGAACCTAGAAGCGGTATAGGTTAGATCACTAGGTACCTTTTTTCTTGAACCACTGTAACCAGTTCAAGATAGGAATCACTACTGGTAAACTTAAGAGATAAATATAATAATACCATTACTCCGGGGGGTGGGAGTGTGAAGGTGTTTTATTTTTTCTTTTCTGTTTTGATGTGTATGTGTACAACAATAAAATAAAAAAAAACCCAAAAAAACCCACTGTGCTTCATAAGGGGTGCTGTTATATATAGACCATGAGGCTATACAACAGCTGACAGAGAGCCTGCAAATCATTCTTCATACTGACGTTCACCGTGAAGTGCTTGCAATTCCTGCATATTAATTGTATTTTCTTGTGGGTTATGTCACCCTACTGTGGAAACAAATGGTGGTCTCATTGATAGACGTGCAATGTGCATACCATTCCTCATAGTCTACTGTCGCTGCCTACCACGTTTGAACTCTCAAGCGACTATTAATCCACCCTGTCTGTGACTTACATTGTGATTAGAAGCATGCTGATACTTGTACTCATACTCGTAATGACCTTTTAAGAAGTACTTTTCGGCAGGTCTTAAATAATCCATATTAGAAATTGGAATTCCTTTAACCTGATTGGTCAATATGAGGGCTTTAACCTCTGGTAAAGTACCATGAATGTTATCTTACAAACTGTGATTAACAAACCGTGATACAAAGAGACATATGAAGTATTACCTTATATTACAATGCATTTTTTATACTACACGTGTGTTGAATTTGAAGCCCTGAATAAAGCCTGAGGTGCTGACTGTTGTTGTGCTCAATCTCTTTAAGAAGTCAGCCCCCCGGAAGAAGTGCGCAGCATGCAAGATCGTGGTGCACATAGCCTGCATGGAGCAGCTGGAGAAGGTACAGGGACATCCAGTGGCACCTAATACACCAGTTCTGCAGTTCTGTATTCTCATGCGTATATGTACATGCATGCATATATGTACATGCACTAATTACACACCTGCTTATGCATACCTTATAGTCATAAACCTTTCAAATGTGTTGTGTCCCACATTTGCTTTCTGACAGTTGAGTAAAAACAATCACTATTCTGATTTAATGTAAAATGGCAGATTTAAACATGGTTAGATCAGAGATAGTAGGCGGGGCTGGCAGAGTTGAAAGATCACCTTGTGTCATAATTTAAATGGAATGAGGAAGGCTGTTCTGTCACATCACTTAGAATTCTACAACAAGCAGATCGAAACCAGGTAAAGGCAGATTTAGAGAAATGATAATAACTCAATATAGTGCAACAGAACCCAGAACCACTAAGTATAATGGCAAGTACCATAAAAAAACTTAAATTAAAATGACATTTGAAGCTACTTAAAATAAAAGGTGTTTTTTTAATTTCAGACAAATCTGAGCTAAAAAAAAAGTCTAGAAGACAAACCTTTTGACGAAAGTGTTTTTTAAGGTATCCTAATTAAATAAGGAGACCGGAAGAGTTTTACAATGTAATTTCATCTTACAGATGGAAAATCATATTCGCGCACATCCGGGTAGCTTTGCAAGCTCAGAAATCTTCTTTTTCATCTGCAGATCAATTTCCGATGCAAACCAACTTTTCGAGAGGGAGGCTCAAGGTCTCTGAGGGATGTAAGTTTCTGTTTTCGCTGCCTGGAGTTACATAACTAGCAAGCACTAACTCAAGAGTCCAGTACACCTAAAATAAAGAAAGTATAACTGCAGACGGAATGCAACCCCACAGAAGAAGCTAGTCAATGCATTTAAACCACTGGAGTACATCTTTTTTTTATTTTTTTTAAATTTTATTTAGTAGTTGCCAATTGATTTTACCCTGTTTTTCTCCCAATTTGAAATGGCCAATTGTATTTAGGCTCAGCTCACCGCTACCACCCCTGCGCTGGCTTGGGAACAGCGAAGACGAACACACGCTGTCCTCTGAAACGTGCCATCAGCCGACCGCTTCTTTTCACTCTGCAGGCCCGCCATGCAGCCAACCCAGAGCTACAGTGTCGGAGGACAATGCAGCTCTGGGCAGCTTACAGGCAAGCCCGCAGGCACCCGGACAGTCTACAGGGGTCGCTGGTGTGCGGTGAGCCTAGGACACACCACACACCAGCAGTGGAATAGCCTGGACAAACCAGTGACCCCCAATATAGGGCGCATCCTGCACTCCACGCGGAGCGCCTTTACCGGATGTGCCACTCAGGAGCCCCCTACCACTGGAGTAAATCTGACCTACAAAACATTGATTAGGTACCAGGATGCAACAGCAACTTTTAATGTAGTGTTATAATATGAAATCTGCATTAAAGCAAAATAAACAAGAAAATAACCAAAATGTTTTAGCACAATAACGGACGACGAGTGATAATGTTGCTCGTGAAAGTAACAGGAAATAAAATATTTTTTTAAAGCTTTGGTTGATCAATTTGAGTAAATGTAGTTTTATATTATGAGTAAAAGTGTATGGTCACCTGTAGGACAGAAGTTCCATCTAGGGGTGTGCAGCATTTGGAAATGTTTGGGGCCAGTTTGGAAGTGGTCACATAGAAGTGGATGGGGGTCAAAAAACTGAAATTTGTAAAAACAAGTGCTGTAGCTGTATTGTGTATGTCTCTAACAAGAGAACAGAAACAGTTTTTTGATTGCAGAGAAATAATGTGGAACTTTCCAACCTGTAGGCCCCACCTGCTCAAGGGAATTGTATAGAATCGGGTGGATACAAGAGAATGGAAAGGCCACAGTGTCACATAATTTCTCTGGAGCAACAAAACTCAAGAATCATTCTTTAACCCTATATAGACCTTATTAGCTCGAGCTGCATCTTAACTGCCCCCCCCTCGTTGTACTAAATACATTTTTTAAGCTTGTTCTATTTACTTTAATTAGGAATAAGTGTATGTATGTAAAACATGTTTTGTTGTTGTGTCCTGGGATCTTATTACATGCTGGGGGTGGCGTTATAAATGTAATATAGCGTATAGTGTAAATTCATGTTCAGTTTAGTGTTCTTCATTATGTTAAAAATATGTGTTTACATGTATACTGGTTGTAGTTTGTTTAATTACATAAAACCTAGAGTTATTATGATATTTTTATATTTTATTATTATTATTATTAGTAGTATTTTTTTTAAATCATTTTTCCAGCAGAATATTGTTCGGCACCACTGGGTTCATCGACGTCGCCAGGAAGGGAAGTGCAAGCAGTGTGGGAAGGTGAGGTGAAAGCATCACAGGGTTACTTTAATGATGCAAATACAATACATTAATCATGCTGGTGTTTTCAGTGCCAGTACACTATCATATCAATATTTTTCTAATTAGAAATCCAGCATGTTCAATGGAACATTCGGTTAGTCCGTTTTATAGCCAGACTGGTTATGACTTGGCAAGTAAGTAAAAGTATACAAAAATCTAGATGCAAAAGTATTAATTGTGTATTTTATTCTCTGAGGAAAAGGTGCGTTAGTTATCTTATATCTCTTTTACTTGTTCAGTACTATACTTTGTGATAACCGCCTCACATAAGTATGTGTTATTTTATAGATTCCATAACACTTCCTTGGTCTTAACATGTGCTTACGTTTAACATTCAATTTGCTTCTAAACTTTATCACTTAATCTAGCAAAACATTTCTGCTTCACACCAGCATTAGACGTTGTGACTTTGCAGGTGCAGCAACTATTTACATGGACTCCCTGAAAACACAGGAACAAACAAACTGTGGCATGAGGGCCAAAATAAAAGGTTTAAACAAAATACACAAACGTAGGCTGGGCATTCGCCTTCACTACAAAGTTTACAAGCAAAACAGTTACACTCACCTAACTTCCTCTCCCAAACAAATGATTTCTCCCTGCTTTACAAGTGGCCATTCTCCAGTTAGCACTCAATTACCTAATTGGGAGTGACCACACCTGTGGTTGTTGTCATGGAAAGAATTAACCCCATCCCTGCCAACCTTACATTCACACACACTATTTACACAAACAGGGCTTTTGACCTGCCAGTCACAGAAAATGCTTGTTAACCACACCCTTATACACACAACCAAAGTTAACGAAAATACAAAAATACATTATAGTATGCTAGCATAGCAACACCAAAAATGGCAAGCAACATTTCGAACTGTAACATTTGTCTATCTAGATTTCATGTTCTTTTGAAATTCCTTTTTTTCAGGTGTTTCAAGGTTTTTTATTTCTCTCTCTTTTCTTTCTTAGAGTTTTCAGCAGAAATTCTCCTTCCACAGTAAGGAGATCGTTGCCATCAGCTGTTCATGGTGCAAGCAGGCGGTGAGGATGAACACTTGTATTTATTTACCTCATGGATTCAGCTGAATTAATGCTGCAGTGCTTTAGTTTGGTAATAAAATGCAAATCGTGTTATCAGTTTACTACATACTTTACATCACTGTATATACACATTTCCATCAAACACGGTTTGCATTCTAATTAGTTTACATTCTCCAACTGAAGTTCTGAAATGTTTTCCATAGTGAAAACTTAGCAAAGTGTAATAATCATAGTAGAAGCATTGTAAAGCCCATACAGGTGTGGTGAAGAATATTAAAGAACATGGTAACTGCAATACCTGCAAAATTACCAACCTGCTAAACAGTTACAGTCCTGCTATTATTGCAAAAGTACAAGATGGTGCCCTGTAGTATACAGGCTCAGTTGTAGATTTGGTAGAAAGACAGATTGGTGTTTGCTTCTAACAGGCAGAGGCTGGGCAAGAGAACCATTAAGTACACACTGCAGAAATGAGCATCTTAACAACTGTACAAAAGAACCAGCCTCTGTTTACACAAGCAGTTATGAGAATGTTACCTTGCCTCTCCTGCAGGAGTCAGAATCTGTACCAGCAGCGTCTCTCCCACAGATAGCAAGCTGTTATAATCTGTGACAAAGCGTGTCCTGTCTTTGTGACTTTGTCACTTTTCTCGGGACCTTTGACTTTGTCTTTCGTGTAAACAGCCCTCTGGACAACAGCAAGTATGTTTAAACAGGGCGGTAGTTATTTCGATACCCACCTCACTTTAAAGGGTATAGACTATGCAGTATTCTGGGTCCTGTACACCTTCCCTCTATAATTTTTCCCCATACTCTATCACAAATCTTATGTCCTGAAAGAAAGAAATATGCACACTGCACCTTTAACACAAAATTAGGCATTGAGATGGGACAAGAGGAGAGGATCAAGATTTATTTTTAATTCACTTCGGTTTAAATCTTAAGGGAAGAAGACAACTATAGAATAATGCCGTAACAGGTGATTTATCTAATGTTTTAAAATTGCACTCTTAATTAACTTCAGTTAGCCTATTTGAATTGTTTAATTTAATTTTTTTAATGAATATGTTTTGAACTCTGAAGGTACAAAACTATAGCAAGAACCTGTTTTCCATGTTTGTCTTGTGCCATCCTGCTTTACTGAAACCGTAGCACAGGTGAATGACAGAGACTTGGAACTGGACGAGCATTGATGGGCCAAAGGGCCTCCTCTCATTCATAATTCTGGGGACTCTGATGCAAAGTTTGGGGAAACATATTAACAAAAATGTAATTTAGGGATGGCAGAGAGGTTTACCTAGTAAAGGCACAAAACATCTGTCATAAAGTCAGAGTGGTTTTTTGCATCCTAGCAGTGCCAAGTCGACTGTCTCAGCTAGGGATCTCCCATGCGGGGGGTATATAAAATGATCAGGGACTGTTATCACCTCAGCACACACCAGCACTCCTGTGGCCAAATAAGGGGTGAGTCTGTATACTGTATTTGTGGTTTACCGTGGTTTAGGTTAATTACAGTATTCACACTCTTGTGCTACACCGCAATATAGTAATTACGGTATACAATGGTTAATGCTATGGTGATTCTATGAACAAAGTGAAGTAAAAGGTAATTTTCAGATGAACACCTCAGTTCTACTCAGCTTTCTCGCTCAGCCTCACACTTGAACGTTGTATCCACTTCTATCTTACTGGCAATCACCATCATCACCACTGTTTTGTCTTTGCATTTTTCTACTGCAAACATGCTTCTAAACCAAGCAATGATACTTGCAGCCTTAGAAAAGTGTCTGAGGAAGATATTTTTTTGAACTGTATTTTGATATTGTTTTTAAAGGAAACTGTCACTGTCTCAATCAGCAGACCGGCGTCTGCAGCGCGATAGCCTTCTTATTCTCAAAGTAGTTTTGTTTAAACAAGTTATTTGCAGTATTACATTTTTTTTTTTTTTTGGTAAGTGAGAATTCTTTTTATAATGTAATAATTATTTGTAACAACATTGGAATCATATTTTGGATTTTTAACTGTGTTCGTATTTTGTGTTGTTACAATATGTTCTAAATGGTAGTTTACATTCTTTTCCTGTAGGTTTACTATTTTCATGTTCCCTGTGTAAGAAATAATTTCATTGAACAATCAAAACTCAGCCGTATGTGCTTTGTTTCTGGCAGCTGGAATATGTTTTTCTTACTCAGGGGGCAGAACAAATAAAGATACACTTTGTGGGTCAAATTAGGTAAGGTGGTTACCATGACAAACAGCCAGGCTGTGCCTCCAGGAAGTCAAGGGGTAGGGTTTAAACTGTCATGATTGTGCTTCTTTTTCTTTATTGTACTCTGTTCTTTATACACTTTTATTATGAGGAGCCCCCTGCCATTCCTGAGGTTATGTTGCCATCTAATGATTTTTAGCTGTAACAGCAACTGCGCTCTTTTTAGGTTGCACTTAACATTATTAACAATTTCTTGATAGCTGTACTTTGTACTGTCATGGAGTTTCATTGATAAACATTTTTTATGTTTTGTACATTTTTTATCTTTTGGGGGAAAGAAAGTCATATTAGTAAAATGGATACTTCGTAGTATCAAGTTTATGAAGTAGTTTTATGGCACTAATGTGTTAATAACTTACTGCTTTCCCTACCTTTAAGTTTTTACTTTTGGAACATCTCTGTAGGTATAGCTTCCCTCTTCTCCGTGTTGGTCTGTTGGTAATGGAGCCCCTCAGTAGTGCATTTTATTAGTATTGAACCCTGGGTTATTCACCTTTCTCACAGTTTTAGCAAAGCAGAATGTCACAGCATGTGCAGTTCTAACTGGAAAGGGACCCTTTCTGCCCAGCAAAGAAAGCAAGGGGGACTCCAGTAGATGCAGGTCAACATGGAGGAGAGGGCTGCTCTATAGTGTGACTTTCTTCCTGTTTCTCCCTCATCAGTTCCACAATAAGGTGACCTGCTTCATGCTGCACCAGATTGAGGAGCCCTGCTCCCTGGGGGGTCATGCTGGGGTCATTGTGCCCCCCTCCTGGATCATCAAAGTGAAGAAGCCGCAGGTACGGCCAGCTGCAGAGATTAATTCAAGAGCAATCAGTGCAGACATCATTTATGTATTTGTTTTGAACTCCAGGAAAACCACCAACCATTCCACATATGGGTACCTCCGGCAATGTTCCACAGTCTTAATGCAGTGCCCATGAGCAGATTACAGCACTAGTATTACAACAAACTTTGTTAAATCATTTCAGCCCATCAGCTGTTTGACATTTCCCTGAGATAAAATCTTGTCCCGTTTAGATGATTTGTTTATTTTGAGTACCTGTGTATGTACAAAGTAGGGGGTGTCTATAGTCGTGCCACAGGAGTGGTCGAACATACCACATCCATTTGTCATTTATATTGATCATTAAAAAGGCTTGTGGAAAAACCTTTAAAATTAATTAATTTTCTTACTTTCACAGAACATGGTTCAAACTGCACTTTTAGTAAAGACTTTCACATAGAGTTTTACATTTATCTAGGGGACATGTTATCCAGTTATCATTAAACTAGGACATTCTTAAGCAATTTTGTAGGAATGTTTGGGTATTTGGAGGCACCTGTCAGTCCATCCTTCACACTTACAATTTGAAGTAGTTATCCAATTGTGACAGACCTTGGTAAGGACATTTCTTTAAAGCAGTTATTTTTGTAATTATTACAGCCTTCCGCTATTTTACTTTGTTCCTTTAAGTTTACGCCAATGCAGTATGTTTGTTTTGTGATGTGCTTCTTTGTTGCTTTCAGTTTCCCATGTGCTTCACTTGCAAACAAGAAGGCAGAGGCGCTGGAACAATTTTTATAGTGGGGGTGCTGCCCCACCCCCAACACCCCTAGTTCCAGCGCACCTGCAGGAAGGTGAAGTCAGGACTCCCTTCCAAACACTTCCTCAATTTCCTCACAGATAATTTGTTGTTTGTTTGTTTTTTGCTTCTATCTCTTTACTTTTAGTTGTCGCACCACAGAAATGGAGGTAGCACTCTATATTGGGAGTTAAGAGAAGGGTGTTTCTGTGTCACCAGACTAAAGCACTCAGAATAACACAACTTTCTTTAGAGTTATCAGAATCAATTAGACATAGCACGCTGCTCACTGTATAGGATGACTGAAGTTTATTTTTTTTAAACTTTATTTTTATTTGCTGTCAGCAGCAAAGTTTTGGATTGCAATTTGGAAAGTTGATTGCTTCAACCTTTAACCAACTCAAGGTGAGGGACACAAAATGGCAGCACATAGAAATGGGTGTCAGAAAATTTAGGTGTACATCATTTTCTTTTCCTGTTCCCAGAATTCTTTTAAAAACTCAAGCAGAAGAAAAAAAAGGACATCGTTCAAACGAAGGACCAGCAAAAAGGGAACAGATGTGAGTACTCTTTAGAAGTGTGGTTTGAATAGAAACGGCAACCATGACAAAATAAACTAAAACGTGTTTTAATATAGAATGTTCCTCTCGCCAACCTGACTAGTGAACAAAGAAATTACCTCCCAGCCCTAGAATAAATATCCTTACCCTCTAATACCTCAGTCTACTAACATGATCACATTTAAGACTTTCTGACTTCTTAGTTGAGAATTTAAAAAAAATAGGATTAAGAAAAAAAAATTGGATTCAGAAAAAAAGGCTCATCGAAACATTTGTCTAAATAGCTGCTAAGTTACTTTTTAGTATTGCTGTTAAGGTAAAAGTCAGAATTTGGTCAATCTTAAGTTACTGGTAAATGTTAACATTTACCAAATAAGGTGGTAAATGTCTGAAATTATGAAGAGATAGATTGCTGTTCGTAGTCATTTACCAGTTAATCTCATGATTTACCGAAGCTTATTGTTAAATGCAGGTATATCATTGAAAAATGTATTTATCCGTCATATCAATGGTCAATCAACAAAATAATAATATTTATTTCTCCATTCACATTTTTCATTATGAAAAAAACATTAATGTTGAACAATATGCATTTCTGCATATGTATTTTCCATTAAGAAAATAATCCTGAATGAGCTTACAGTAATACACAGTGCAGCAATTTAAACAATATTGTGATCCTTATGTAGAACAACCAACATTCTGGTAAATGTTAGTATAAAGCAATTCACATATTGTACTCCAAAATACACAGTAGTTTGATGATAAATAACATTATGTTAAATGCAAATTACACCATTTAGGACCTTAGTTTTTTCAACAGACAATCACACTTTGATAGAATAGATATATTTACTTATTGCAGCATGGTAGAATCTTGTGGCACTTGGAGTTACACAAGACTCCTGAAGCCTCACAATGCGCAAAAGCAAGAGTTTTGGTCATTCGCCAAAGCCACTTGGTTATTCTTAAGATTTACCAGTAAATGTCCAAAGTAAAGCGTTATCATGTTTATTTTAGACATTTACCATTTCGCTCGGTAAATGTCGACATTTACCAGTAAATCTTCAGATTTCCCAATATTCTGACTTTTACTGTCACATTATGGCTATGTACGGGTATCTTATGATTAAGAATTTAAAGCTACGGATGATGACCTTTGAATCTCTGAAAATAGCAACAGCTTATTGGAAAGTATATACTGTAAATGCCTGAAAATGGTATACTCCTTTATAGGCTGTATCTCATGAGAGGCATCTTGGGTCAACAGGTATCAATTGAGTCTCTTGGTAGAATTAATTCATGGGGGGAAACAAATCTAATAGCAAAATGATGCAGTTGGGTGAGCTGTATGGCTAGTGAAGGGTGGTGTCTGGAACCTTTGTCCTTTTCTCTAATGAACTCCCTTCCCCTAACTCCTGCCTGTATAAACATTTGCCACAAGAGCAGCTCCAGTGCTTGACAGCAGATTCTGTTTTCATAGGAAGCCAAGTGGCGACCGTTCCTGATCAAGCCCCTCCCATCCCCGCTGATGAAGCCAGTCCTTGTCTTTGTAAATCCAAAGAGTGGGGGGAACCAGGTGAGACTGCTCTGAGGACCAGGACTTGCCCTACCCTATGAGCAGTACTATTTACTTTGAATAGGGTACAGGGCAGTTGAACTCACTCTTTCAGTTCATTCCAATCCAGGATCTTTTGATTTGAGCACAAGGGTTATATTGAACAATTAAGACCTGGTTGGAACAAGGATCTTGATTGCTTGATTCAGTAAAATGTGGATTGAAAGCAAGTAGCAGTGGTGTTAGGCTACCCTGGAAGACACTCATTCAACATGGCTGCAAGGTGATAACATTGTAATCGAGGGATACCTGACCATTCCTAAGTGATTACCGCTTCCACCTTATAGAACTCTGCAGCAAAGTCTCCAGATTTATTGTTCCTTGTGAAACATCTGTAATTTGAACAGTGCTTGCTACAGAAGCACCTCCAGACATAACTATCAAAGTCTGTCAGATCTGCTGTCGTGCCCATCGTGATGGAAACTGTTTGGAATATTACAGAATGCATGTCAGGGAAGGGTTTTTGCAAAACAAATTAATCAGTAATGTAAGAGACTGCCCATCTACACAACATGTGTGATATGCAAATGCGTCCAATCCCTGTAGACAGACAGGCATATGTAAATAGGCACAAAAACACATCGAAATAAAGGCAATGGAAGGCAGTGTTCTTGCTAACACGAAGGTAAAAGGTTATAAGAGTCAAGTAGTCACACAGTAGTTCATTTGTTCAGAATCCTCTTTACCCTCATAAGTGGCATAATTTTCAGTACACAATGGATTCAAGGAACAAAAACTTTTTGCACCACAAATTGTGAAGTATTTCACACTTAAATTTGACTTTACATAAAGAATAAATATAAACCATACTCTAAATACAGACACGGCACTAGTTTCTTTTTTGTGTACATAAATGTCATTGACCATGGACCCTTGTATCTGTGCCCCAGGGTACAAAGGTGTTCCAGATGTTCATGTGGTTCCTGAACCCCCGGCAAGTCTTTGATCTTTCACAAGGCAGTCCAAGGGAGGCGTGAGTATCAATCCCAGATCGCTTCCCCCAACTCCCATTACATTAAACACTTACAAAAAAGATCTTGCTTGGTACTGATGGTGAAAGACTTAGTACTAAGTTTATTAAGTAGCACAGACTTCTAAGTACTACTTCAGTTACATTGACTGACTGAGGTTGATGGAACAGTGGTGAACACTCTGTTCTTGTCTGTAGCTACTTGTAGTATCAGTGACCATTCAGTAACATCCAAGTAATATGAGTAGTAATTAAGTCGGATATAGTCTGCTATACAGCTTGGTATTACTTTGCCCTGTTTAAATGAACTATTTAAATGCCTTTGAATAGAAGTAGTACAGACATACTGTACAGTACTGTAATTTATTAGTACTTTTTATTTCAGTACCTCATTTCAGATTAATTCTAACTTTTGCAATGTATCTCCAGTTTTTTTTTTTTAATCTACTATAAAGAAACTTTTTTTCTTTACTATACAAACAATTGGTTGATACCAATTTCTCTACAGCACAATCACTAGCTAAATCCAGTCAAATTTCTATTGCTCAATAAAAACTGCCCTAAGTAGTTGAGTAGAGTAGGTCAAGGGCTCTTTTGAGGCTTGTAGAAGCACACAGCACTTTTTATTGTATGTCTTTAATGGGAATGAATGCCTCTCTGTCTCTGTGTCTGTTGCAGGCTGGAGCTCTACAGGAAAGTGCCAAACTTGCGGATCTTGGCGTGTGGAGGCGATGGAACGGTTGGTTCCACATTCCTGTTCATAAGACCAAGGATCTATTTATATTAGCACTGACTTCTGAAGGGCTCCCATTGGTGTACAAGAGTGTTTTGTTTTTGTGTTGCTCCATTAAATGACAAGATATGGCAAGCAAACAACACATCCTTACATGTACAATTGTCTACACTAAAATTAAGAGATTACATTAAGATACAGAAATGCTCCTCGAAAATATAGTCTTGATTTTAGCTATTTAATAGTTTTGAGAAAATCAATGATGGTCAATTAAATGGTATATTTGTAAGTGAGAATAAATGTATGTAAAACCAAGATTACAAACAACATGAAATGTGTATGTGGACTTAAGTTGCACACAAGCTACTGGGGAGTTGAGGCGGTTCACTAATATTCCTCTAGTTATAGGATTCTTCTAATGTGTTTTTTTTTGTTTGTTTTTTTAGTAATTTTCTTTTTAATACCAATCTAGCCCAGAGTCCTAAGATGAAAATGATCTTTTCTGATCAGATATTTTTGACAGTAGTATCAGTTTTCCAGCCATTGACATAAAACTCAGAATTGTCAGATGACTTGTGGAATTGTCTGCATATTTGTTTTGTAGGTGGGGTGGATTCTGTCTGCTCTTGATGAATTACAGTTGAACCCGCCACCGCCTGTGGCAGTGCTGCCTCTTGGAACTGGGAATGACCTGGCACGCACACTCAACTGGGGAGGGGTGAGTGTGGACACTGGCACAATTAAAGGATGGCCACAAATAATGGACATAATGTGCTCCTGGGTAGACAGTCATCACCTATGTACTGTAAATTAACATAGATCATGTGTCTAAACCCACTGACTCTGACCTGCTGCTGTGCTCTGCAGCTTGCTGAGTTGGACTAGTAGCTGTTCTCAGTTTTGATCCCCTTGTTCTCACTGGGTTTCAGGGCTACACTGATGAGCCCGTCTCCAAGATCCTGTGTCACGTGGAGGATGGGAACATCGTGCAGCTGGACCGCTGGAACCTGGAGGTGACGAGGGCTCAAGATGACCAGGAGGAGGGGTCTCAGAAGGTCAGAACTACAACCCATGTCAAATGTTGGCTGTTATTTAACTTTTTATATGAGGCCAAACTTAAACAATATAATGTACAATGTATTGTATGAAACCAGCATTGAGTAGTTTATCTAAGGAATCAATACAAATCTCAAAGAAAGTTTATAAATGTGGGGGTGTATTATCTACTGCATATTGTTGTGTAATTTACATCTAATGCAAGTTAACTGTATGGAGTAAGAATAGCTAAATGACTAATGGTAATGGTCTGAATTTGAATTTACAATTTCTGAATAAAGTTTCTGCCATATACATGGTTGAATACTTTACACAATATTACTTTTTCTATATATCTTTTCAGCTTCCTCTGAGTGTCTTTAATAACTACTTTAGCCTGGGGTTCGATGCCCATGTTACACTTGAATTCCATGAATCCAGAGGTGAGAAGCATGCCCGTCCTTTACCAAAAATTATTCTGAATCTAATTTAGTCACTGGGTGATAAATCGTAGAATTAACTTGTTACTGCTAAGTCTTTGAAGTCTTTGTCTGTGATTATGGCTTTGTTATTTTTTCTGTCAACTGCAGAAAAAAAAAAAAAATGTCCGTAATTTGTCCTGTGCATCTTTGTTTGCAGAAGCTAATCCAGAGAAGTTCAACAGTCGTTTTCGGAACAAAATGTTTTATGCAGGGGTAAGGCTGTTTTACAATTGTGTTTTAATAATATGAAATAAAATCAGTGCACACACAAGAGTCTTACACACATGGAGAGATTCATATATAGGTTCAATATTTTTTTAAGAAGTGCACTGCACAAAGTTGATAAAATCAACAGTTTATCGCAATATACCCAAATGCAACCCAAAAGGTTTTTATGGAGCGAGGATTTGTATGTTTGGAGAAGTTTTAAGGGAGTCAAGGCAGTTAGCAGGTTCACGCAGGTTCACGGTGACCTTAAAAACAGCTTGACCAAAAACTAAAATAACTGAACACTTATTTAAATATTCTGTTTTGTGAGAAACAAGTTAACATTTGGAATTGAGCTGCAAATATCATGAACTGGGCTGTAATTCTGTAATAGGGCACCTAGTTATACTTCAAACTAAGAATCACTCATCTGATCTTTTTTTCACAGGCAGCTTTTTCTGACTTTTTGCAGCGGAGTTCCAGAGATTTAGCAAAACACGTCAGAGTTGTGGTGAGTCCCAGTATACGTGCATTAGTAAAGCATGTGTATGAGATACAATTATAATTTTATGTATCATAGGTTTTACATCAAGAGTTTTAAATACATTTTATCAAACCCTTGGATTGAAACTTGCATCCTAATTGGCTAATGCAGGGTCACATGACCAAAAATAGGCTGTGCTGTCCTCAAACAAATGGCCTATACAAGAGCGGTCAATAGTGGCAATAAACAAAATGGTGGACTAGCAACAGCATCACGGTGTTCCCTGGATTAATAATTTTAATAAAAGTTTCATAAAGATTGTAATAAAGCAGTTTTCCCCTTATTGTAGAAACCATTATTGCCCTATGGTCTGTCTGTCACTTTTTCAACCCTAGGGCCAGTCTTAAATATCAGTATTTGTACAGTAAAGATGGCTTGGTACAAACAGATTGAATATTATCAATTCTATATACCCCTTGTCTTTTGGTTTCCATTACACAACAATGTTAAGATAAAGTCTAAAGGCTTGCCAGAATAACAGGATTCCGTTATCTTTAGTATTTCAGTCAAAACCGATGTACTGTAGTTTTTTGCTATGGTAATAAGAAATGCTGGGGACAAGAAAAGGCAGAGTGGCCAATGGAGGATTGTCTGTTGCCAGCACACCATTTGCTCCAGACAGAATCAAAATGTTCTTTTTAGTTGTCACTAGCCATTCTGAACAAAAACCTGAGTCTAAAATATAAACTGACCTAAAGTAAAACCTTTATTTTTTAATTTTAGTATTTTAATATTTTGAATGAATGACTTTGGAGGATGTTCATATTTTAAATAAACAAGGATTCCTAAGGTATTAATAACTTTATTTCTAGTTGTTCAGATAACAAATACATGAACATTCATTGGATTCACAGTTTTGTTGTTAAAAACTACATGCAATGTAGTTGTTTTATGCTAAATGCATACCTTAAATTTGCCCAAGTCTTTGTTCCAACCATTGAAAACCATTTTTGCATTATACTTGTAAACTTAAACTTGATATGGCCCTGGAATCCTGCACTGAAGATCCAACGACTCCCACAGTCATTCTTTGTATTCCTTCTCAAGTGTGACGGCACCGACCTTACCCCCAAGATCCAGGAGTTAAAATTCCAGTGCATCGTCTTTTTAAACATTCCCAGGTAAGCTGCTTCGCTGAGCTTTACTGCAAGAATGACAGTGTTATTTACATTCAGTACAGTAATTACTTTCATAGTATATACTGTTGGACATTTATAGGTGTGGAAGTTTAACAAAAACAGAGCTTACCTCCATTTTGTTTACTATTCCCATTACTTTGAATAATTTCTTTAGGCTCGTATCTGTAATTTTAGTATGAAAATTATTTTAAGCATCTAATAAATTGTAAACAAAATATCCATACCAAACATGGCTGCTCAATGTTTCTTACTCTGACGCAATGTTTTCCTGACCCCAAGCAGAGCCATGGTGGTCATAATATCTTTGACAAAACTCTGGTACTAACGCCAAACATCCCTTAAGTCACATAAAGGTCTTCGGCAGCGGCCATGTCTACAATAGGCATTATTTTAATACTGACTCTGTATATTATATTCATGTATTTTATCTTTTAATTGATGAGGATGTGTAAATAATTAGATGGAGAGACCTGTTGGAACACTTGAATACATGTTAATGTTAAGCATCTTGCCTGTGTTGTAATTATAAGTTGATGTCATTTTATAGTGTACTCAGTCTCTAGCCTACAACACATGTGAAAAATCTGGTATTTTTTGTTAAGTATATAGAAAAAGAAATTAATTTACAAATGCTAAAATATAGGAACTGTATCTAATTATTACAAATTGTAAAGGAACTTCACGTAAAGTTAAAATCTGAATCTTGCTGTGTGCTTTTTAACAGAAGGATTAACGAGTCTTTGTGATGTAAGGTGCCATCAATTGTTGTCATTACTTTGTAGATCTATACATGTACAGGCCAGTCATATAACAAAAGTTAGACATTTACAGGCATAGGTGTCTCTCCTGTGTGAAGTCGCTGGTTGCTCTCCCAGCAGTCAGGGCAGTGATACGGTGTCTCATAAGAACATTAGAAAGGTTACAAACGAGAGGAGGCCATTCGGCCCATCTTGCTCGTTTGGTTGTTAGTATCTTATTGATCCCAGAATCTCATCAAGCAGCTTCTTGAAGGATCCCAGGGTATCAGGTTCAACAACATTACTGGGGAGTTGTTTTTTTCAGGTCGAAAAAGTCCCCTGGGTCGACATTGTCAATACCTTTTAGAATTTTGAATGCTTGAATCAGATCACCGCGTAGTCTTCTTGTTCAAGACTGAATAGATTCAGTTATTTTAGCCTGTCTGCATATGACATGCCTTTTAAATCAGGAATAATTGCGGTCGCTCTTCTTTGGACTCTTTCTAGAGCAGCAATATCTTTTTTGTAGCGAGGTGACCAGAATGCGAAAATGCGCTCTATAGCTTGGAGATCGCCGGTTTGAATCCAAGCTATGCAATGGCTGACCGTGGATGGGAGTTCCCAGGGGGCAGCGCACAATTGGCCAAGCACTGCCCGGGCAGGGTAGGGGTCGGGTCGGCTGGGGAGTCCTTGGCTCACTGCACAGCAGCGACCCCTGTGGCTGGCCGGGCGCCTGCAGGCCGGCCTGTACGCAATTCAGAACCGCGTGGTCCTCCAACACTGTAAGTTCTGAATATGGCTGCACGGCGGGCTTGCAGAGTGAAAAAAAGTAGACGGCTGACAGCACTTGTTTCATTAACCCGTCAAATTAATTATTTACACATCTCAAACAATATAAGTTAAAATATATTAATATACAGATTTAGTATTTAAATTTAGACACAGGCACTGCAGGCGGCCTATGTGTCTATCAATAATCTCCATGGTACCTGGGTTTTGTGCACACTCACCTGATCGCTAAGGGGTCAATTTGCACGTGACCACCGTGGCTCTGCTTGGAGTCAGGAAAACATTACATCAGAGTAAGAAACACTGCACAGCCATGTTTGATGGGGAGATTTTGTTTACAATTTGTGAGGAGAGATGCTTAAACAAATTTTCATGCTAAAATTACATATACAAGCCTATACTTTAATTACGTGATACATTTAATGATATAGATTTATTAAACTTGCCTTGGATATTTGTTACAAAATCATTTTCAATGAATGTAGAGGGTATCGTTTGTTTTAGTAGTGGCATCTGATTGGCTGTACTTTGGAAGGCTATGTGTTGGAAACCGCTCATCCGGATTTGAAATAAGAGATTACATTCAAAACACACTTGTGTGAAAACAGAATGTTCAGGTTTTATATACTTTTGTTTTATTGATGTGGATATTGGCATATCTATTTCTCCTTCTTTTTTTAACCCTCAGCATGTACTGCACGACTGCACGGGGATCATTAGTTTGCCTTACACCAATGATGGTGTAAAAAGCTGATGTGTCTATTTATCCTACAAAAATGTGCATTGATTGAATGCATTTTGTTGTGACACAACAAAGATTTTGTTTTTGTTCACAAACATGCTTGTTTTGGGCTACTTATTTTGTGGCCCCACAGTAAATGAGTTTAAGGGGTGCCCTACTCTGGTGGAAAAAGTTTGCCCCTTGTATAAAGTGTTTCTGGGCATGTGTATTTGGTTACCTGGCATCAGCAGGTCCTGGTCTCTGGTTCCAGGTACTGTGCCGGCACCATGCCCTGGGGCAACACCGGTGATCATCGCGATTTTGAGCCACAGCGCCATGATGACGGCTGTATAGAGGTCATCGGGTTCACCATGGCCTCTTTGGTGAGTAGTGACAATGCTGGATGTGTTAGGTTTCTGAAATAGAATGAATATTAGTCATAGCACTTAAAAAGAAACAGTGGCGGAAATGCTGGAAATGTAACTTGTAGTTTAGTAATGTAAATGGTTTCTGTAGTCTGTTCAACATAAATTGAACCAAGCAATGTGCAGAAGTTTGATTCTGTTTGAAGTCGGTTAATGCTTTCTAGAATGAAGGGTCAGGAGCGTGACCACAATGCATTGTTATTATTATACCTTTATTAGTGGACTCTTCTTAGTCTATATCCGTTTGTACTACAACGCTTCCATTACCAGATGGAAATGAAATGTCAGTGGAAGAGCTTCATTTTAAACAGTAAATAAATATTCTGATAAGATATCAAAAGTTGACTTTATTTAATTAATTCAAATCCATTTTGAATTCACTAAAGATATGAAACATTTTAAAACTATTAGAAATTAAATGTTATGAGTGCTGGTACATGCTTTCACTAGTATTCTTGTTATAAATATAGTTGCCACACGTAGGTTCATCATAACCTAATGGTGTACGTAATGGTGGCATCATTGAAACACTGGTTGACCAGGGTTACCATTCGCCCTCTTCCAGGCAGCGCTCCAGGTCGGAGGTCACGGCGAGCGACTGCACCAGTGCAGGGAGGTGACCCTGACCACTTTCAAGACCGTCCCAGTGCAGGTAGATGGGGAGCCCTGCAGACTGGCCCCCTCCACTCTGCGCATCTCTCTCAGGAACCAGGCCAACATGGTGCAGAAGAGCAAGAGGCGCACCTCTGTACCCCTGCTCAACGAGTGAGTGACAGAGACCGGGGGGAGGGTGACATTGTGGGCTCAGTGCTGGGTAGAGCAAAGAACAGACACACAAGTAGAGGTTCACGCATGTACCGGTTTTTGATCCACATTTTTCGTGTGAAGTTCTGGTAAGGTTGAAATATTCATCTGAACAGATAGTTGACTTCACACCTAATACAGAAGAAGTATGAAGATTATTTTTGGTGAGTGCATATGAACGATACAGTCTTGGTTCTACAGCTTCACATGAATTGTATCCTGTAGAACCAATGTTAAAGACACATAGCCTAGCCAAGTTCCAAACACACCTGTCTCACAAAATTCACCTGTCTCAGTAAAGCAGGGTGGGACAGCTTGTGTTTAGTGGAAAGCCAGGTGGGCTACGCTATCGTATTACAACTTCTAAAACTTTTTAAAGTGAAGAAAATGTATTAAAAATATAAAAGTTTAACTAAGCAATAATACTGTGGGTTGTGAATAGTGTAGAGATGCTAATTGAAGGTTGTAACATGCTCAGGACTAAAAGTTAGTACAGAGAACAAAGTCCTGAGGATCTTGTAGCAAATAAACAAATATAATCCTTTCTGATTATCCTTTAGTCAGAAATATTTAATATATGCGTTTTAACAGCCAGAAAATTCGAATACAGAGAACCTAATCCTAGCAAGCTGAACACGTTGAAAAACGGTCCTGGGTCTGACACAGGCGCTTGCTACTGTTCACTACACTTGCGCAGATCCTCATGGGCTTGTTGGTATATTGAACTGAAACATGCCTATACTAGCTGTATTGCTTCTCTGCTTGTTGTTTATGCTGCTTGGTAGATTTAGATGCTTTGTTCAGGATTATTTTCTCTGTCTTCTTTTTTTTGTGTGTTGTTTTCCTGTCTGTTGAAACGCTGTGAGTGTGTGTGTGTGTGTGTGTGTGTTTCTCTCTCTATCCCTCCTTCTTTCTCCCTCTTTCACATTACCCCTCCCTCCTTCTCCTGCCCCCCTTTTGCTCTTGTTCATGCTGTCGATGTATTGCTGTTGGGCCACAGTATTCAGAAAGTCTGCACGGCTGACCTGCGCCGTGTTTCTGCTCCCCCAGACTCCTTTACTGTGTAAGTATCTGACTCCCTTCATCCCTACAGCACACTCTCCCATCCCTCTGTCCATCGGCACTTCTTCTGTCTGTCCTTGAAAGTGTTTTGGTTATTTGCTTGTATGTCATACTTCAGTTTGGAATATGCATATATTTCCAAAACAACTCTCTAGAGGGAAACTAAAGGTATAGAGGTTTCTTCAGAACCACTCACCTCAATGTGGTGAAAAGAATTAACATGTATGTGAGACATGAATGGAGGTTATGTTCTGACACCAGATTGGGCAGGTTTTGTTGAAACTACGCATGGGTATTTGTTACGAGATGCTATTCTGCATGCTTTTTTAATAATGCTGACAACTGTATGGTGTTGTTTACTAGTATACCTTTTATAGGAGGTGTATATGATACTGACATAGCTTGTTAGAAACAGAGTAACAAGTATATATTCCAATTTGATCAATAAACCAGATCAATGGTTGTATATATAGTAATTCTAAAAGAAACTTATAAAATTCAATGACAAGTTTCGACTAGAAGGCTTTTTCAAATCTGTTCATTGAGAAATACTTCTAATCAAAACATTTGCCATTTAATATTTTAATTATTTAGGTACTGTATGTCAATACAGTGGGGAGATTATTTGGTTACCAGTGGTAATTCCACTGATGGCCCTCCAAGAGACTTCCGTTACTGAAAGGTTTGGTGAACACATTACCATTGGGATAGCACTATAATACCAGCGTATTACCATGAAGAAACCCATAGGCAGCGTTCCCTCTAAGGCTAAAATGCAGCAACCTTCGCAGTCAGTTTACTAACTTTCGCAAGTTATTATCATAAATATCAACCTTAATCGAGACTCCACATTTTGAGAGCATTCTTGCAAAGCATTAACATAAGCATATTTGTATCTGTCTTGCAGCTGATTCTCTGAATTCCCTCTGTAAAAATGCACTTCACATTCGTTAACGCCGTCAATGCTAGCGAATCTACTAGTACAGGGTGGGCGAAGCAGGCGTCTGGCGATTCTGCCTCTATAGAGAGTGCTGCTTGGTGCTGCTCATTAACTTTACAGTTTTTAACTTGTTTTATTTACCTTTTAAAAAATGACCATTTCAGAAACATCATCTCAAGCATTTTGAAACTGGTAAATATGTAATCAACATATTAATTTAGAGTTGAAAATACACATTTAAGTGTATAATATAGTAATTGAAGACGACATACCATGTGCATTTTTTTTTTGCAAGTTGAGTTTATTCATCATGTGACTTCACTCACACGTCTGTTGAAACTCAACATGGCAAGCTGCACCAAGGAAGAAAAAAAAACTGCAATGTTTCTGTAAAAGGCAGAGCTAAAAAAAATCTGATTATCTCTGAGTTTTGCTGTCATGTATGATGTCAATACCATTAAAAGATCATTTTGCCAGTTGTAAACACGTAGAGAACAAGAAAACAAGTAAGACAGCAGCAATGGCAAAGCATTGCATTCTTCTGTGCTGACAAACTGAGGTACTGTCTGCGCTCAGGCAGGGCTTTCCCAAAGTAAATAAGTAAGCCAAATTAATAGCGTGTTTAATTATTGTTTAGTTTATTTCTTTTCATGATATATCCCTTTAATAAAGCTATAATTAGCAATATTAAACCATGGCTGTTTCTTAATTACTTTATATTATCTGACGATGAAGAAACAAGCTCAAAGCAATTTTTTCTAGCTATACATTCCTTAAAGAAAATTGATCGCTTTTCTGTGTAAAGGATGTGGTCATTACACTACACACCGGTTGTTTCATAAAGACATTCTGTCTGGAGACACACCCCCTGTTAAATTTAGCAAATAACAAGGCAGAATTAGCAAAGAAACAATTGAGAGGATTAATTAAGCGTTTACATTAAAAGGAGCACTATTTAAATTACAATCAGGTGATACACAGCAGTGAACCTGTGTAGCAACGAGTCAGTTTGCTTTTTATGTGTTTCATATTTTATCCTGGTTATTGTAATGACAGTAAAACGTTAAACTTAATTTGTGAAGTACTGTACACAGGATTACTCTCACATGACATTGCTGGACAGTTACTTAACATTTTTATTGTTATTGTAATGCCAGCAATAGGATAAATTGGTCTTTTCAAAACATCTTAATTTGTAAACTGAATTACGCTGTTAGTGGAAGACTGTAAATATGATTCTCACAACAGTGCTTTACATTTGTTTTCTGAACTGTTGTGATATAAATCGTAGGTTACCATGCTTATTTTAATGACAGCAGTGAGCCAAGTGATGTCTATAAACTATGCTATGAACTTTATGGCATGTTTGAAGTGTCTTCAAGTGCTTTACTTACTAGTACAGCAACAAGAGTCTGATTTTAAAAAACTGTTGGCTTTAATAAAAATAGAAAAATTGTTGTAATATTTATTAATTTACTTATTTTAATTATTAACATTATAGTTAAGTTCAAATGCCATGTTTAATTATTAATACGTTGATAAAAAGTGGGAAAAACGGAATTGGCAATTTTTGAAAAATTTGCTATTCCCAAAAATGGAATATCAGTAGCCCTAAAGATGGTTACAATTGAAGGCAGTGCAGACGCCAGTGTTTTATACAGTAGTGTAAAGCAATAACATGCAGGCCACCAGTTAAGCATGCAGTCTATATCTATGATAACAACTGACAGGGCTGCATTGATGATAAGATCTCAGACAGGCTTCATAAAGGTAAATATACGCTTCATAAAAATTCTATGTTTATTTTATATATAAATCAGAGGATGATTCAGAATCAGAGGCAGCACCACAATAAATGCATTGTTTAAATTTAAAGCAAATTGTAAAATAGTTGAGATACTTGTGCTGGAATATTGTTTCAAAATTGTATAATGCAACAAAAATAATATATTAAAAGGGTTAATGTGTGGCAAAGGTTTCTCACTGATAATTTACCCTTTCTCAGTCAAAACGGCAAGTTTCTCAGTATCTAAAAAGCTTAGAGGGAGCGCTGCCCATAGGAGACCCACCTGATACGCTAGCACACTGGTACTGGAATGGTACCACGGGACTGCAGTAAATGAGCAATGTGTATCGGTTCATATCGAGATACTATTGATATGCATAAAAAAATAAAAACATTATCTCCGTGGTACCATTCTACCAGGGCATGGTGCTTCAGTATAGAGAGGAACACCTCAACCCTTTTTTTTCCTTTTGTTTTGGTTGAATGGTATTTGTTTGGAGTATGGTTTTCTTTTAACTTGTACTGTTCTCTCTTTGTTTTCTTTTTTTTAGCCCTCACTCTGTTCCAGACCGGTTGCGGGTTCGAGTGAACAGAATAAGCTTGCAGGATTACGAGGCACTTCAGTTTGACAAGGAGAGACTGCGAGAAGTCTGTGAGTGTGCAGGGAGGTTACAATTACATCTATTGCCATAGGGCACAATACATTTGTTTTGTGAATGTTCCTAGTGTTTTACTACTTCACTTTGTAAATGACTGCATTTTTTTATTTTATTTTTTTTAACAAATGCACAATTCCTAAGAGGAAATCAACTAATATCATTGCCTTTGCACTTTTCTAAGGCAACTTACTGTATTTATACTTCTGTTCCACATGTACCCTCTCATCCTACTTTGTGCTAGGTTTGAAGAAGTGACTTGGATGAATGAGGATCAAATTAATTTGATTTCAACACGATTTATCCAAACATTATACATTGTGTGGCTGTAGCCCTAGTACCAGTTGTAAACAGACCAGCTCATCAGAGCATCTCTTTATGATTACAGCTGACAGTGCTCTTATGAACACACCATGCAACTCAATAGAATTACATCAGCTGAATGTATAAACATACCATAGATATTCATCCTCAGTGGGGGGATGCAGTAGTTCCTCGTTATTTCGATAACACACAGGGCCCTTTAACAGGAAAGAACAGTACATGTACAATTGACTGTCTACATACATCAAATGAATTCATGAATTAACGAGGGAGCACCTAAAATAATACAGATAAGGGAAGGCTGGAGTATTTTTAAATTAATTAAAACCATCAGGAGACCAATTTAATATAGAGTCAAGGTCATTGGTAATTGGTTTAAATACAACACACCCAACAAGTCCTTATTAAATGGAACGATAGAACAGCCTTCATAGAACAGCAATTTCAACAAGGAATAGTGTACAGCAAAATATACGTATGAAGCTGTAGTTCTATCAAGAGCTTCTGGCGACATGATAAACAATGGTTTGTTATGATATATGGTAACAAATAATGCAAGCTGTTTTTGGCACTTTACTGTAACTTTAAGTTAATGACACTGGTGTTGCTGGTAATTTTCTTTTCCCTCAGCCATTCCAGTTAGTTGCATGTTGCTTTACCTTGATTTTACAATGTTTTTACACTGCTTTACTACACTTTGCTATGATTTTACCAAGTTATACCGCAGTAAACTGCCATGTATTTTTTTCCTCAGCCATTTCAGTCGGCTTTATGTATTTATTTACCATGTAATTACCATACCAAAGTTTTAACCATACTTTGCCATCCATGCTTGTGATGTACCATGCTAACCTGTGCTTCACAATGCTTTTAGTGCTTTACTACACTTTGCTGTGCATTTGCCATGCTATACATGGCAGTAACCTGTTATAATCCTGTATTTCTTTTCCCTCAGCCATTCCAGTTGGGATCATTGTTGTTCGTGGAGACTGTGATCTGGAGACCTGTCGGCTGTACATTGACCGGCTGCAGGAGGTAAGTCTGGTAGTGGTGATGGGGCTTCCTTCAATTGTCATGTTAAACAATTCTTCAAACACAAAACAGGTCAATGCTCTGCTTCTGTCAGTTATTCCTCTCCAACTCCCTGCTCCCTTCTTAAAAGGCATAGTGTCACTTTTATAACATGTTTTTTACGTGTGTTCCTCTTTCTCTTGAATGTGCTCATGTATGATAGTCTCTTGCTCTCTCTTTCTGTCTTTTAGGATATTCACCCAGCTTTTTCCAGCACTCACAGAGTACATTACCAGGTATTTACTTCTTTGTTTGTACAGTGTGCAGTGAACTAGTGAAGGGTACTTGTACTCCGAAGTGAGTGTTAAAGTACTGCTAGCATTGCCTTTTCAAGAATTAAACAAATTGTTGAATTATTAAATTGTAAAACTCAAGAAAAGCACTGTTCAGGCTTTGTATTTACAGTACCAGATTACCCTATAAAAATGTACACAGAAAATTAGCGGTGTAGCATGCTACACCATGTGTTTACTGTGTAGTTACATGCTTTACCATGGTTAATCGTGGTTTTTACCATACTTTACCATCCTGAGACTTGTGTGTGCTGGCAGTTTGGTGATGTACACTACTACCTACTGGTAATAAAGTTGACAGCACCAAACCAATGACTTAAACCAGGATCGAACCCAGGGCTCTTGAAGTGAAAGGCTTGTGCATTAACCCATTCTCTGTTGCCAGCGTGTCTGATGTTATTGTACTCCTGCCTCCCTGTCAGAATGAGAACGAATCCCAGTCAAGACCATGCTCACAGAGACTCTGTCCCAACTGGTGCTTTCTAGACTGTAAGTCTGCTGCAACTTCAGCACTACACTCATAGTATTCTGGGTCATATTCATAAAGGATTTAACCCCGTGCTAAGTTAAGTTTCTAAAATCAAGCCATGTATTGAAAAACCTTTAAATAAATAGCTTTAAGTCAGCTATCACAATCACATGACTGATTTGAGACTATACCATAGATGGACTGTAGTGTTTCTGTGTTTTTTTTAATTTGTTTTTTTGTACAGTAAATTATGTGATTAAATTCTACTGTGTAACATGTGATTGATCCTGCTTTTATCGCAATCCAGGATCTAGAAATAAAATTATTTCTTGATGCAGTGAATTCAGATTTATTTTAAATGAAATAATGCCCAACCAACGACATTTCAGAGGTAATATCTGATTTGGGAATTTGCAATTCTTAATTAAACACATCTCTGAACATGCCATGTATGAGTAAACAGAAGACTGCATCGGGCTGAATCGGGCTGCAGGAGTGGATACTCGTCAGTGAGCTTAAATCGATGATCCAGCAAGGTCAACACTTTAAAAATACATCAAAATCATTTCACTTTGTCTCTCTCTTTTTTTTTTTAGCTACTTCTGGTGATCTCTTCTATCGCATTGACAGAGCTCAGGTAGGAATAGGACTGGGATAAGATTTTTTTGCAGTAGCACTAAAAACACACTTCATGCACTTTAACTATTAGTTTTTATATGGGAAAGTACAGATGCACAAACATGTTTTAATTCGTTTTTACACCACATAATTGTAATTGCAGTGTTCCATAATAATAAAAAAACATTAAAACTTTATTTGGTGTTAGTTTACTACAGTCTCCCACAGTTTCTTTTTGCTGTTCTTTGGCATTCTCAAGTTTGTTTCTGGTTTTGTAACCTGAAAAGCTTTATTTCTATGACACTCCAGAGTGGAAGGCTTTTGGAAAATGTAGTCAGCTGGAATTATTTTTTTCTCGTTTTCTCCCCAATTTGGAAAGCCCAATTATTTTTTTTATTTCAACCCGGCTCTCCGCTGCCACCCCCACGCTGACTTGGGAGAGACGAAGACGGACACACACGTCCTCCGAAACGTGTGCTGTCAGCGGTCCGCTTCGTTTCACTCGGCAGGCCTGCCATGCAGCCACCTCAGAGCTACAGCGTCGAAGGACCATGCTGCTCTGGGCAACTTACAGGCAGGCACGCAGGCGCCGGCCAGTCTACAGGGGTCGCTGGTGCGTGGTGAGCTGAGGACACCCTGGCCGACCTAAGCCCGTCTTACCTGGGCGGCGCTCTGCCAATTGTGCGCCGCCCCTGGGAACTCACGTCCAGTGAAATAGCCTGGACTCGATTGGGCACATCCTGCACTCCACGCGGAGTGCCTTTACGAATGCACCACTTGGGAGCCGAAAACATGAGCATATTCAAGCTCTATAATAGCTTCCAGTCCAGTATCAATACTGGAACCCAATAGTGTTTAAATTGGTGTCATCTGGAGAATGGATTGACTGCAGTAGAAAAGCTTAGATTAACCTTGGGGACTCTGTGTGTGGGGGGGAAAGGTGTTCCTGTTGAAATGAATGGTCAGGCTCAATGTAGTTGGAGAAAAGGATCTCAAGAACACAGCTCAGCATTGGTCTGAAGCCTTAATGACAAAATAGTATGTTTTGTTTTCAGGAGCATCTCCACTTTGTGACAGAAATTTCTCAAGACGAGATCTTCATCCTGGAACCCGAGTCTCTAGGACAGCAGCCGGGAGGCAACACTCCGGGAATGCCAGACCTGGTGGTGGAGCCCTGCTCAGGGTGAGTACCCACAGTGGGCAGAGTCAGCATGGTAACATCCTGTTCTGGATGCTGCATTCAATTCAGTCTGTGTGAAATCATCACACCAGTCTCAGGTTTGGAGTAACACAAAGCAGGTCAATTTATTGGTCTTTTCATCTGTGCAGTAGCAGTATTGCGTAGTGAGTTCTATGTTTTTGTATATCTGCTGACTGCTGATGTCTCATATGAGGCAGATTTTTACAATTGTATAATTGGATGCTTCTTTGCCATTTGAAAGTGTTTCAAAGAGTTTCAAAAATTAGAACAAAAAGTTATTCAAGGGTACATTTGTGGCCAAAAATAGAGATCCTAGAGGAATACAAGTGGAGAAATGAAAATGACTTTATTTATACAGGACTAAAGTTTATAGAAATAGAAGATTTCTAACCAGGACAATTTTAATTACATTCTTATGTTGACTCCAAAACACAGAAACACAGACAAATGTATCTTTTGTTCACTGTACTATATTGTGTTGCGTTATTACAACCTAAAACCTACTGGGCCATATTTTCAAAGCGATCCCTGCAGTCTTTAGTTGACTCGTATGTTTTCGTTGTAACGTTCCTTACCATGGTAGTTTGCTGCAGAATTCCCCTCTACTTCCCCCCCAGGATGTCTGAGTTGTGGAACGGCTCGGTCCGAAAGCGCATTGTGAGTGACAGTGGTGTGCTGCACTCTGCTTCAAGACGGGAGAATCAGGAAAGGCAGTCCGAAGACCAGGACACACAGGGGCTACGGTAAGGATGTATTACTCAATTACAATGGGACTACAATGGCAATGCAGTTATTACTGTTGTAAATGGTAACGTAATGGTTGTAGAATGGAACCAAACTGGTAACATTTTCACATATCACAATAGTATGAACCAAAACTGTGATCTATTGCAGTGCATGTTCCAAATCCATTCCTTGGCATTGCCATTGCAGATCATTTAGTGGTCTGCTAATGGTATGTATTGTTAATGTTACATTAGCATTACACTGATAATACATTGTTTTGTGCTTTTTTTTGTCTGTAAGAGTTGCAAGTTGTGCTCAACTTGTTGAATTTATCTTGTTCAACCGAATACAAACAAACGATTGCATTGAAGTTGCATCCTGTATTGTATGGGGCCTATTGCCTCAAAACGAAACTATCAAGTCTGATTTTGATATTGGTTTTCCTAGGACCCCTGTAACTCCAGAAGAGCAAGGTAAGCTTGGTTATTGGTATATGATCTATTTATTACATTATGTATAACTTTTAAAACTGAAATAACAATGCCCCATATCTAATTTTGAAAGTTTGCATGCTGGATATAAAATAGTATCTGTTTTATATATGTTTTACTTGGTAGCTACAGAACAATTAAACTTGGAAGGTAGCAATAGGATAACATGGGTGTCACCTTTCCAGAGTGGCTTACAGTAGTAATAAGATGAATTGGGTGGCATTATTACCCTCAGCCACTATAACACAACACATCTGCAGGGATTGAAAGCAATTCATGGCAAGTGGCTGTTTGGTTGGCTGTATCTCTATTAAAGGGAGTAAGAGAGACTTAACAGAGGGCTGGTCTACTAGAGGGAGTTCTTCAGATTGTCTCCATATGAAATGGTCTGACAGAGAGTAGTCTGCATGTGAGCGGGCCACAAGGAGGAATCGTCCTATATGTTAATATGAATACCGTCACATTGCTGTACTTTATTGCTGGTGGTATGGATGAATGATTTGAGGCTGTTTCTGTTCCAGCTCTACTACAGGCTGCTGTCTGCGGAGACTTGCAAAAGGTAAACGCGTTACTAGTCTCCAGTTACACTTTTAACAGGTTCCAACTCGGGTGTCCACCATTGAAACAGGTAAAACCTGGATCAACGGTGAGCGGTGTTATATGATTCAGAGAAAATTAGTAATGGATGAATCATTTCTCTTTTATAAATGTTCTCATAATTTCTCACTTTAAGATAAAAACTAGTTCGTATACTGTACTATCTCTGATTGTGCAACACTATCAGGCATTTTGAAGTGTAACGGACAGTGTTGTGTGATACGCTGACTTACAGATTCTGACCTTTGCAGGTGAGATTAAGTTCTATTACTACTTTTCCTAACTAGCCTGTGATTTACAGTGATTTACTATGCTTGCTTTAAGACAACATTATTTTACTGCTTTTTTGATGGCCTTCTATACAGTGTGTTAAATAGGCTTCAGTTGATTAAGAATGCTGCTGCCAAAATTGTTACGCACACACACAGACTCAGCATATCACTCCAGTGCTCAGATCCTCACACCGGCGCCCTGCAGGTTTAAGTAGTACTTACTACTTATAAATCCCTTCATGGCCTTGGGCCTTCTTATATCGAGGGCTTGTTGATTCTGTATTTTCTTTCTTTGATGTCTTGAACGCTGATGTACTGGTGATTGAAGTCTGGCAGGGCAAGGGCTTTTAGTTGCCTATAGAATTCAGTTCCAGTTGATAACTGGAAAACCACCACCATCAAATCTTTTAAGTCTAGATTGAAAACATCCGTTTGAGCGTTTTGTTTTAGTTGCATCTGATTATAATCTGTTGTTTTTATTGGGAAGTGATCTGGGATGCCCTGCCGTGAACAGTGCCATATAAGAATACATTTGTCTTGCACTGTTGTTGTGTTAAATTGTATATGTAGTTGCCAGATTACACCCAGTCTCTAATGGAGTCCATTTCCCCCCTGAAAGGATACATACTACTTATAGTGATGGCAGGCTGACGCCATTATTAACTAAAAAAGTATTTGATCATACTACGCATTAGTTGTACATACCTATTGTAAAAGATCCGCCCTCACCGCGGTTCGTTGCCCCTTTAAAAACACTGACCCAGCACACGCAAATGGATTTTTGAAGCGCGGTTGCGCAATTTTTAATGAAAACACAAAATCAAAATAAACAAACAAACCAACACCTAGCTCGCTTTGAGCACTAACTAAACAAAACAGGAACCTAAACTAAAGACAGGACAGCTTAGCTGTTTACCTGTAACAAAAACAAACAGCACACACAAAAAAGGACTCACTCTACCTTTTTTTCTTTTAAACTACGACTGTACCCACACACCAGCACAGTCGGGCTTCTACCCTCTTCAGCAGCCGCCCAGAGCAGACTGACTGCTCTCCTTTTAAACCCTGCACCTGGCTCTAATTTCCAATAATAGCCAGGTGCAGGGAATGATTAAACAATAAAACAATTAACAAAACAATTAAACAATTAACAAAAAGAAACCAAAAATGTGCCTATGCACATGTTTTCCTATAGGGAGGAATTAACCCCCTCCCTGCTGTCTCACACAATATTATATTAATTGTTGTTTTGCAGGACATAAATAATGCCTGTTGTTATTGTGTAATGGATTTATTAAATTATGTATAATTCAACTCTTTCTTGCCTGGCTCAGTTCTCGGAGATCTGCCGGCGAGGCATTAGCTTGATGGTGAGGAGTTCAAACGGCTGCTCTGCTCTACACCTTGCAGCCCAGCACGGGCACAGGGAGATTGTCACCTTGATTCTGGAGCACTGTGAGTTCTGTACTACAAGTTAAGGACTCGTAAAGCAAGATTTATCAAGGATTTACACCAAAATACAATAGGCAGCATTTTTTGTGGAATGTGACTGGAAAAACTAAACAATTTAGGCAAACGATTTGGGTCCTTAAATGAACACTGTTACATTTATTTTACTGGGTGCAGTTTGCATTTTGGTGAAAAGACCTTGGTATCTGGTCGATGTTCATTGATCAACATGTAGCAACATTTACAGCACTGGGGCATCACCTTGGATTGTATAAACCACTATGGTTATCCTGGTAATACCATTCAAAAGTTGTCGATGTAAGCCAGGTGGAATCCCTGGTTCTGTAAAAAGTTGCAAACAAACGGGTTACCCCTTTAAATCAACCCTGAATTAAGAACAATTGTCCGCCATTCTATTTTGAAGATCTCATTGCTCCCTGTGATTACATGAATGGCTGTGGTTTGAATTGCAGGCTCCATGACGCTGCTAGACATTGGAGACAGTGAAATGTGAGTATCTGTCTTGTCTTAATTAAATAACAACATGTAAATGTTGTGTTTAAATCAGTAGTGCTCTGTGCTTCCTGACTTTGAGTGAGCAGGATCATTTCATGAGCAGGATCATTTCCATGAGAGAGCAGGATCATTTCATGAGCAGGGTCATTTCTTTGAGTGAGCAGGATCATTTCTTTGAGTGAGCAGGATCATTTTGTGAGCAGGAACATTTCGTGAGCAGGATAATTTCGTGATTAGGATCATTTCTTTGAGTGAACAGGATCATTTCATGAGCAAGATAATTTCCTTGAGAGCAGGATCATTTCTTTGAGTGAGCAGGATCATTTCATGAGCGGAATCATTTCTTTGAGTGAGCAGGATCATTTCATGAGCGGAATCATTTCTTTGAGTGAGCAGGATCATTTCATGAGCAGAATCATTTCTTTGCGTGAGCAGGATCATTTCATGAGCGGAATCATTTCTTTGAGTGAGCAGGATCATTTCATGAGCGGAATCATTTCTTTGAGTGAGCAGGATCATGTCTTTGAGTGAGCAGGATCATTTCATGAGCCAAATCATTTCTTTGAGTGAGCAGGTTCATTTCATGAGTGGAATCATTTCTTTGAGTGAGCAGGATCATTTCATGAGCAGGATCATTTCCTTGAGAGAGCAGGATCATTTTGTGAGCAGGATCATTTATTTTGTTGCCCTGGAAAACCTGACTGCCATTCTATAGCAGTTGTTTGATCCATCCCAGGTTTAACTGAGATTAAATTGAGAACTTCAATAGACAAAGCTCCCAGGGAATTATGGAATGACTCTCTTTATTTCCATCCCTGTTATTCCCCTGACCTTTTCCTGTCTTTTCTAGGGGGGATACTGCATTGCACAAAGCTGCCTACCATCGCCAGCACAGTGTCTGCAGGCTGCTCATCGATGCAGGGGCCTCCTTGATAAAGCCTGATTTTCAGGTAGATACTTTATCCTGTCCCTTTGCTAACTGTACAATGACAGGTTGTTGCTCTGACTAGGTTCCATAAATAGTGCTCAGAGGGACTTTTTCAGTTCTGTGCCTCACGTTTTAGCTACCTAGTTTGATAACAGGTTGTAGCACTGTTAGCTTCAGTATATGGCTCATTAGCTGTTTGAAAACTGCAGTCAGTGATACCTGGCTGACACGTTTTCCCAATTGCTGAAGCACAGTTATTGACACTGTTAACACAATTATCAAAACATTTCACACAAACACCAAAACTTTCACACAAGTTTGTGTGTAAGTTTTACAGGAAATACCTAAAGATCTGATATATTATCACCACAGGCTACAGCAGTTCTGAAATATGTAGAAATAAATCTTGAATTCTTGTTTCATTTCATTCATTACAATCCCTCTCTCTTGCTTTTTTAATCTTTGCCCATGGTCGATCTCCCCCTTGTTTTCCTTCTATTCTCTGTGCCGCATTCCCTGCATTTTGCTCCATCCATAAAACAACTTTAGGGCAAGACACCCAAGGACAAGGCCCAGGCTGCTGGGGACTCAGATTTGGCCTCCTACCTGGAGAGCAGGCAGCAGTACCGGATCATCACCCACGAGGACCTGGAGACTGCGGTGTGAGTCACTGGAACCCAATGGAGAGAGTTGATGCTCTGCCTCTACACGCAGCTTTGATACCCCCCACACACACACACACCAATCCTGCAGCCAGTATTGGGGTGTGGAGGCTGAGAGGAACTGTGGAGAATTTGTGAGACTTTACCAGGAGGATGCTGTTTATTTTTTATTTATTTTTTGAGAGGTGGCGAGGGATGGGGCAGCTGGCTCATAACTTTGTATCCAGCGACAGAGAATTGACTCACTATATCATCCAGCTCCCTGGACCTACCTCTCTCTATGACATATGAACATGCTGCATTATGTAACACTACATCCTGGAGAAACAGTATTGGAGAATGTGGTGTGGATTTTACAGAACTATCTGTCCTGTGCATTCAGGATCCTATATGGTCATTTAGCAGAGACAATCCAAAAAAGCTCTATCATGAGGCTCTGTATATCAGGAGGTTTTACTGTCGAAATGTTTTCAGGGGAGATTCACTTTCTCCTTGTTGATAGGTCTGGAAGCAACATTCACATTTGAGTAGAAGCTTTAGTGTAATATCCTAACGGTCGAGAAGCATGAGGCAATTTTCCTGTTGAAGCAACTAGTTGTATTTTTTTTTTAACTTTGATATTGTTGCTTGAAGTTTTTTGCATATGGGGAAAATGGTTTGAAAATGTCACACGTAGTTGCTTTCTGTTGCACGTTCATGCCACCATATCAGCTAGCTGTTAAACCTTTTTAAACTGGCAGTCTCATTGCTGGAGGCGAGACACTGGTGTAAAATGCACTCTAAAACTACAAATCCCTGTCCCGCTAACAGTAGTTCTGCTTCCCACCACATTATAACTTCCCATTCTTTCTCACCCAGTTTACTATAACCTAACTCTCACTGATTTCCAGTACTTTTGTCAGTTTGGTATCTCCAGCAGCTCTTAAAATGCCCACCCCCTCTATCCCCACTCCCTCCAGCTCCCAGCCCTCTCAAAGCATGGCAGCCTTCCTGAGAGTGGACCATGCTTCTCCTGTATGTGAGTCAGAGCACAAAGCAGGAACTTCTAAGCTCTGAATTTGAAGCCAGGAGCAGACTGACATTCCAGGAGCATAGCCTTTTTTTGGAGAATGTATTTATTATATTTTAAATGTTCTAAAATACTTATTTAATGATTTACTTGCTTACACTGGATTGCCTACGTGAGATACATAATCAAATTTGCCAGTATGGGAATCGTGAGTCCCAACTTTTCAGAAAAGGTTTTTGCTATTGTAACCAGACAAGCAGTCGACTGGGATTGAAGCAAGCTTCTCCTGGTTAGAATGAAACAGCTGTGTGCCTAGCGCCACCTAGTGCATACTCAGAGAAATTGTGCTGTGCTGTGGCTGTCTGAGCTACTCCAGGTCTGCCAGATAATGATGTGTGTGCAGAGCACCTCCCTGTGGGTGCAACAAGGAAATACTGAAAGACATAAAAAAAACACCAAATATATATTGAATTCTTCCACCATGCCTTGAGATGTGCAGAAACTATGGGGGAAAAAAAATCTCACACATTGGTGAAAAAGATACATTTCCAGCAAAGTTACAAAATATTTGTTTCTCAAATGGTTCAATTAGTGTTGTTATTGTGTATTTATTTATCTTAAAAAAAAAATCTGAGCCATATTCAATGCAATATAAATGGATGACATTTGTGCATTATTTACATTACATTAATGTTATGAAACATGGGTGGTTGTTAATGACACTGCAGGGCTTTGTGGTGGATGGTGTTATTTTACAGTGACGTGGTTAGAAGTTTCTTGTTTTTGGTCAGTCACTAGGTGGGGGGCTTTTATTGTTTACCCCTCACAGGACAGACACCTGTTTTGGGGGCCTCCTGGCTTGTGGCAAGTCTTGGATTACACATATTATGAAATAACTTCTGCCACTTGTTTTTTCAGTACTGAATACACTTTGAAGGAGGCAGGTGCAAATCCTATCTTTTAAAATACAGTGTCCCCTAGAATCTGTTTTTATTTTATTATAATTAGGGCTGTCAGTTAATCACAGTTAACTTATGCGATTAAGGCGTTAATTATTTGGGAAATTCATTTTTTTAATACATGTTAATCACACTCCTGTCTTGTCCCTCTTGGCATACAGTAATTCCTGTCCTGCAGCATAATTTTAGTGCATGCCAGGATTGAATGAGTGTAGTCATTGCCTGAATATAATATTAGTCACGGAACTGCATTATGTAGCAAAGCACTCAAACTGAAGGATTTGTTAACGGGAGTTTTTTTTAAATTATTTTACTTTGACGGTTCATTGGATAGAAAGAGGATTACTTGTATCTACTGTCAAAGTGAGTTCCAGTATCACAGAAGTGCATCTAGTCTGCTGTACCACCTGCGTGCTAAACATGCTTTCACTTCGCAAAAAACACTTTCTAGTAGTTTTTCTGCTACGGACAAATAATGGAACCTGTCGGTTTCGACAGAATACTCAGGATCAGAAATTCAGGATTGCGTGCTCCCGAGTGGCGCATCCAGTAAAAGCACTTGCTAGAGTGCGGGATGCGCTCTATAGCCTGGACGTCGCCAGTTCAAATCCAGGCTATTCCACAGCCGACCGTGGACGGGAGCTCCCAGGGGGCAGCGTTCAATTGGCCGACCGTCGTCCTGGGGGAGGGAGGGTTCGCCGGCCAGGGTCTCTCGGCTCACTGCGCACCAGCGACCCCTGTAGTCTGGCCGTCTTGGGCATTTCAAATTGGGGAAAAAATAATAAAAACTAATTGGCAATGACTAAATTTATTTTAAAAAATTAAAAAAAAAAAAAGAAATTCAGGATCGCTGCAAACCCATGAATACCCATGCAAACCTAAGTATGATACTATAACGTGCTGTTGGATATCTGTCGACTTATTATTTACTTGTTTTATTTCAATAACCAGATTTATTTTTAAACAATATTATTTACAATTATAGAGGCAATAACCGTTACTCAGTGAATGTTTTGTTTAATTTAGGCAATTTCAATTTATTAATAAAATATAATTTATTATTATTATTATTATTATTATTATTATTATTATTATTATTATTATTATTATTATTATTTAAACAGAAATTAAAAACATCCATTTATGTGTAAAGGAAACTGTAAAGGAAAGTGATAATTGTAAATTCATTAAGGTGAGTAATAAACTGACTTCATTGTGATTTATCAGGTGGTTCAAACATAAATATAAAACTATGAAGGGAATCCAAAAATAGGAAAACAGGGTTTTTATGCTGGGTTGTTTTTTGGATAATAATAATAATAATAATAATAATAATAATAATAATAATAATAATAATAATAATAATAATAATAAAACAAACTTAAATGAGATTGATGCAGTAATTGTATCAATTAAATATGCGATTAAGATCAAGATTAACGTAGATTAATTTTGTAGTAGCTTGACAGCCCTAATTATAATATTTCATACAGTTTGCAGTTGTCTGCTCTACAGTCAGTCAGCTGTAACAAAGCTTGAAGATGTCATTTATAATCTACTTCTAAGTATACCTTTTTAAAAGTTTACCACAGTAAAAACATAACAAAGTATAATAAAGCATTGTGAAAACATGGGTAAGCATTGTAAAGCACAGAGAGTTATAGTAAAGCATGGGAAAAGCATGAGAAATGACCAAGCAAATTTACTGTGGTAAACTTTTATATAGGAAAACATGGCTGTACCTCTATGACTTGCAGAGACGTAGGGGTTTAAGGAACGAATTGGGGCTTGTGTCTACTGTACATTTTAAACTACCTTTGGGAATTGTAAACTTTCTGATTAAGTACAGTACACAAACAGACACCAAATAATAATAATTCAATGAATAGAATTGAACTGGATTGTGAGACATTACAACAGTTAACACAACAAAATTCAATTACAATGTAAAGTTGTATAATATACAGTATTTAATGTATAATAATTGACAGTGTCAAATAGTCAAATAGTCGCCACGCTTAGCAGACTCTCCAGCTTACAGAAGTAGTCTACCTCTTGCCACATGCCAGCCACAAGTTTGCAGTCATATGTTTCCTGTGAGGACATTTGCATGATTGGACTGTCTGATTTGTAAAGGTTTTTTTTTTCTTCTCTTTTTTCTTTTTAATGCATGGACCAACCTTCAGGGCAGGATGTCCGAAGGATTACATTTATTCTCCTCTTGTGTTTCTATTTTATGTTTTAACTGAATGTTTTTTTTTTTGTTTTTTTTGGTTTATTTTTTTTAACTATGGATTTACTTGAATGTTTGAATATTTTCAGAGGTGCAAGTGTGTTGATATTTCCTGTCCCTGCCCAACTTTCCCCTCTCCTGCATTTGGGATATCCCACTCCACAGTTGTGAATTGTGTTCCTCTGCTATATGGAGAATTTACTGCCGTTTGTGGGGACAGGTTGTTAAATGGTGTATGTGGAGTTTATACCACTGGGTGGTGCTGTCTGATGTGGAGAACCGCACTGGTGTATCATTAAAAAAAAGTGTACTTTGTGATTATTATTGGACTTTATTTTAAACGGTACAGCAGTACCCTATTGCAGACAGACGTTACACAGATACAGTGGAATTACATGTACACAATCGAGCATCTGATTGTCTTGGCTTTGCCTTTTTCAAGAAGTGTCTGCATTCTAGCACTTCCAATCATAGAGTAATGAATCAGCATTCGATTTTAACATTATCGTTGATCAGCAAAGTTTTTATTAATGACCAACCCTCTGCTGTAGAATCATACTTCAAAGACAATTCCAGTCTGGGAAAGTTACCATACAGTAGGCAAGGATTGAAAGGAGCAGTGAGCCTATTCCTCCTTACACACAGTTTTTTCCAGGAACTGGTCTATACCAACTTATTCAATCCACAGTATAAACATGTGTCTTGTAATTGTCAACTCAGCCTGAAATAGAATAAAACCCCAGTTAAAAGACTACTATGATTATGGTATTGTCCAATTTAGTCCTTATTTTTACGGCTGTGTTGTTGTTCAGCTTGCACTCTGGTTTGAACTGAGACTCTATGACAGTATAAACTGGAAATGCAAACTGACCCTTTCGCTTCGATGGAGGAAATTACTTAAGGGTCCAGATGTACAGTGACATAGGGCTACACTCAGTGGGATCCAAACAACAGGCAACAGCTTCTGCTGTTTCCCGGTCAATGGACGTCCTATATAGGGTACGTAATGCGGTGAAGGTCGGCCTGGCCCAATTTCTACCGGTGGAGGCTTCTATTGCTATACTGGTCCAGGCACCTAATTTAGCACTCCTATCCAAGGACGCTACCTGCACCAACAAGCAGTGCCTGGTCTCTGAAGTGATCCTCAATCGCGCCTATTCAGCCAGTGCGTTTGCCACAACGCTAGTGAGTTATAATAACATCCTGGTAGCCTACCAGTGCCATTTGCTTAGGTCCCTTTCTGAGAACCACAGGCCCTCACCACAACAGTTGGATGAGCTGCGTCTGGTTAACAAGAACCTGCTCCGTGTGTCTAAACTCAGCAGGCAGGCTGTGGGGAGGAAACTGGCTGCGCTGGTAGCTGCACGTAGGCAGCTTTGGCTTTCCCAGGCATGCGTGTCTGATGAGGACAAGGCACCTGCTTCCCAAGCGACCACCTCCAGCGTGTAAACCAGCGGCAAACTGGCACCCTAGGCACCAGCTGGCGCAGAGACAAAAGCCGCAGGCCAAGCCACAGGCTGAGCAGCAGATCTAGGGATTTGCTGCCACAGGCCCAGGGCCCCTTCTCAGGGAGTCATCTGGACTATTGGCGTCAGTGCACCACAGACATCTGGGTGCTTACTACCATTCAGACTGGCTACTCACTGCAGTTCAAGCATGGTCCTACCCTTTCGGTGCGTGACTGCAGCATCAGTCACAGACCCACAGAATGCCTCTGTAGTGTCTCAGGAGGTAGCAGCTCTGCTGCAAAAACAGGCTATGATATTCGCAGGATAGACCCCCTCAAGTGGGAGGAGGGATTCTACACCAGGTAACGGTCAACCTTTATCTGAGCTGAAGGAGGTTCAAAATGTTGACGATGCAACAGCTGTTGCAGTCAGTCAGGCCGGGCAACTGGTTCATAACGGTGGATATCAAAGACGCCTATTTCCACATCCCCATAAAACCAATGCACAGGAAGTACCTGTCGTTCACCTTTCAGGGAACAGCGAATGAGTTCTGTATCATGCCTGCACGGGAACCTCCTCTCACTACAGGCCTGGGGTGACAAACTGGGTGGCGGACCTCCTGTCAAGTGGAGGCTTCACCTCGAGGTGGTGAGGCTCAGGAAACAACTGTGCCCTCTGGTTTTCCATAATAGGAGGTGGGGACCCGCTGGCAATAGATGCCTTGGCACACCACTCCCGCTATGTCTGGAGAAAATCAGGCAGGACCAGGCCAAGGTGCTCCTAGTAGCCCCATATTGGACCAGGAGACTCTGGTTGTCTTTTTCTTTTAAAATTTGGAATCGCCAATTATTTTCTAATTTTATCCCCAATTTGGAAAGCCCTGTCCCATGGCAATTATACTATCATTTTTGCAGGACCTTTTGACGAAGGAAATCCCCTCCATGTTAAAGGTCTATCTGGCAGCTATTTCAGTTTGTCATGTCAAAATTGACTTGGTCTCCCCAGGAGCTCACTTCCTGGCGGGGGAATTTTTGAAAGGGGCTCAGAGGCTTTGTCCGCCTATGAAGGACATTGTTCCTCACTGGAGGCTAAACGTGACTAAAAGTTGGAGGCAGTCCGAACAATTTTTTTTGTCTGCCATGGGGCTAAATCCCATGTCTAAACAGAGTCTGTCCAAATGGATAGCAGACACATTCCGGACTGCCTATGAGCTGGCCAACTTGACCCTTTCAGAAAAGCTCACTGTCCATTCCCCCAGGGGCATGGCAACTTTATGGGCTTTATTTCAGAGTGCATCTGTCAAGGACATTTGCAATGTAGCAGTGGGGGCTACTCCCCATACCTTTAGTAGGTTCTACAGACTTAATGTTGTGGATACTCAAAAACTGGTTTTGGAACTAGTGTTAAAGGCGGCATCTCAGTCAATCCTTACAATAGGCATCGAGGTGAGTTTCTCTCTCATTTTAGCCCAAGCTACTTGTTACTGCGGTTCTGTATGGTAACGCACAAGGCAGCCTCTCCGCTTAGCCTTTAGCAATCCAGTCATGCAATATTGCCCATTGCGACGGCTTTGGTACACTTACCCATAGGGTAATGGTTACATTTCGTACTTGAAAGGGAATGTTAGGTTATTATCATAACCCTGGTTCCCTGAAATAGAAATGTAACCATTAACCTTCAAGGTCGCTGCGTCCATGATTGCAGCAGTCTTGAAGGGAAAATGATGTTGAGGTCTCTGACTGCAGTACTTTTGTGCCCTCGGGGGCAGGCCATGACTGCGTCACAGGCTCTACGAGCAGCTGTGTCACTGTAAATATGTCATTTGTAGCTAACTGAGTTAAGATGACTGTCATGTGAACTTTGCTGTTCAACTCAATCCCAGTGACAGATGGAAACAAGGCAATAGATACTGAAATGTGTTTAAAAAGTACTGTATCCTGGTTTTGGAAAAAGGCTAAATAAGCATGTTTCTGAATTGCAACATTTTTAATCTATGTTGTCAGATTCACAGACACAACACTGCAATATAAAAACAAAGCAATGGTACTGTTTAAACTGCAGTACTTTTTGATAGGCAAAAACAAAGATTTTTTAGTAACAAAGATTTTGGAATACAGTGGAGTTTATTTAATTTAATTTTGCACAGCGCTAAAAGAGGTCACAGTAGTTCAATGCTGTATTATTTTCAGTCACACAGTGATGCGTTGCTTCAAACAAAAGAGAAGAAAAGTTATAGGTGGTTGCTGCACATATAATCGCACAGTTAACAACACTTACACAAGCAGACACATTTGCTTGTGTGTGTGTCGGTTTGCATTATTAGGACCTGCCTCATAACCCCTTGTCATTTTGTATCTTTAAAATAATCCTATGGGAAACTTACCCTAGGCATTCAAGCTAGGTAATTTACCACATCAGTTTGTGCCAAATCCAAGAGAAATGCCCACAGCAAAGGGTATTACTGCACCTATGACTCGTTAAGAGTTTCAAGATTCTAAGTCTTGTTAGCATAGAGTGAATCTAGAAGAATGACTGCTCTACTGAGAACCTGACTGGCAAGGTGGTCTGTGAGGTTTATAAAAACGATATTCATTTTTTAGTATAATTTTTCCCCAAATAAATACAGGCATACTGTACACGCATCTACTGAGGTTGTTTTGAAGCTGATAAAGAAGCCGCCATGCCAAAAGTGGAGCTCTAATATTATCCTAAAGGGACAGTGTAATTCTGGAGAAATTGTTTATATTTGTATTCTAACTATACAGAGGCATTATACAATAAACTTCAATTACAAGTAAAAAAATATATATAAAGTGGCTCTGTCAAATAAAATGTCACTATTTATCACAACTATCCGTATTTTTCTTTATTGAATTTTTAAAACTTTAAAATACTGGTAGTACAAAAAAAAGGCCATGGCTAATATGAAACAGTAGCTGGGATGAAAGTTAAAAAGTCTCAGCTTTGGTGGTTTTAAACTACTCCCTCCAGGACAGCTCTTACAATAAACATTCTCAGTCTCAGAGTCTCAGCATGTGAGCAGCATGGAAGTGGATCAGCCTTTCAGCCTTCAGGTAAATCAAACCCTGTATCATTTGGGTTTCGGATACAAATAGTTTAAATCAAATTAGCACTAAAAATAAACCCTGGAAATGTAAAAGCTCTCCAGGATTGAGAAGAATGTAAGGAAAGGGATTGTTGAGCTGTGGAGGTGCAAGCGACTGTGGTGCTGCTGCTGCTGTGTCCCCCAGGCTGGAAGGACATTGTTTATGTGTATGCTCTGTGTACACAGCTTCAGCAGGGCAGTGGATTGTGTGTGTGTAACTGTAATATAAATGTATCTGATGTAACAAAGGAATATATAACTGAATAAATACTGTATGGGATTCTTATTAGAAAGTGTCTTTCATGGAGGTTTTTTTTTTAAAGTTCTGTGGCGCATGGAGTGTGTGTGTGTGTGTGACATGCTCTACATGCTACTCGGTATGAAGGCATGTCTTTGCTTGAGTGTGTGTGTCTGCTCATGTATGTGTGCATGTATCAAAGCCAAACGAATGTCCACACATGTCATGTGATTGTAGCTATTAACAACTGGGTTGGTGAGGACCTGATCTGTTAAGGTGAGCTACTTCAAACTTTCAAACTAATAGTTTGTGTAAAAGAAAACTATCCTTAGTGCTTAGTTTAGCATGACCATATGGATCTCAGAACAGTAGAATCTAGACTGCATCTAGACCTCACAAGTTATGGTTACAGGCATAGGCATGAAAGTGTAGATGTGTGACTCTCCCATTATTTTCAGTGCACCTCACCTCTGAACAAACGGGTTTTTATATATTTTTTTTCTTCTTTAGGTGGAGTTACAGTTGTACAGTTCACAAACAAATGTTTGATATGAATATGTGCACTTTTAAACTGGGCAGAAATGAGGGCAGAATGAATTTGTTCCAGTACCAACTGACCATTTAAATACAGATGTTTCACTGACTAACACTTTTAATTTGCTGTTAATGTGTCAGAGACATTCTGACTCGCATGAAATTAGGGGCATAAACTACAGAGGCTGACAGCTCAGAAGGTATAAACTACAGTCAGATTATTACAAGTTTGAATTGTGACATTACAGGTTATTGGTAAATAAAAGCAAAGGGCTTGGTGTACTGTTAGTTTTTCTGCCTTTGTCATAAAAGGCAAGAGGCTGCACCAGGGCTGTCCAGCAGATGGATCTTGAGCCATATGAGGTTCACTGAGCTCCAAAATATGCTTATCTTCAGTAAGAGGTAAAGACTGTTAAGAGATTTGGAAATAGATAAATGGTCGGCTTTATTAGTCAGATACCATATCCACACCACCTACATTTAAAAAATGTGATTGCCATTGACTTAATTTACAATCACATGATAATTAGGTAGTATACTTTCCCACTCTTCTCAGGTTAGGTTCAGCTACTTAGCACAAGAAAATTGTCTTCTTTCTGACACCATTGGAAAATGGATTGGACTGTTGATCATGATGTTTTCACCACTGTGTTTAGAAACATTTAATACAAAAAAGAACATGTATTAAAGATTAATAATATTTAAGTCAGTATGTGCAAGCTTCTCTATGTTCTAAAATCCTCAATAACATTATGCCTGGATACCCCTTTTGTCAGCTTCTTCAGTGCTATAGAAAGTTATGCAGACTTTGTCAGTTTCTATCAAAAGTAATGGCTTCATTGCTCAAATTTTAGTTTTTATGATCCTAAGTCTTTTAGTTTGTATTAAAACAATACTTAATATAATGTACGAAATGGAATATTATATTTATAAAACCAAAATGTTCTGTCTTAAGCAGGTATTACAACTGGAAAACATACTTACAGGCATATAGTTAAAACTTTTTTTTTTTGCCATTTGTATTGACCCTGGAAAGTAACCTTGCACTTTGTGGTTTCTGCACTGATAACAGAGTAGGTGCAGCACTGAACTTTGACAAAGCCCCATTGTTTGGTAAATTCGAACTGCAGAAAGAAGAGCACCCAGGTGTATTGATATGAACTGGTTTCACAAACATCAACTGGAATACACATGGGAGGGGTCATACGCACAAAACACTCATTATCATATAATAGACGTATCCCACCAACTCAACACCACACAACCATCATGACAGTAAAAGTACCTCCTAAGTGGGTTTTTGCTTTAGTGCGTTTTAATAGATTAAATAAAGTTTTGTGTATATGAAACCTAAATCAACTTCTTTAATCCTTCAAAAATCATGCTTTAAATAATTCACAAGTTAAAGATCTGGGAATAGGACCCACAATCTACAGACGTGGCCAAACCACGGCTCACAAGCCGCATGCGGCCCTTGGGCAGTTCAAGTGCAGCTCCCGGTGAAATGTTGGTGACGCACAAATGAACTGAAGAAAGAATATCAAACAAAAACAGAGAGAAAGTAAAAATAAACACTAAATTATTATTTTTGTTCTCTGTATACATTTGTGTTAATTATTCTTTCTTCTCTCTCGTTCTCTCTCTCCTGTTTCTTTGAGGATATTTCGTCACTTTTAGACTTTCGACTCCGCTCGCTGGCGCATGCGTATTTCCATCACCGAGTGAAAGCTGGATGTGCAGTTGAAAGTGAATTTCATAATTTTGAACTAAGTACTTGTTCGTTTCGTGGAGACTGGCATTGAGGAAACCCTCCACGAGTAATAAACAAAAGTATGAGGCTTTAAACCAACTGGGACAAAGTGTTTGCTTTCAGTGAAAACCTGTGTCTCATCTACAAATAAACACACACTAGTTTGTAAAAAGGCGAGCAACCTCAAACGTCATTATGAAACAAATCACAACACATTTTAATCTGAATATCCTCCTGGATCAGACTTGATGAGAAACAAGCTGGCCTCTTTAAAAGCATACCTCAGCAGTCAGCAGATGCTCCTTTCAGCGTTCAGTAAAGAAGCTGATTTAACGATAAGTTTAAAATTGTATGGCAAGCATGGAATATTGCTCGTCCCAAACGTTCTTATGCAGATGAATTAATCTGTTTTATAAAATTGGAGTGTTGGCGCTAGACTAGAGAATGCATGTTTAAATGTTATATTGCAGGTCTAAAATTAATATGATATTACATAGCTTACGTCTTGTCATGAGAAGGTAATGTAATCACTTTCAAAATAAATAAAGTGCATTTGTAATCCACAAAGCTCTCAAAAGTATTTAATACAAGCAGCGCAGGAGTCATACAGATTTACTGATAAAGTTATTGAAAAAACAGAAACATTTGTTTGTATTTATTGTTGTGTGAATGATGATAATTGGGATGATACAAAACCAGAGTGAAATAAAATAGTAATACTGTATTGAAAATATCCTTGCATGCGTTTCCCTTTAAATAAAGCTCTGGAAAGTGAGTTAAAGTGTGTGACTTTCTGTCAGCTGTGTTTCTGCAAAGTCTGAGCTACTTGAGCAGCAACTACCAGTTAGCTAGCTCACCTGAAAGCTGCTTTTCCATCACCTGCAAAATACATCACAGGTAAACCATTTTTCCAGAATAGCACCTATTGTAGCAAATTCCTGTGATATTTGATATTTGTGTCCACAGGGTATTTTTGATATTTGAATTCACATGTCCAGGGCCAATACTCAACAGGAGGATTGTCCTCTGAGAGCTCTTCTAAAACTCTTTCTCAGCCATGCTCTTCGTTCCTCAACACAACAGGAAGTAAAAACAGGGAGCACTTGTGTCAGTGTTGTAGTGGGGCATACAAGCAAGTGTATGGATACTAAACTGAGTCCTGGGTTCAATCCTTAACAAAAAGTCATTCTGAATTACTGCTTAGTTACTGCATCTCATAACTACAGTACATATGTACTGCTGCCACTCAGAAGTACATACCTATTCATGAGATGCAAAACCGAGGTCCTATTGTAAGTGACTCTGCCGCAGCAGTTGTGATGCATAGTTCAACCTCTAGTCTCTGTAAGTCACATTGGATAAAAGCATCTGCTAAATTACTAATGAATAATAATAGTAATAATAATAATAATAATAATAATAATAATAATAATAATAATAATAATAGCAAGGTAACAGCGTAATTAAGAATATTTGTTTAAGGGAAGGATAGGTGTAGTCTGAAAGGAGCTGTGTGGGGTACAGTACATTGCATTTCTACGTATCCTACTGAAGTAAAACTACTTGGATATTTTACCATATTGCTTAATAAAAATTTGGTATGACTAAGACTTTCTGGCTAGACTTGCTACAGTATAGTAAGCCATTAAAAAGCAACACAAAAGAAGAGACCAAAAAGTGTTTTGGTTGATTTGTAAATACTGCTTTGTGAACTAAAAAGTAAAATTATAGGTAACACTTTAGTTTAGGTATCATTTATAAGTGATTCTAAACAATCTATAAACATGTTATTAATTATGCTATTAACAATTTAGAATATAATTAGACATAATACGACTATTATACACTTTTGCCATTGTTTTTTTTTTGCAATTGTTTATAATCACTTATAACGGATACCGATAATACAGTATACTAAATAATTACAAATTACAGTATTTAAAATAACGTAAGCTGTTTGTTTTTCAACTGATTGAAACAAAACCTTCAAAACGTTGTAATAATAAAGATTGCTTTCCCTAGTAGCAGACTGTGCTTGAATAACATTCATTGCAAAAGATTAAAACATATTTTAGAGCATTTAAATTAAATTTTTAACTGAATAATAATATTAATATTAATATTTTTAATGGACAGACACATGTCTGTGTATTGTCTGGTTCGATTTATGTTTAACAGATTACTGTAGTACAGCAGTATTAACTTAGCATTGTTAAAAGGGTTGTAGTTAAAAAAAAAAAAAATAAATACGGTATTTACTCACATTTAAGTCAACTCTGAATTCAAGTCGTACCCCCAAATCCGAAGACAAAAAAAAAGACCCTGAATACAAGTTGCATTTAATTCAATGAAAAAAACACAATCATTTACAATTAAACCTTTTAATTTCTAGATGCCAGCATGGAACACTGTATTGCAATAGAGGAAGTCACCAACGATATTACAAATGGGAAAATAAAATATGTACAGTACAGTACTTACAGTATTGAACTGCAGTCAGTTTTATTGTCCCCTCCTTTGTTTAATTTGGCCAATCTGACTTTCTGTCACATTCGCAAGGACAAGTAGCCTTTCGATTGCGTCTCCATCTTCTGACACACGTCTCGGACGCCCCAAATTCATGTTCTGCTCCACGGTTTCCCTTTCCAAGCAAGGTCACTTTTCTTTTAAAAGCTGCATCATAAAATGAGCGTGAAGTTCAATGGGTAGCCATGTTAACACAGCACATGAAGATTCATTACTGTAGTGGGCATCACTGTGTACAGTAGCTCTCGTTCAAGCGCACTACAATAATTGACATTAGCTAATGTGAATCAGCCCCCTAATTGAAAAACCCTGAATCCAAGTTTAAACTTCAATTTTGGTAAAAAACAAAACAAAAAAGTGTCTTAGAATTGAGAAGGTCTCAATATGGTAATTTAAAAATCATACCAGCTGTGCACTTTCATGTGTTATATAGGCATCACTGGTGCAATTCTAAAAAAAACACATGTTATAGTTAACCTGTATGTTTATTAAAAACGTAATATTTGGTTCTACAGTAAGTTGAAAAAAATCTGTCTGCAAGCCATGCTTTCAGATAGTGTTGCACTTCCTTGGTCAATTCACCTGGTGGGTAAAATGCCTCCACCCCTTTCCTGTCATTTACCAACCAGATTCCCTTATTGACTGACAAGCTCTCAGCTATGCTTTCACCCCAAATACCTGCAGAGGTGAAACGACCTAGGAATTGAAACAATAAGAGACTTCATGTGAGGAAGTCACAGAACCGGAGAACTTTCCTTCACTGTGTTTAGTGTCAGCTGTCATGTTTTAAAATGAAAATGCATGTATGCTCTAGCATGTGTTTCTTTCAAAACTGCACATTTGAGGCCTTTGTAGCTAGTGCAAAATAAAGTTTATGGAATTATGTTGTTAGCTACAATCACTTTAAGTAGTATCCTTTTATATGACCTATAATTCATTTACACTAGGCCATCCACCAAAATACACTGAAGGAATCTATTAGGACAGAGACTCCTCTCTGTAGCTCACCATGCCTTTGTCTGTCCTCACTGTGATGGTGACCAAAAACACACCTTTCATATTCATTACGTGTAGTACGTTAATACTGCAAGAAAACAATTTGTTTACAGTATTTTTTTGTGGAAAAAACCCCACAACCCTTTGCTCTGTTCCACATGCAAACATAGAAAAAAACAAACTAACAAATAAAAACTGGAAAACTCATAGAACAGTCCATGCAATTCCCTTGTCTTTTTTTATCACTGTAAAAAGATCCATCAGTAACTGTATTTGTTATCCTCTTTAAATGTTCTAAGTGTTCGCAATGTTCAATTGTCTTGTTTACAGGAAAGTTTAGGCACCAAAAAAACACATTCATTCTTGACCGGAGGTTGTGTTTGTTGCAGCAGTAGTAGAAGTAGTTGGATGGGGGTCAGTCTTATCTCCCAATCCCCCTAGTCCTTGACCAGTCTATAGATGTGGTGCTGGGCACCATGTTCGCTGGTGGACACCTCAAAAACATAGGCAATGCACAGCAGTGTCTCTTGTGTGTCTCGGTTTGTTACCACCTGCAAAAAAAAAAAAAGCAGCACATCATTGCATTAAATGTTTAGTGGAGCGTTATTAATTAATCTATTTTTATACAGGGTGATTATACAGGTTTTCGTATGGGAGGTGAAAGTAACAAAAATTAAATAATGAATTACAATTCATTAAATGTTAAATTTAAGCAAGTATCGAATATTGAAATTTAGCATCAAATAATAAATACTAGCATTAAATATTAAATTCATGTATCAAATGTTAAATTTTAACATCAAATGGTATTATCACTGGTATTAGTTTCTTGCATATTTCTCGCTAGAATAATTTTTTGTCGACCCAAGTTCTGTGCTGGGTCACTACGTCGGCCCTAGAGTCTTCAGCCATGTGAACCTAATAAAATAAAATAAAAACCGTTGTAAAAAAAACGCAAGGCTTAGTATCGTTATTTAATATGCAACTTTTTACATACAAAACAGGTAAAACAACATGACCCTTTTAAATTTCTACAGACGACACAAGACAGCTACCATATTTCAGTTTGAAAATCAAAGCCTTTCATTGGCTGAACAGGTGAACAAGTAACAAGGAGGAACACCGATCTCTCCGATGTGGAAGGGGTGGAATGGGCGGGGCGGATGGGATTGATTGACAGTTTGCAAATGCAAGCATCAAATGGATAAAAGGCACATTGAATGGATAAAGCTCATATTTAATGTTTGATGCTAGTTTTTAACATTCGACTGTTGCATTTAACATTCGATGGTAGTATTTAACATTCAATACTTGCACTTAATAGTCAATGTTGAATTTATTATTTGATGTTAAAATTTAACATATGATTTACTACTTAAGAATGGAAAAGGGCATCATTAAATAGTATTTTATATTATTTGTTATGTTATTTACTTTTACTTCTTCCTCTTTGCTTGTGAATCTCAAACCATCCCAAGATTTGAAGACACTGAAAAAGACTTATTTTCAAGCTTCTCTTAGTATTTCTGATTTCAGCACTACTGAGTTTTTAATAGTTATGGATACATTGAAAGTGCCCAATTATGTTATCCCCAGTTTTCTTCTTCCCAGTTTCGAATGTTCAATCACACGCCCTCACTGCAGCAGTGTGTCAAGCACCCTCTTAAACATCCAGGTAAGTAATGTGTTAACTGCTCATCACATGGCTAAGCTGCTCTTCTAGGTGTTCACACTAGAACAATGTTTTTTTTTTCGTACAAGTGGATCTAGAAGCTTTATTTATCTGGTCTCCTTGTAAAAAGCATAGTTAATGGAACTATCCCAGTGAATTGGTGTTATTTTTGCATTGTCCAGTACAATTGGGGTTTGTTTAAAATTCTTTTCCTTTAGCTCGCAATTCTCTATAAAGAACACATAACTATTTGGGAAAAGTAATTTGTAGTACCAAAATGACATTGATTATTGATCTTCAAGTGCTTTAATGACATTGTCTCTTGTAGTTCATGCATGTGTATTTATGCTGTACAGATTTTTCTACTACTATTTGTAATTCCTGGACCCCTTACACATCGCTCACCTGCAGAATAGTAAAATTCTCCAAGACGCTGTTCATCATGTATTTCTCTGGGAGGTGCTTGAGTTTGTGGATGAAGTTGATCATGTATTCACACAGAGGGGAGCGGTGAATTCGAAACACATAGTGCCCATTCTCAAAGCGAGCATACTCCGTCTACCAATGGTTCATGAAAAAGAAAAGATTACAAAAATATACTTTGTGACTTAAAGCTGTAGTGTTCGACAATCATACTACTGTTGTACTTAAAACTATTTCTCAATGACATATCTTTTTTTTATTTTTCTTATACTGCAATACAGTGAACCCTGAATTAAGCAGCCACGAAAGGAAAGGGAATCTGTGGCTTCTTAATCCCTGGATAAGGGCGTCTGCTAAGAAATTAATAATAATAATAATAATAATAATAATAATAATAATAATAATAATAATAATAATAATAATAATAATCATCAAGGTGCTTCTGCCATTACATTACTTTGAGTAAAATAAAAACAAACCTCACTGGGGTTAACTGGCTGATAAAAGCAGGTGATGGCTCGGTTGATTGTAAAGACTGTTGTAAAGATGTTATTGTATTATAATCTAGTAAACTCATGAAGCAACTATTTTAACATGGAGTAGCTTCATGATGTCTGGAGAACAACTGAATTTTTTAAACAACAATGCCCTCTGAGTGACTGGCAGGAGGGTACCAGGGTGCAGCACATTAAGAGCTTCCTCTGATCTGTACAATGTTGAGTTGTTCAACACAGCTGTTAGGTGGAAAAAAAGAATGCCACATGCACAGGGTATCTTTGGTTTCCTGGGGTAACTGGATCTGCTAGCTGGCACCCCTCCAGTGCAGTTTGATGAAATGTGGGCCGGGGCCTCTGCCAGAGTTACAGAGAGTAGTGTGTGGCTCTTGGCAGAGGTAAGGTCACATGCCTACCTGCTTGCCACCCTTGCCTTGCAGGGCCTCCTCTCTCTTACCACCAGTGACTGGGATCAAAGTTCCAGTTTCCAGTTTCCAAGACACCCCCTCTATCTCCATATCCCTTAAGCTCAGCCACTTACTCATTTACACTACGGCGTGACCATGGGACAGTCACTTGACCTCCTTGTGACTCACAGTCTTAACCCCTGCTGTTACAGACTGGGTTAGCACAGCACTGGAAAACAGATGGCGCACAGCTACACTACAGTACCTTACTAGTTTACTCGGGAGAGTGTATGCTCTGGGCTTTATGGACGCATAAGTTCACAAGTGGTTGTGTGAGCTGGTTGTGTACCTTATAAGAGTTAACCATAGTTAAAGCATAGCAAAGTGTAATAAAGCATGGTGGAACCATGATACAGCATAGGTAACCATTGTACAGCCCTGAGAGGTTTGGTAAAGCACATTAAAAAACATGGCAAACCAAACTATGGTAATGCATAGTCTAACTATGGGGAAATTGAGTTTCTCCAGTTACTTACAAGCTTTAAGTTATCTTACTGTTTTTTCACATCATCAGTTACTGTTGGTTTCTTTAAAGATACTGTTTAAAGTTGTTGGTTTTAGCAGCTCTTTAGTACAGTATGGAATGAGAAAGCATAAAGGATGCAGACAACAAGGTTTCTCAAAGCAAGGTACATTTAAAGAGACAAATCTGCTTTATGACTTGGACTTTGCAACTCTTAAATCAAAGGTGTTTAAAAAGTGTTTTTTATCAACTGTGTTAGTTTAAACTTGTTCTTATCTACACTGCTGCTAAAGTTGTTTGTGGTAGCCTTATATTATACAGTACTGTGCAAAAGTTTTAGGCAGGTGTGAAAAAATGCTGTAAAGTAAGAATGCTTTCAAAAATAGACATGTTAATAGATTATATTTATCAATTAACTAAATGCAAAGTGAGTGAACAGAAGAAAAATCTAAGTCAAATCCATATTTGGTGTGACCACCCTTTGCCTTCAAAACAGCATCAAGCATCAATTCTTCTAGGTACACTTGCACACAGTTTTTGAAGGAACTCGGCAGGTAGGTTGGCCCAAACATCTTGGAGAACTAACCACAGTTCTTCTGTGGATTTAGGCAGCCTCAGTTGCTTCTCTCTCTTCATGTAATCCCAGACAGACTCGATGATGTTGAGATCAGGGCTCTGTGGGGCCATACCATCACTTCCAGGACTCCTTGTTCTTCTTTACGCTGAAGATAGTTCTTCATGACTTTCGCTGTATGTTTGGGGTCGTTGTCATGCTGCAGAATAAATTTAGCCAATCAGATGCCTCCCTGATGGTATTGCATGATGGATAAGTATCTGCCTGTACTTCTCAGCATTGAGGAGACCATTAATTCTGACCAAATCCCCATCTCCATTTGCAGAAATGCAGCCCCAAACTTGCAAGGAACCTCCACCATGCTTCACTGTTGCCTGCAGACACTCATTCGTGTACCGCTCTCCAGCCCTTCGGCGAACAAACTGCCTTCTGCTACAGCCAAATATTTCAAATTTTGACTCATCAGTCCAGAGCACCTGCTGCCATTTTTCTGCACCCCAGTTCCTGTGTTTTCGTGCATAGTTGAGTCGCTTGGCCTTGTTTCCACGCCGGAGGTATGGCTTTTGGCCTAAGTCTTCCATGAAGGCCACTTCTGACCAGACTTCTTCGAACAGTAGATGGGTGTACCAGGGTCCCACTGTTTTCTGCCAATTCTGAGCTGATGGCACTGCTGGACATCTTCCGACAAGAAGGGAAGTAAGCATGATGTGTCTTTCATCTGCTGCAGTAAGTTTCCTTGGCTGACCACTGCGTCTCACGGTCCTCAACGTTGCCCGCTTCTTTGTGCTTCTTCAAAGAGCTTGGACAGCACATCTGGAAACCCTGTCTGCCTTGAAATTTCTGCCTGGGAGAGACCTTGCTGATGCAATATAACTACCTTGTGTCTTGTTGCTGTGCTCAGTCATGCCATGGTGTATGACTTTTGACAGTAAACTGTCTTCAGCAACCTCACCTTGTTAGCTGAGTTTGGCTCTTCCTCACCCAGTTTTATTCCTCCTACACAGCTGTTTCTGTTTCAGTTAATGATTGTGTTTCAACCTACATATTGAATTGATGATCATTAGCACCTGTTTGGTATAATTGTTTAATCATACACCTGACTATATGCCTACAAAATCTCTGACTTTGTGCAAGTGTACCTAGAAGAATTGATGCTGAAGGCAAAGGGTGGTCACACCAAATATGGATTTGATTTAGATTTTTCTTCTGTTCACTCACTTTGCATTTAGTTAATTGATAAATATAATCTATTAACATGTCTATTTTTGAAAGCATTCTTACTTTACAGCATTTTTTCACACCTGCCTAAAACTTTTGCACAGTACTGTATATGTATAAATTGCAGCTAGGATTAAAATCTTGGTTGCAGTCTTGAATACACTTCAAATACAGCAAATCCTAATCCATAATATAGTGGCTGAGCAATGTAATTTATATTGTGTTGGATTCACATTGCTCCTCAACCTCCTCCTTTCTTACCTCCACTTTCTCCACCACCTGCTTGCCGAAGGAGCATACTTTGGTGGAGCAGGTGATGATCATGTTCTCTGAGCTGTCATACTGACTGGAGACCCCATAGAAAGAGCCGCTGTCATCCTGCATGTTTGTGTTCAGATCCGCCTGTTCAACACCAAAGAGACAGACAGTCTCATTTCTTTCAATGGAAGGCATGTGAAATACAAAAATTGACAAATCCAAACACCTGTGATGTTTAGCAGATGTGTGAGCTGGCTACCCCTCATATGACATGAATTTGCTGTGAAAACATGTATTTTGTAATGCAATACAAAATTAGAAGATTCTTATCATGTGAGCAACCCGTTTACACCTCAGCCGGTTCAGTATGCACGCACATGACCCCTGATCCCCGTGCCTGATGACGTTATATCGACCACCCCTTCTGTGAAGACATTTCCCTCAACAAAACACAAAGATGGAGCAAGCATGTCGTTTGTGTCAGTTGTGTGTTTCTGCTTCAAAGTGGCCATTTTAGGTGGTCCTAAAATGGTCACCGTATGCCACATTTAAATGCTTAAATGCACTGGTCGGTGCTCAAAATTAGCTACCGGTAGCACAGACTAACAGACTAATCTGAAAAATAGCGTCTCCCCTCCAAATTGGCTACTTCAATTGAACAACAGGTAGGTCATATGAAGAGGCAGAAATGACTGCTCAAAAAGGGCTACCCTGTGTTTTAAATAAAATATACAGGTTTTAACCCACTAAAGCCTGGGTAGCTCATCTGGAGAGGCAGATTAAGTGTCTTGACTTTATATTATATTATTATTATACAATGGATAAAACCAAATATACATAATGAAAAGGATAACTTAATAAACCAAATTCATTATACGATGAATACAAACAATTGTATATAATGACATAGCCGGTATCAAGCTATAATTTCATCATCAGGGAGATCAAAAAGGGTAATGCGGACCCTAAATACTCTCCCTTCTTCAGTGCTCTCCCTCTGTTCCTGGGTTGCTCAGGAAGGTTGGGAGCCTACACTCTCCGTCATAAGAAATACGTTAGGACTTGCTGCCATAATCAGCTGCTTTCTGACTTTTTCTTTGCACCCAAATAAGACCAATTTGAAATCTGACTTATTTGTGGACCCTTTTAGAGCTGGTGCAGCTGCTCTGCCACTTCGTAAATCTCATTTTGATATCACAGACTTTATTTAGAAATGAGCCCCACCTACAATTTGCTCATGCATATAATTAAGGCTTGACACGCCTTTAAATGCATGGCTAATGAGCGGCGGAGCGCATTGCACGACGGAGCGCATTTTGGAGGTGCTAACACGCCTTAACTTGCTAAAAGTGTCATGATACATGCAGGGAAATTTTAAGGCCGGCGTAAACTCAGCACTATGGCCTTAATACCGTTGCAAAAGCCTTTCATAAATCAAGATTTCCTTCTAGGGGGCTGAAAAAAGTCCTTTGATTAAAAGTAAAGTGCTTTTGGACCTGAAGCTTGTGCTTATACATATATTCACATCTAGGGTTACCAGATTTCTAGAGTGAAAAATGTGGACTTTTTTTTTTCTCCAATTCACAGATGCCGTAGCAACTCTGAAGTCGTTAAAATAACAGTATATAATAACACAATCATAATTAAAATATTTAACATTGGGGTTATTTATTACAGATCAAAACAACTCATTTTCTTTCTATTGTCATCTAATCAAAACATATTAACTGTACAAATAAAAAGAGAGTTTCAAAATACAATCACAGGTCACGTTTGTAGATATGTGTGAAAAACAATATTTCTGACAAAGTTTTGTGGCAACTAGACTTGTTTCACATTTATCCCACATTCATTATTAAATGTCTTTTTCCATAACAGCACAAATATAAAAGTCTGTTTGTATTTTGGAATCCTCTGCCTCTGTCTCTCAGCGTTCTGTCAAAGATATTTTTTGTTCGAGTAACAATCCCAGCTTCCAGTTGCTGTTGTCTGTGCCTGTTTGACACTGACTATGAGTGTATGTGGCAAATGTGAGCCATCTCAGAGACTGGTGCATTCACAGTAGACCAAAAAAAGGACCAACGCCGTTGCAGAACTCCCGTCTGGAGCAGGCCAATTTAGGACGACTGGACCTGGGACGGCTGCGTTTACACTACAAAAAAAAGTCGGTTTAAAAGTGGATGTATATTATCACAATCAACTTCCTTGAAGAAATCCTTAAGAATTGGTAGCTGACTCAGAATCAATGAAACCCTGTACACCCTATTGACAGTGTTGTGGCAGATGTTTTTCACTTTTGCTCCAACTCCTGTAGATCTATAGACAGAGAGGTGACTGAGCCACTAGCATGCCCATATACCCCCACACCCCCCCACCAGAATAATCCTAAATTTAAAACACCATTCATTCTCCGACTGCGTTTTTATTTGAATATAATCTGCTCATTTATATTAATTTACTGGACTCCTTAACTTAATTTGACCCATGTTGCCTTGTCTTAATAGAACCGCTTCAAATATCTGTAACGGAATTTATCCTATAAAAAAAAATCCCATAATTTCTAATCGAATCACCCAGACGTGTTACTATGTAAAAGTGTACAGCAGCTGGCTGAAATCTGATTCCCCTTGCGCTTCACAGGCACAAAACAATCTGTTAAAACAGGGCCCGAGGCGGCTCAGGGGACCAGGCAGAGGCTAAAATCCAATCCAAAATGCCATCACTTTCCAGGTAGACCAACAGCCTGTCACCATTGTCATGCCAACCCACACCTCAGGACCCCGCAGGGCAGCCCTGTGACTTGCCTGTGTTAAACAGCTTATTTTCATGGTCAGGTGTGTGTGTGTGTGTGTGCGTGCAGTGTGAAGGGAGAGAAACGGAAGGACAGAGGGAGAAATGGGGAGGGGGGAGGAGTAGAAAGAGTAGTCACCATGTTTTTGAGAAGCAGAAAATCTGTACATTTTTAGATATGTTATTTAGACATGTAACATTCTTCTACTGTGATTGTTTTTTAAATATCTACATTCTCATGATGGTAATTTAGTATATTTTTAATACAACAATGACCATTTACTTTATGATCACTACTACCTGTAAAGTTCCTAGACTGTAACTGTGCCCACCCACCACTGCCCCTCACAAACTTTAATCTATTAATAAATATGTCCAAACAAAACTACCAATATCAAATATGCTGCCACACAAAGGTGTACTCCTTTTGATGTTTAATGTAGCAAATTGATAAGACATGCACACTTCTAAACACATGTTGTTTCTAGCGAAGCAAACAGTTTTTCTTACCCTTCACGAGCACATTCTCAGAAGTCCCTTATCATTTCGCTATTGATTGTTTAGCTGGATTTTTACTTGTCAGGTAAAGTGAATGTATATGTCACCACGCTGCATTGGGTTCTAGTTTAATGATCTGAACTGTGGCAGATCTTAATATATATTTATAAAGCTGTTTTTTGTGGCTCTCATTTCACTGTATCTTATTGTATGTAGTCATGTTAATAGGTGGGTCAATAAATCAGACCTGGGGAAAAACTCTCAGCTGGATTAATACAGGTGTATTAATCCAGTTGAGAGTTTTTAGGTGTGGCTGGATTTAGTTCTGTCATGAGAAACAGACCCCACTGACTTCCTGTGCAAGAGGTATTAGGACCCCACGCAACTTCACATAAAATCCTAAGCATGTGAAATATAAAACAAGCGCATAGTAAGTGAATTTATTGTTTGGTGGCAGGAACAATTGTCTTTGCCTGATTGATATATAATGAAATATAATGTATATGCCACATTTTGTAAAGTTTTGGATATTATACATTTTTGGGAGTGCTTGTGCAAAAATCAGACTATAGCCTTTACTTGAATACTGTCATTTATCTACAGTAGCACACCCTCTGTATATAACCTGCAAGCTCTCATGGATAACATCCATTCCATTGTATAATAGAATAAGACCTTATATAAACTACCCTATAAAAACACTATATTACAATTATAGAATACTACTACCCAAGTATATTGTGCACCCAACTTGTAAAATGTACAGTTCGTAAGAGACTGCATGTTACATGCCAAGAATGACAGTATATACCTGCAGTCCAGTAGATAATCATTGTGCCCAGGCAGTGAGTGTCCTCGCTCCAGCCTGTTTGGGCTGGCACTCTATAAATAATGTTGCGTGTTGGAGGGGGTCAGGCAGCAAGCATGGGGACAGGTGCCTGTGCTCGGGTTACACTCTCAAAGAGCAGCCCTGCCATTCTCTGCGCCTCTGAGCTCTTTCTTATTATACACACATCACGCTCCTGCATTGTCGTGTAGGGAATGTGAGGGGACGAGACCTTGGACACCAGACTCCTCGGTTAAACGTCTCTGCCTGCCAGCAGCATTCCTAGTCTTTAAAATCTGCCCTTCTTTCCGTCCTACTTATATGTCTCCAAAATATTGTGCTTGAAAATGTTTCACTTTATGACTCGGTTATGGTGTTTTTAGTTATTTACGCAGTGTTTAGCATTTGACTGGATAACATTTAAAATGAAGAAATATGTAATGTGGTGCATAGCCTTTTACAGCTATTTTGTTGTTTTTTCCCCATTGTGAGTAGTCATCTGTTCAAGTTTTGGTATTAAATGTTCACTTTTTAAATCTCTAAAAAATAACATAATGCATATTACATTACAAATAGGGCTTCTGTTTTTCAGTTTTTATTAATTTCATATTTCGGTGCTTATTTTGAGCTATTTTTGCGTTTTATGTCAACATGAATTGAACAAACATTTCCGTTTATTATTGGATATACACCGATTTTATTTCTTTTGTATCAGAGGAGTTTTATAATTTTTTCATCGGTTTAAACTGAAAATCAGAAGCCCTATTTATAAAATACTTATATTACTTTAACTTACATGGAAAAAAATGTCATACAACAACATTACATAATGTATTCCTGCCATTATTTTGCCTACACTGCACTGGCACGTTTTGAGTGGTGAGGTCTTTAGATGTCTTCAGTGTTGAAAGAGTGTAATCTACATTTTACAAATATTCATTTTACCCATTTAATATCGTGTTATCTGTGTTCTGTATTTTCCTCTATTGATGTGTCTGATGAGTATATGGTGTAAGTTATAATAATAAGAAACAACAATAGATAATCATACAGAGCACACAGGCAGGGATGTAGCGGCAAAAAAAAGGTACCAGAACTCTGACTTTTAAAAGTGAATGTAGAAGCCTTGTGGCGACTTTCACGCGATTTGATTGGCTCTTGTAATGCTGAATTTTGCATATACCGATTACCCACAACTCTCTCTCTCTCTCTCGCTCTCTCTCTCTTGCTCTGTCTCTCTCGCTCTATATATACATATATTTACATACACTAACTCATGTGGCAGCCAAATCAGTTACTTGAAATCCAAAAGTGATTTCTAATCCAACGTGTGTACAAAAGCAAACGATAACAGTACATAAAAACGAAGTACGGGTGGCAATCCCATGAGCTGTGATACAATATAAATAAGAAGATGAAAACTGAAAAGGTGTGATGAATGAAGCTGTTTTTCACAGCCATGGGGCATTATAATGTATGGTAATAAAAAAAACACAAATGGTGGTTTGATGTTTTACTCATCGAGAGGATGTGTATACACTTAATAACATTGCATGGAAATATAAACAGACGTAGCACTACAGCTCCTCATAGGGATCGCAGAGAAGGGCACTTTACTGTTTGACTGCCATTCATCTAATACAGGGGTGTCCAATCCTGGTCCTGGGGGGCCGGTGTCCCTCCTGGTTTTTGCTCCAACTGTGTCCTAAATTACTTAATTGGACCAATTATTACCAATTATTGTTCTAATTAAGTAATTTTGGGCACAGTTGGAACAAAAACCAGGAGGGACAGCGACCCTCCAGGACCAGGATTAGAGAGCCCTGATTTAATAGATCACTCCGACCTGTGCTGTGTGACTGAGGTGCGTGCACTGTGAGCTGTCTGACACTGCCTGACACTGAAATGGCAGTAATTAGGCAACTACAATACTGTATTGACTTTAAGTAACAAGTGATGGAACAGCGCCCCACCATGAAAAAAAGTACTGGATGCAGAGTCACATGACTGTTACCCTGCAACACTACAATGTCACACAGACTCAGGCTAAGCCATGGGGCTTGTTAAACAAACCTGTCTATAAATAGTATTGCAATTCTGGGGAATTTAAAATCTTCCTGAAAGACGGCACAGGCAATTCCTAATGTACAGTTACATTTGAAACTTCCTTTATATAATACAATATGAGATATTTTACCTCCAATCTACAGTAAGAAACACACTATGAATGCATTGCTTGTGAATGGGTAACTTCTTACACCAAGTTTTCCCCCACAAAAAATAAAACACCAAAGTATTCAATAAAATACTTTAAACACCCCCATAACAAAAATAACAAAATAAAGGTGTCAGTATAATGAAAACGTTTCATAAACATCTCATAAGAAATCCCCACCCACTGTTCTAGCAGCTGATTGTTCAGCTCAACCAATCTGGTTTCATTATTATAAATAAGGTATACAAATGAACTTTTTTCTAAATGGTACTCTGAATGTAACAACCTTCTTAGGTATGTAAAAACCATTTAAAATGGTATGGGTCCCTACTCTTCCAAGTGAAATGCAGTATTGCCCTATTTCTTAAGATCAACCAGTCTATAAGAAAGAACCCAGTCGGTCATTAGACGGAAATGGCTTGGAATCCAAACACAAACAGTCTGTACTCCACTGTGTTGTACTTTTTGAAACAGAAAACTCACCCAAAATTTGACAAGGAAGAATGCATTGACTGGTCCTTTCTCGAAAAGGTCCTTCAAGCCTCCCTTCTTCTCTGGAAACTTATCATAAATCTGCCGGATGTCCACTGCTTCCAGGTAGGGGTCGTTGAACGTGGGGTTTGACTGACCGATGTGGACAAACAGATGCTTGTTATACTGCAGAACCACATAGAAGGGGGGGGGGGGGCAATTGAGTGAAATCTCCTCTGAACTCCCAAAAAGCATCAACAATTGAAAAACAACATATTAAAGAGTGAGAAGCTTCAAATGACTTTTTCTGAGGTTTTCTTTTTTTAATCATTCCGAGTGCTTCCTTTGCTCAGATACAGGGGCTTTTTTTCTTTGGTCAGTCTATGTTAAGTTGCTTTGATTATGAGTTCACAAGCTGTTTTCAGTTCTAATTTCTGCCATAAACATATGTTTTAGAGGCTTGATCAGCCAAAGTGTCTTTATGTTAGTAAGTGAAAAGCAATATATTGTTGGCAAAACAAAAGGCAACTTGATTCAAAGTGGTAGATCACTAGATGGCGATGTGTCTTACTTGTATAAAGATACATTAGCTGATCAAGTATCTATGGCAGGTAAGTAGAAATGTAGAGCAGATACTGAACTCATCTTTATCCTTTTCAGTGCAAAGAACAAGGAACCCTGTCATGCCTTCTATCGCAAATGTTGTGTGGTTGTGAATTCACACACTTGGTGCTAGCTATTATAAGAATATATTTAAGCAGGATAGATCCAGAGACAATAGCTGGCCTGCTTTTGATACATTGATTGGGGAATTCAAGCCTTCTGTTTTTGAGACAGAGGGGAGTTTAGCCAGGCTAGGATTGTATTGACCTGTACTGGGATTTAACACCAGGGTTAACATGTGGAAGATGTCAGTGGGATTGTTCAATGTCCACAGAGTAGACAGGACCTCAGTTGAACATCGAAAAACAGCCCCTGCTGCAGCACACTGCCCCCTGATTGAGCTCTGACCCAACTGAGCCTCCAACACCACCTTCTGCAGTCCCTGATTCCCCATTCAAACTAATCTTGCTTAGCTTCAGAGATCTGACAAGACCAAGCTTCCATTAATACTAGTATTAAACAGGTTATTGTTTTAAACATGAGAAAAATATTTGTTTAAAATTCGGACTGTTTTTCAGCTCACAAAAGACAGCACTTACTAACAGACAGTCTCATTAGCATGTGATCATAACTGTAGCACACAGTTAAAGAAGGAAACAAAAATCTGAACCACTGGGGGTACTTGTGGACCAGGGTTGCAAACCACTGCTTTGTATGGTTCGCCTGGGCTTTCTGAGCCCAAATACCCATTAAATCAAACCAGCGAAGGGGATCTCTCTCTCTCTCTCTCTCTCTCTCTCTCTCTCTCTCTCTCTCTCTCTCTCTCTCTCTCTCTCTCTCTCTCTCTCTCTCTCTCTCTCTCTCTCTATATCCATATACAGAATTCACAACTAAGTACCAGTCCTGCTTACTGTATCAGGATCCCTCTGTTGTTCCTGTTGTTCTAGGAAGGCTGAGAATTCCAGCATCCGGAACTTGGAGCTGCCAATGCTGCGGCCCTGCCAGGGAGGGGCTGAGGGGGAGGTGGTGAGTCCCACTGGAGTCTCATAGCCTGCAGAGTGGGGCAGACAGGAGGGAAGAGGGGTTCAGATACATTGGACAAATTGGCAAGCAGTCATCGGTTAAGTCAGGGGTATTGAATCGTGGCCCAGATGTAGAATAAAAAAAGCATGTATAATGGAGAAATGATGTAAGTCATTTATGGATATGGTGTTTATATTGCAGTTTTAGTGTTGAATTTAGGAAAAGAAACCTGATTATAGAGCATTACCGTCTGGTAGAGTGCCATGTCTGCAAGGTAAGAGTACAGCTACCGTATAGAAAAGGTTAACTACCGAGGAAATGACCAGTAACCATGGTTTTACTGCTGTTAGAAACCTGTGAACAGTGTTTTATTGTTATTTTAAAGATTTAAATCAGATTACAGTAATGTACCTTTTAATGTCAACCAACCTGTGGTAGTGACCTCCAAGAGCTAATTGGAGGATGAAAGTTCTGAGGTTTGTAATTCTCATAAGTTTTTGAGCCCAGGTTTCCGTGTAAATTCTGAAATTTTAATAAATAACTGTCCTTGCTTATATTTGCCTAGTTATACTTCTCTTCATGTTACATATAATGTTAGGCCAATATAACCTCATACTAACATCTCATGAGACAGCCTCCTATAAGGGACCAATGGGATTGAACCAGAGTCGACTAGTTTTTACTACACAGCCATGATCAAATCTAGCAATGGAATACCAATAAATTCAAAGCTGTACTGTGTTGAACATAGTGGTCTGTGTTGGCGGTCACTGCCCTTGCTCTGTCCTGAAACGACATCATAATTACCTGTGATTGAAGATGCGACAGGTGGCTGAATGTTGTAGGTCTGTTGTGAGAAAGGTTTCACACTAAAAAACAAGAGATGCGGTTAAAATGTTACTGCTGTCATCTTAGAATAGTACTTTGAGCCCAAACACAAGCTCATCAAAATCTGCCAAGCAGTGACCTAACTTCTTTTACAAAACATCAGGGGCAAACTAAGTACTCTGATTGGTTGTTAGTGATCACATGGCCATGCAGGAATTCTTGCGCTACCATCAATTCTGTTGGTTCTGAAGATTTAGGGGTATATTTACAATGCATCTGACACCATGCTAAGTTTGCACAATATTTTTGTAGATCGAAAAACTACTCACAGAACAAGCATCAGATGACTACTGTGCATGTAGGAGTTCTTTAATTAACCTCATGAGTAATTTATTTTAAGCGTTATAGCATTAACCTTTTGTTAGTCTAATTATATATATATATATATATATATATATACAGTACTGTGCAAAAGTTTTAGGCAGGTGTGAAAAAATGCTGTAAAGTAAGAATACTTTCAAAAATAGACATGTTAATAGATTATATTTATCAATTAACTAAATGCAAAGTGAGTGAACAGAAGAAAAATCTAAATCAAATCCATATTTGGTGTGACCACCCTTTGCCTTCAAAACAGCATCAAGCATCAATTCTTCTAGGTACACTTGCACACAGTTTTTGAAGGAACTCGGCAGGTAGGTTGGCCCAAACATCTTGGAGAACTAACCACAATTCTTCTGTGGATTTAGGCAGCCTCAGTTGCTTCTCTCTCTTCATGTAATCCCAGATAGACTCGATGATGTTGAGATCAGGGGCTCTGTGGGGCCATACCATCACTTCCAGGACTCCTTGTTCTTCTTTACGCTGAAGATAGTTCTTAATGACTTTCGCTGTATGTTTGGGGTCGTTGCCATGCTGCTGAATAAATTTGGGGCCAATCAGATGCCTCCTGATGGTATTGCATGATGGATAAGTATCTGCCTGTACTTCTCAGCATTGAGGAGACCATTAATTCTGACCAAATCCCCAACTCCATTTGCAGAAATGCAGCCCCAAACTTGCAAGGAACCTCCACCATGCTTCACTGTTGCCTGCAGACACTCATTCGTGCACGCTCTCCAACCCTTCGGGCGAACAAACTGCCTTCTGCTACAGCCAAATATTTCAAATTTTGACTCATCAGTCCAGAGCACCTGCTGCCATTTTTCTGCACCCCAGTTCCTGTGTTTTCATGCATAGTTGAGTCGCTTGGCCTTGTTTCCACGTCGGAGGTATGGCTTTTTGGCCATAAGTCTTCCATGAAGGCCACTTCTGACCAGACTTCTCCGGACAGTAGATGGGTGTACCAGGGTCCCACTGTTTTCTGCCAGTTCTGAGCTGATGGCACTGCTGGACATCTTCCGATTGCGAAGGGAAGTAAGCATGATGTGTCTTTCATCTGCTGCAGTAAGTTTCCTTGGCCGACCACTGCGCTCACGGTCCTCAACGTTGCCCGTTTCTTTGTGCTTCTTCAAAAGAGCTTGGACAGCACATCTGGAAACCCCTGTCTGCCTTGAAATTTCTGCCTGGGAGAGACCTTGCTGATGCAATATAACTACCTTGTGTCTTGTTGCTGTGCTCAGTCATGCCATGGTGTATGACTTTTGACAGTAAACTGTCTTCAGCAACCTCACCTTGTTAGCTGAGTTTGGCTCTTCCTCACCCAGTTTTATTCCTCCTACACAGCTGTTTCTGTTTCAGTTAATGATTGTGTTTCAACCTACATATTGAATTGATGATCATTAGCACCTGTTTGGTATAATTGTTTAATCATACACCTGACTATATGCCTACAAAATCTCTGACTTTGTGCAAGTGTACCTAGAAGAATTGATGCTGAAGGCAAAGGGTGGTCACACCAAATATGGATTTGATTTAGATTTTTCTTCTGTTCACTCACTTTGCATTTAGTTAATTGATAAATATAATCTATTAACATGTCTATTTTGAAAGCATTCTTACTTTACAGCATTTTTTCACACCTGCCTAAAACTTTTGCACAGTACTGATATATATATATATATATATATATATATATATATATATATATATATATATATATATATATATATATATATATATATTTTAACTAGCACAGTGTTAAATGCTTTGTGTACTGTAGCCCAGAACTCAGTAGGCCACCTATACCTAGATTATACTCCCTTCAAGAACTTCCATACCAAGTGTAATTCATATTGGTTCTCAAGATTTAACAAAAATATTAGTGAGCAGTGGGCTCCCGAGTAGCGCATCTGGTAAAGGCACTCCGCGTGGAGTGCAGGATATGCCCTATAGCCTGGATGTTGCCGGTTCGAGTCCAGGCTCTTCCACCGCCGACTGTGGATGGGAGCTCCCACGGGGCGGCGCACAACTGGCCGAGCCGTCCGTGGGGGGGTGGGGTGGTCATTGGGCTACAGGGTGTCCTTGGCTCACCGTGCACCAGCGACCCCTGTGGTCTGGCCGGGCTTGCCTGTAAGCTGCCCAGAGCTGCGTTGTCCTCTGACGCTGTAGCTCTGAGGTGGCTGCATGTGGGCCTGCAGTGTATAAAAGAAGTGGTTGGCTGACAGCACACGCTTCAGAGGACAGCGTGTGTTTGTCTTCGCCACGTGGGGGAGGTAGCGCTGAGCTGAGCCTAAAAATAATTGGCTATTGCAAATTGGGGATAAAATGATAAAAACAATTGGCGACTACAATATATATATATATATATATATATATATATATATATATATATATATATATATATTAGTGAGGATATGTATCCCTTTTGGAGGATAATGTGTGTGTGTGTGTGTATATATATATATACTGTATATATGTATATACAGTCAAGGGCCATGGGCAAAAACAGGCAATAACCGAGGTTGGCGTTATTATAGTGAGGGTCAAAAAAACAAAACAAACACACACACACAACCTTCTATGTTTACAATAAATTCAAACATTTAAATTTTTTGGTTATACAATTACAGTATCTCCAGGCCATTTTAATAAAACATTAATCTTTTTTTAAAACTACAGTACTAGTTCTTAACACAACAGTAGGTATACTAGTTATGTTTTTATCATTTTTTCCCATGTGTATGAAACTTACATGGTTACTTTTGAATAAAAACAGAATAATAAAACAAATAAAACACCCAAATAACAATCCCATAAAAACAAAAAAGCGTCCGATTTATTTATTTATTTGTTTGTTTTCTACTGTACTGTCATTTTTACTTTAGTGTTTGTGGCATGACTGTAAGCCTGCTGAATACTATCCCCCATTGAACGATGCCATCCATTTATTTCACAAAACAATTTAAGCTCAACAGCATTCTTTTTTAAGCAGTTTAAAAAAAACTGCTGCTGTTTACAAAACTGATGCTTTAGTTTAGTCAGCTTTATTTGTGCAAAACTTGCACGTAAACAAACAAACCTCTTACCGTACTTTTTTTTTTTTAACATTTACATTTAAACAAATCAACCCGTTCCATCAAGGTAAGCCATTTGTTTTTATCCATTACAATGTCTCCAATTGTCCTTCGATTAACAGCATATGCCTCACTTGGCGAGAAAACATTTGCAATGTCTTGCTGACTTGCTTTCTTATTTTCAGATGCATACATGCAGATTTGTTAAATGTAGGGGTCATCTCGCCATTTTGTACTTTCTGTTTTGCTTTGGGAGCGGTAGTGTTGATGACATTGGTATGAACATTAAGTTAACAAGTTAGGAAAGTGAGTAAAAGGTTAACTGCATAACTTTGTTTTAATTGGTCATGATTCTTTCGCTGGCGCTACAAGGAGGGAAACTACAATGCTTATATTTACGTTTGCTTGGCTTGGGAAGTTGGCGGGTGGCAGGCTATGGGGTGGCGATATAACGGTACAAAACCACTGTTTTATATTGGTGACATGTGACATTTGTTCAGAGAGAATAGCGGTGGTATGCGAGGGTGGCGTTATAAAGGGGGGCAGTATAATGCGGGACAACTGTGTATATATATATATATATATATATATATATATATATATATATATATATATATATATATATATATATATATGTGTGTAAAAAGACAGTGAAGGGTTAACCCCAGTACTCACTCATGGGAGGGCACAGGTTGGCCTTGTAGAGCTGCATGCCAAAACTGGAAAAGAAGAAAATAAAATAACAATCCCATATCTTTAAGAGGGACCAGGCAGGTCGGAGAAGGTTATCCCAGGTTGTTCCAGGTTATCTATCAGTTAAATACTCTCTAATCCACATTTCATTTCATTTGTTAATCAACTGTTCTGTTTATTAATTACATTTTGCTTGCCAATTGTCTTTTTCTGGTTTAAAAAATATCAAAATAATTGTTATTGTTTGGTGTTCAACTAAAAAAAAAGCCCAACAAAATTACTTGAATTTAATTTCTTAAGAATTTCTTCAGGGAGAAACCGGAGTATAAGAACATGAGAACAGTTGCAGTATGAACCAGGGGAACAATTCAGCCAATTAATGCCAGGTTCCCACTGGATGACGAGTCAGTTCTTAAAGAATCCCAAAGATTCCACAGCAGCAATGTAACTTAGTAACCAAACTCTGTGTAAAAAGCATAATGTCCAACTATGTCCAACAAATCTTCTCTATACCTTTTAGTACAGGTTGCTCTAGTTATAGGGTGCATAGTATACTCATAGTATCCACAACGAGACGTCGCATTAAAAAGAGGTGCACGTTACACTAACAGTGTGTATTATATTCCTTCATGTCACTTCATATAAATTACAGGTAAGTAGGTTACTCTTCTGCACATTTTCAGTATGTTGCATCAATTTGGACCAGCGATGACAGTTACAAAAATGTCTGCATATTTTGGGGCACGCTTGTTGTACTTAAATGCATGCACCTCATTCAGAGAAGGCCAGCATCTCTATCTGCAGAATTTTAACCATGTGTCCACACGTACCCCAGTGGCTGCAGGGTAGGCAGGCTGGGGCAGTGCCTGCAGTGCCAGCTTGCTCTGGAAGGCGTTGGCAGAGAGGATCTGGGCAGAGGACATGGTGGCCATGCACTGGAGAGCCTTATCCTTCGCTGCCTGATCCTGGGGAGGAAACACAGGCACTCAGTAAAGAGTCCTCATCTCAGCTTAGCTCTTTTCCAGCGCAACCAGAATCTCCGATTCTCAATCCTTTAGTGCAGCAGTCAATCCAGCCTATCCTTTGTTTAACTAGGTTGTACCAAATGTGAAGAGGTTTGTATTTAGAGTGCTGACCTAGGAACAGGGGAGGGGAAATGAAGACTGCATTTAAGAAGACAGAGGACAAGGGTTTAAAAGGATTTTACCAAATGGCGGTCAAAAATGAAATATTTACTATGGAAGCTGTTTCATCTTTAATGAAAACACTAAGTAAACATGGAAAGCCATGGTAAACTATGGTAAATGCATAGTATAACCATCGGAAAAGCGTAGAAAAACTGCAAAAATACAGTGCGTGGTAACATTGTATAATGGTCATTACATTGTCCCTAGTGGAAGTTAATTAATTATTAATCTAATTAATTAATCTAATTAAGATCAGAGAAAAAAAAACTTTAAACAGAACAACTGTGATACCATAGTTAATGCCTGGAAACAAGGATACTAATGTTTATTCAGAAGAATTTAACAGCATGGTGTATTGAGAAGGTGAAAGGGTAAATAGATATTGAAATCCTGCGCTGTGGGATGGGATTTGCACAAGACGTCGCATCAATATCCTGGACTGTGCTCTAACTACAACGTCTCTAATTTCTTTTGATTTGTGGTTGTTTCCATCAATGACATCCTAGCACTAATCACTGCCACCCGTCTGTAAACTGAGGTTCAAATTATGACAGAATTCAACAATAGCTAATACTCTGATTTTCAACCATTAATATCTCTGCAATGGTAGGGGGTAGAGTGATGCCCTTTGGAACATTAACACTTTGTGACATTGTCTCTTTAAATCTTTAAACAGTCATTTAATAGGATTAGTATTTTAAAAGATATAAGGAGGGTCAAAGCGTTAAAGTTTCCCCTGTGTATAATCCAAATTATAATGCAATTTTTCAGAAGACCTGGAGAAAAAATTCTAACAGCTACAGCTATAGTAGGTAACGGCCTTTGCTGACTTAATTTCTAAAGGTGGTTAGCATTTCATTGGATTTGTAGTTTTAAAGTTATTTTGATTTTAATGTCTATTTTTGTGGCACATACAGTTGCGTGCTTGAGAGGTGGTGGTTTTCAATGAGGTTTGCTCAGAAAGAGACGTTCCCATAACACAAGGTGCTGTGTGAGAAAGCTCCCGCTCGGCCTCATGGGAATGATTTTGGACCACGGGCATCCCGTCTCCCAGTCTAGACTTTCATCTCATGGTGGAAGATATTCTGAACCCCATTTTCGTCCGATGTGGTGGCTATTAAAAGAACCCATGTGCCCTTTCAAACAATAGCTCTTAAAAGAACCAGACATGTTATGATTTTTGGTGGAACTTGTCCTTGTTAAAGGTGTTGTTGCTAAGGTATTATGTGCTAGATATTGAGTTTTCTGATCTTCTTATATGCCATTGCTGCATGTCTTCTTTTTTTTTTTTGTTATCAATATTTTTTGTATTCATTTTCAATAAATAACAAGACATACATTTTTAACTACAGTACTAACATTAATTCATTCACATAAACAATCATAAATATGTTAATACATTTAAGAAAACAACCCAACGCCCCCCCCCCCAATACAGCCATATAAGAAATGATGTTATTAAATCTGAGCAAAAAAAAATTCTGTCAGATATAAACAGATTAAAATAGCACCTTGTGTTAAGAGCCACCACACTCACATTTTGTTACCTCTAGTGTTTTACAGCTGAGAAATACTTTTCTCTGTAATTATCACATTTCAAGTAAGTGCAAACTACAATCTAATGGGTTATTAACATAAAATACTGCATTGTTATTTGTTATTAACTTGAATTAAAGCCATTTTCACACACTTTCTTCATCAATTCTAAAATAAATACAAATTTTAAGGTATAAATAAAATATAATAGCAGGCAGTTAAACCTCAGGTTGCTTTATTTTTTTATAGAATAAAAAATATGATACAATTCAGACTGTGTTATATAATATTGTTATTCTTTATACGTCTCATTGTTTTTCTGTTTAAAACTGATATTGTTTCACGTAGATCATACAGCCTTATTTAGCAGGAATTTATTTCAGATCTCTAAATTCCTTTAACTAATAAATAATGTCCCTACAACTCAACTCAAACGTGACAAAGGTCCCCATGCTGAGGGAGAGAGGTGCTTAGTCTAGCAATCGATTATCTCGCAGTAACACCTCCACTGGAACAGACACAAGCTCGAACAGAAGCTACAGTATTCCATGCCAGATTATCAAAAGGCAGATCGGCCATCAAAGACTAATGGTGATCCCCCTCTAGTCAAAAAGAATAAACAAAGACGACCCCTTGTAGACTTGAGCATGAATTGTAGCATGAATGACAAGTTACAAACAATGCTTATAGGAATACGACAAAGAAAACTACAAATGACGAATATTTCCACATCATCTCCATTTAAAATCACTACGAGCCCAAAGTATTCAATGTGTACTCTCATATCCCAGACAAACGCAGGATATCACAGTTAGAGAATCCCCAAGGTAAGACACAAATTATTTAGAATCCCCCCAAAAAAACGTACCTTGGCATGTTTGCTACCAAAATAAAGACAATTTCTTCTGGGGAACATAAAAGAGATTTAGGACAAACTATAAAATACTTAGCAAGAGTTATATACTTTTAAAAGTGTATTTTCTAATTGCTATTAACGGGTCTCGTCATTGGAAAAGGGGGTGAGCCAAAACACCGTCCATTAAGACCCCTGACCGTCTCATCGCAATCAAACCAAGTATAATTCCTTTTTTTATTTTATTTTTTATTGAGGCACAGCTCAATTGTTTAGGTTTACAAGGTCAACCTAAACAATTGAGCTGTTTAGGTTTACAAGGTTGAGATAGTAAAAGCGTGGGTTTGGTGTGATTTGTGCATGCTTTGTTATAACATCAGTACATATTAAGGCTACATTAACTTATATTTTATTGAGGATTCATTGTTGCCTAATGGAAGTGCCTTGGTTTTATCGTAATGTTGTTTTAGTGTAATATTGACAGTGTAATGGTTTTATTGGATTTTCTGAATGTACTGTAGCGTTTCACTCAGGAGGCAGAAAACAGGAGAGACACGCTTGTTCTTTTTTTAAATCCTTTCTCTTTATTTTCCCTGGACGCTCTCTCAGCACCCAAATTAGAGTCCACAGCTCTGTCACAGCAACACAGGATTCACACACAGGAAAACAGGAACCATGGCAACCAGAACATCGACAACAATGACAGCAAAGCACCATCTTATAGCTTAGCTCCCCCCCGTATGTTGATGGGAGGAGAGCGATACACACATCCCATTGGTCCTCGGATGCACAGTTCGGGCCAATGGGAACACACGGAACAAGTGCAAACACAGTGGTTCACAGACAGGACCAATAACAGGGGAGACACGGACCACGTGCAACAAGACTGACACAGACAGACAGGACCAATCACAGGGGAGACACAGACCATGCCCACCAGGCTGACACAGACAAGAGGTTAACAAAATAGTGGCGGGAAACAGAGCGAGGGAACACAATTACAACACTCATGCACAGATCGTTACAGTATTATTATGTGATTATCTGCATGCTTAATAAATTCCACTGTTTCAATACATTCCTAGTAAATCATTCAGTCTGCGGAACAAACATGATCTGCGAACTTTAGATCAAGTACTTAATTATAATGTTTATTATAATATGTGAATCTGTTGTCGTTTTCAGACAGCAATATTTTAGAAAAGGTTTATATATTATGACAAATGCGATTATTATTCCAATAATAATTGGAACCCTGAAATACCACCAAGATCCATTTAAGAATAATATAAAACAATAATACATATATATATATATATACACTAATAGGGATTTACATGAATTGCAATATATATATATATATATATATATATATATATATATATATATATACACACACACTAATAGGGATTTACATGAATTGCAATGTAATAATTACTTCGGCTCAGGACACATAACTCCCGTCGCGGTCTCGCCTTCATAGACGGGCACAGGAGTCCATTCATAAATTAATACTTACCGATTGTCCTAGTTAATTGCATTTCGTTTAAAACTAACAAAAGTCGTCCATATTGATATTCATAAAATTATCTGTGCAGACAAACAATTGTCGCTAAGTCTCCTTTTCGTGACATCAGAAAGGCCCTCGGTAGTGAGGAGGGCATGTGTGCGATTGTAAGGGAGTTTATGATAAAAAATGTTTTATGAGTTTAATAAAGGGAAAAAACATTCTACCCTAAATTATAAACGTAAAGAAGTATATAAAAATAAAGAAATGTTGCTACGTTCTCCAGGATATTTAAATAAATAAGCATATACAGTATCTGTTTAAAAATATACTTTGTTTGGTTGACGTTTAAGAATACATTTATTTCTTTCTGTGCGACCTTGTCTGCTCACATCTGCTGGAACAGGTGCTGCTGCTGTTGGCACGGCTGAGTTATGTTCTGTGGGGTAACACATGTGCAGTATGAGTATTTATACCGTATGACTTCATTTTTCTAAATATTAGGCAGTGTTAATCTCAGCGACAGCAAATTGTATAACAGTGCACAGCAGTCTAATAATAAAATATTTGAATTATTTTATTTTTTTTAAATGTTGGGGGGGGGGCTGTTTTTAAAATGTTCAGATTACTTGCTTTGACAATGGAGATAACTTTACATTTTTAAATAAGGCTGTCGTTAGTTTAGATTTGACCGGACAAAGTGTTCAATAACACCTAGTTGTCGACAGCATTTTGCTGTCGTTCAGGTTTGTGATTAGCAGACTGACGTTCAGAACTGATAAAAACTTTATGCTAATGAGGTATTTGTTAACCTTTATCTCAATTCATTTCAAATATTCCTTCAGGAATGAATGTCCTTGGGGCTTAACGACACATGTCACTTGTCCCTTATGAATAGCAACGGACGTTAAATAGGCGGCTATGGTCTGATCATGTACTTCTGTTTCCCCCTTACGGCAGCCATTAACTCTTGATGAATAGACCCCACTACCACTATTACAAAATCATTTTTCTTAGCATTTTCTTTAAAACAACACTTTAAAACCTAGATTTACCTACATGATTTGTCAGTTATCCTTCCATTAAACAAAAAAAACAACATTTTACTTGCGCTGCTTATAGTTCATCTGGACATTGACACAAAACTGAATGGGGCATTTTTATTGAACCGTCTGTGTCTCGGTGTGTTGTTGCTGAAAGATGCTGAGCATCAGTGGAGCTGACAAGCTGTGGCTTTGATGATGCGGCAGTGTTATTTGCGCAGTATTGATTGGCTGGTTTTGAGGCACAGAACAGATTGGATGATTCAGTGGATAACAAAATAATTTTGTATGTCGGCATAAGCTGCCCATCAAATCTCACAACGACAAAGATTTGGATACCCTCAATCACTTGTGCTAATGAATGCCCATTCCATCATAACGGAATGAGATAGACTGTAGTTAAAACAAACATACAGGCCTCTCCCCTGTATCCCTGTCGCCGGAGAAAAGTGTAAATGGAAATGTTACTGAAGCTAATGAGGTAGCAAAATTAATTTTAACACGAACCTTAAAAAAACATATTAACAACGTTCACAGCAGATGATCAGGGGAGCAGTGAAAATATAATTGAAATTGGATTTTCACTGCTCCCCTGATCATTGAATGCTACCCTGCCCATCGCATCTCAGTAGCTATGTTAAAAGTCTAACCTGGATGCAGCTGACTTAAGGTGGTATGGCATTTCCTGATATTTGTTGGTTCAAACTTAAACCATAACTATTTTTTTGCAGCCGGTTTGCACACTGGTGGTGGTAGCTTGGGAAGCAAGCGCACCAGCTCTTTCGTGGATTCCCACACGCGGTGAAAACGCTGCAGCATCTCGTCCACCGCAGGACCAGAGGTATGACCTGCTGTAATAGGGGCATCCAACAGCTTACCCGCAGGGGATGTACTGTCTGACTCCACGTCTGCAGATGGGAATGCCAGCTCCTTTTCACCCACCTCCTCAGAGGCAGCGATGGACAGCATGTCATCCTGCTGCCAATCTGTGCTTATAGCCCCCTGGGACCCCAAGGGACAGATGGGGCAGGTGGCACCGAACGTTCACGCAGTAACTCTGAGTGCACCGTTCCTTGGTGGGAAACTGCTGCCCAGAGCTTCTACATCTGTTCCTAGTCCGCCAATCGCTTGGAATGGCGACTCTTCTTCCTCCTCGGAGAAAGAGAAGTAGAGGCAGAGGAGGATGAGGAAGATCGTGAGGATGGCTTCCTGCGTGGGCTACTTTCCCGGGTGCGTCATCCACTCTTCCTTGGCACAGAGCCACCTCTATAACAGAGGGTGATGGGGAAGAGCGCTGTGCAGGAGTGATGGACACAGAGCGCTCTGTAGAGCTGCGGGAGAGACGTTTCTCCAGCGTGCGCTAGAAGAAATGTGCACAAAACTCGCAGAAGCTGTGGTTCCCCAGTGCCTCCTTTGCATGCTCTGGTCCCAGGCAGAAAGAGCATCTGCTGTGCTTGTCCTTGCATGTCTCGCAGGGATAAGACCCAGGCATTATGCAAGTAGCAATGCAGTGTACAGTAACACTGTACAGGTGCTGCCTCAGTCTGCTTAAAGACAACAACGGGGCTGTTCAAGACCTGAACAAGAATAGCTTTGTACCGGCTCGGGAACGGAGTGGGTCGGTGAACTCGGTACTGGTACGGTACGGGTCCACCAGTTCACAGTTTCTGCGGGTAACACTAAACAGGGATGCTGTGGTTGAGCTTGCAAGCAACCACAACCACAATAAAAATATTTCTCTCATACAAAATACAGTAATAACAATTACTTTAATTAAACAAACCGTCTCTTAATTTTGACCTAAGCCAAACCGAGAATAAAATAACTCCAGCCGGAGCTATTGCAGCCTGGGGGGAGAGCACAAATCATCCGACTTACTCTGCTGGAACCCTGGGAAGGGGCGACTCAAGCCGTCAGCATCACGCGGGGTTAAGGCCGTAATGGGACGTAACAAATAACAGACTGCAGTGCACAAATACATAAGAACATAAGAAAGTTTACAAACGAGAGGAGGCCATTCGGCCCATCTTGCTCGTTTGGTTGTTAGTAGCTTATTGATCCCAGAATCTCATCAAGCAGTTTCTTGAAGGATCCCAGGGTGTCAGCTTCAACAACATTGCTGGGGAGTTGGTTCCAGACCGTCACAATTCTCTGTGTAAAAAAGTGCCTCCTATGTTCTGTTCTGAATGCCCCTTTATCTAATCTCCATTTGTGACCACTGGTCCTTGTTTCTTTTTTCAGGTCAAAAAAGTCCCCTGGGTCGACATTGTCAATACCTTTTAGAATTTTGAATGCTTGAATCAGATCACCGTGCAGTCTTCTTTGTTCAAGACTGAATAGATTCAATTATTTTAGCCTGTCTGCATACAACATGCCTTTTAAACCCGGGATAATTCTGGTTGCTCTTCTTTGCACTCTTTCTACAGCAGCAATATCCTTTTTGTAACGAGGTGACCAGAACTGAACACAATATTCTAGATGAGGTCTTACTAATGCACTGTAAAGTTCTAACATTACTTCCCTTGATTTAAATTCGAGACTTTTCACAATATATCCAAGCATTTTGTTGGCCTTTTTTATATCCTCCCCACATTGTCTAGATGAAGACATTTCTGAGTCAATATAAACTCCTAGGTCTTTTTCATAGATTCCTTCTTCAATTTCAGTATCTCCCATATGATATTTATAATGCACATTTTTATTGCCTGCATGCTGTACCTTACACTTTGCCAAGTGTCTGCCCAGTTCTGAATGCTGTCTAGATCATTTTGAATGACCTTTGCTGCTGCAACAGTGTTTGCCACTCGTCCTATTTTTGTGTCATCTGCAAATTTAACAAGTTTGCTTACTATACCAGAATCTAAATCATTAATGTAGATTAGAAATAGCAGAGGACCTAATACTGATACCTGTGGTACACCACTGGTTACCTCGCTCCATTTTGAGGTTTCTCCTCTAATCAGTACTTTCTGTTTTCTACATGTTAACCACTCCCTAATATATGTGCATGCATTTCCTTGAATCCCTACTGCCTTCAGTTTGAGGATTAATCTTTTATGCGGTACTTTGTCAAAAGCTTTCTGGAAATCAAAATAATTAATACAGAGATTATTTTAAATATCACATATATTTTGTATAAAAACACAATAAATGCACAAATCTATAGTAGAAAAAATATCAAGTACTTATCTGAATAGGCTCTCCTGTCAGGTCAGTTCTTGAAAGGAAAAATGGTGCAAAGGGTCCGTAAGCGCTGTCATTTTGTGCCCTCGGGGGCGGACCATGACAGGCTCTGCGAGCACCTTTGATATATTTTTTTCAGGTTTCGGGGTCTTTAGAAAGTAAATACCCATTCGGTAATGGTTACATTTCGTACTTGAAAGGGAACTTTTCGTATTCAGCTTGGGGTTGTCTTGCGAATGACCCCATCGCGATGCAGAAAATTCACTTTAACCGAAGCCTATCTGAAGAAGAAGATCCAATACCAGAAGATCCGACCATCCCTTCATGCCAGATATGCCGACCATCCCTTCATTTCATCCCATCATGTAAAAGCGAGACTAGTTGGAATTATTCTCCAGGGTAGCCCTAATTGTGTCAAACTATTTGGAAATAAAATAAAATAAAAGATGTTCTGCATCGCAATGGGGTCGTATATTATAAACATTACAGAACACAAAATTGCCTTTGAATTGTCTGAGAAGCTCTAAAATGAGAAGTCTAGGACGGTGATTGGATTGAGAGGAACAGTAGTTCCTCACGCCAAGTTATTATTAGCGAGAACTGCCAGAGACTCTCTATACAGCAAGGATAGTTTACATGTTTTCAGGGTATTGGCGCAGCAAAAGTAAATCAGCCAAAAGCACCTTTTCACTTTTAATTTGTAGTTCCCAACACGCTTAGGTGAAATGTAGAAAAAAAAGTCAATACCTGTGTAACAGGGTGAGGAGCCCTGTACATGTATTTGTTTATTTATTTTTGGAACGGGGTCTCCCCCCTCTCCCCTGTGCAGGTAATTGTTTTTTATTTGTTTGTTTTATGATTTATTTATGTATATACAGTACTGTGCAAAAGTTTTAGGCAGGTGTGAAAAAATGCTGTAAAGTAAGAATGCTTTCAAAAATAGACATGTTAATAGATTATATTTATCAATTAACTAAATGCAAAGTGAGTGAACAGAAGAAAAATCTAAATCAAATCCATATTTGGTGTGACAACCCTTTGCCTTCAAAACAGCATCAATTCTTCTAGGTGCACAAAGTCAGAGATTTTGTAGACATATAGTCAGGTGTATGATTAAACAATTATACCAAACAGGTGCTAATGATCATCAATTCCATATGTAGGTTGAAACACAATCATTAACTGAAACAGAAACAGCTGTGTAGGAGGAATAAAACTGGGTGAGGAACAGCCAAACTCAGCTAACAAGGTGAGGTTGCTGAAGACAGTTTACTGTCAAAAGTCATACACCATGGCAAGACTGAGCACAGCAACAAGACACAAGGTAGTTATACTACATCAGCAAGGTCTCTCCCAGGCAGAAATTTCAAGGCAGACAGGGGTTTCCAGATGTGCTGTCCAAGCTCTTTGAAGAAGCACAAAGAAACGGGCAACGTTGAGGACCGTAGACGCAGTGGTCGGCCAAGGAAACTTACTGCAGCAGATGAAAGACACATCATGCTTACTTCCTTCGCAATCGGAAGATGTCCAGCAGTGCCATCAGCTCAGAACTGGCAGAAAACAGTGGGACCCTGGTACACCCATCTACTGTCCGGAGAAGTCTGGTCAGAAGTGGCCTTCATGGAAGACTTGCGCCAAAAAGCCATACCTCCGACGTGGAAACAAGGCCAAGCGACTCAACTATGCACGAAAACACAGGAACTGGGGTGCAGAAAAATGGCAGCAGGTGCTCTGGACTGATGAGTCAAAATTTGAAATATTTGGCTGAAGCAGAAGGCAGTTTGTTCGCCGAAGGGCTGGAGAGCGTACACGAATGAGTGTCTGCAGGCAACAGTGAAGCATGGTGGAGGTTCCTTGCAAGTTTGGGGCTGCATTTCTGCAAATGGAGTTGGGGATTTGGTCAGAATTAATGGTCTCCTCAATGCTGAGAAGTACAGGCAGATACTTATCCATCATGCAATACCATCAGGGAGGCATCTGATTGGCCCCAAATTTATTCTGCAGCATGACAACAACCCCAAACATATAGCGAAAGTCATTAAGAACTATCTTCAGCGTAAAGAAGAACAAGGAGTCCTGGAAGTCATGGTATGGCCCCCACAGAGCCCTGATCTCAACATCATCGAGTCTGTCTGGGATTACATGAAGAGAGAGAAGCAACTGAGGCTGCCTAAATCCACAGAAGAACTGTGGTTAGTTCTCCAAGATGTTTGGGCCAACCTACCTGCCGAGTTCCTTCAAAAACTGTGTGCAAGTGTACCTAGAAGAATTGATGCTGTTTTGAAGGCAAGGGTGGTCACACCAAATATTGATTTGATGTAGATTTTTCTTCTGTTCACTCACTTTGCATTTTGTTAATTGATAAATATAAACTATTAACATGTCTATTTTTGAAAGCATTCTTACTTTACAGCATTTTTCACACCTGCCTAAAACTTTTGCACAGTACTGTATATATATATATATATATACAGGAATATATATATATATATATATATATATATATATATATATATATATATATATATATATATATACTGTATATGATGGTGAAGCACTGCGTGTTTTGCTTTGTTTTTGTTTATTTAAAACGTGTTCTGGCAGAGGCAGGGTTAGTGCTCGTCCTCTGCCAGGAATAATTAATAAACTTGTGCAGATTGTGGCCGATAATAGAATAGAATAATTACTAGCCAGTTAAACTCCTCGGCCACGATATATAAACCTGGAGATCTCTGCACTCCAGGTGGTGGGTGTTTGAGAGGAGGAACGAGAGCGAGAGCGAGAGGAGAGAGAGAGAAAAATGTATTTAAAACCAAAATTCCAGGAACAGTGACAGCAACTGCCCAGCCTGACCTGGGATGGTATTATTATTGGTGTTCGTGATTATTTTGTTTAAACTTTTATTTTGCTCTGTGAGTACTGTTTTTGTGTTTAAATATTTTATTTATTTTTGTTATTTAAATAAACGGCGCACACCGCGTCTTTTCACTGCAGTACTGCTGTCAGTTTTTCTGTTCCTGCACTCTGGTCTGACGTCACCACACGCCATTCCTATCACAACCTGTCATACAGTAAGAAAAATAAGTCACCCAAAGTAAGGTAAAAATGTCCTTATCCGCCTTCTTTTTCTTCTGTTTTTTTGAAGATTTTTGCAGACCCTAGACACTTTTATCCACACATATATTATAGGACATCTGAGTTTAATGACAATTAACTTGTTTTGTCAACATAGAAATATACTAGGGAACACACTTATTGTGATGTCTATATCATCATTTATATTGAATGATTTATTTCTGTTTTAAAATGGAACATTTGGGGCAACCTCAACCTCCACCGCTTTTACAGTTGTGCCTATTTGCTTTGTGCTGGGCAAGGTTGCCCCAATGGTTTCTTGAAACTTGGCTTGTGTTTTTGAATCTCCACTTTAAATGGCTGGGCTTTTTTGATAGCTTAGCGTTTTTTTCACATTTCCAATGTGTTTTTGTTTCAGATTAAACACCCATGAAAGCCATGCCAAACAGGAAATAAAACAGAACGATCAAACGTCTGGGAGGGGAGGGACACACCCTATCTGTAAATCACATCTAGGTGTGTTGTGTCCATGGCATATGCTACGTGGTTGGAAAAAGGTTTCTTAACAATATCAGTACTAGCTGCCATTGTTAAAGCACCAGCTTAATACAACAATAATCATGGTAGTTCCTTTAATATACTGACAGAGCAGGTATTCATTATCAGGAATAAACTGACTGAAATGTACATCATTGACATATCAGTATTTTAAAATTACTTGACAATAAATAAGCAACTCCAACCAGTATAACAGGAGAATCTAACAGTGGAGTATATTTTCAATAACCCCACACTTTGTAGCTATTATTAGTCATGCTACCCACAATGCACAGCAGAAACCCCAGAGAAGATGATGAGGTGGCTGAAAGTGGCCAATCAACACATACCTTCAGCTTCACTTGGATCTCTCGTGCCTTTCGCCGGGCAAGCACTTGGATGTGGCTCGATACCTAGAGAGTAATGTGTGACTTTTAGCTCAGGTGGGACAATTTATTGTGGGATGGTTCATAGTAAAGACATGCATATAGAACATGCCTATCATTTAAACAACTAACAAGATAACATGATCGGACATCAATTCAAACTAATGCCATTTCCAGAAAAAAACTATTTGATCCATGTAGCAATTTGTAGCTGCTTCAAAGGGCAGATTAAGTATTTACCTTTATATATTTATTTAAAAAATGCTAAATATATACTTGCTTTTGAAAGGGTGCAAAGCATGGCAGTTATAAGGGGAAGCTGGCTGGTTAATGAGAGGAAAGAAGGCATTGAAAGAGTGGGACAATTTCACTTTCCATGTAAAAGCAAGGCTTGCAATCAGAGCTTTCTGTTGTGAAGAAGCAGATATCTTATAATGATTAGCATCTAGACTGAACAATGTGATTAGGCAAATCATTATTTCTATGTTTATATGATAAAAAAAAGGATCACCCGTTCACCTGTTTTCTGGTTCGTGTTTTCCCTGTTCGTAACTTGATATATCTGGCTATCAATTCATTTCGACCTGAAATTACAGAAAGGAAAAAAAAATAACATTGTTTTTCAGGGTGCATCTCTCAGAACTGTCAGAAAACAAGGCCTACTGTTTCCTTAATAATTCCCAGAGACACTCAAGAGTGTAAGCACCAAACATGACAAGCAATTTCAAGTCACAATAATCAGGTTTTATTAGCATAATAAAGAACAGATGTCACCTCTCCACAATGTTCTCAAGACATTATATTTATAGAAAAAGTTCAGTTCTCAGCAAGAAAGAGTTAGTCAATCAAATGTTACAGAACCAAAAGCCTACTTATGCTATTATCATCACCCTAATACAGAATCCGAATTGTTTTGAATTAATGTCAATTTTTTAATTTAGCGTGCTCAATTATTTTACCCTCGATTTTCTCCCCGTTTTTCTCCCCAATTTGGAATGTCCAATCATGTTTCTCCATCACCGCAGCAATTCCCCACACAGCTCAGGAAAATTGAAGGTAGGTGTCCACTTTTGAACTTACTGGGTACATTGCCAGCAGGGTTCGCTGTAGCCCGATGAGGAGAAACAGTCCCTCCCTAACGCACGCGAGCACCAGAACCAATGCGATGCTTTTGAGAACGGGTTTTAATGAATTGTATATTTCTTCGTGGGAACCCCTATCGAAGTGTTGCCGATGTACAGAAGCGTTGGCAGGACTTGAGAGGTTTTGTAAAAAAAAATGGGTTCATATTTATCAAATTATATATTTTTATTTCTCTGTTTATTTATTTATTTATTTAAGTAGACTATGTGATCTTATAAAATGCATTATGTTCATATTTATTAGAACCACTGGAGTGTATCAACCATGTAGAAATTCCCCAGCTAAAAATAAAAAAAGGAACGCATTGAACCATCAAATCCAGACGATCTGAAAGTAACCTACTAGTTTCTAAAATAAGTTTGAGAGCATGTGTTGAATCAACAAATATTTCCACTCCACTCGATACATTTTTAGAACACAAATATAAGCCGCCGGCCACTCAAATAAAAGTATATCCACTGACTCCCCTTTCAAAATCTGACAGTTAGCAAAGAAAAGGCCAATGAAATCTACAGGTCTAAAGCATTGCACAGAAACAGAAAATGCAACAAAAAATACTTTCAGAAAGGAAACACACCAATGGAAAGAATGAACAGTTTATTGATTTGACAGATAAACATGCCTATGAATGATTACATTGATATTTGCGTTTGGCCCATGGCCTTTGCCATTGGAGCTCATTAGCCACTCTTATACTGGCAAACTATGATGAATGAAGTATATGAATTAGATGAATGTCTAATGCCAGCAGGCAGGACAAGTGGCACTTGTGGCCACCTCTTCCCTTGACATGGCACGCTGCAAGGTGCAGGCAGAGCAGGAGGAGGACCAAACAAACAACGAACGATAAGGGCCGTAGATGAAGTTGGTATTTATATGGTTCGATGATTGCGTATTTGATTAGGGGTGTTTAGTCCTTTCAGAAACATAACTAAGTTTCTAAGGAAAATTATATTAAGTATAGCTTTGTAGCTCAATAGGCCCTGCAATCGAAGCTTAAAGGGTTTTTTCCCTAGTCTGCATTTTGGAAGGATGTGTGAATAAATGCAGTGTCTTGTGTGCAAAATAAAAAGTATGGTTGTGTGTGTGCTTTTTTTTAATTTGACCCTGTTTTCTCTCTTCATCTGGTATTGTCATCAAATATAATCATTGTCTGAAGATTCTATGTCTGCTTTTGTTCTTGTTCCTCATTATTCATTATAGTAGTAATGAGTCAAATCCCTTTTTCAATGTAGCAAAATATATCAATCAAATGCATTTACAGAAAATGATAGACATTGTTTATAAAATAGTAGTATATTAGAGCAATTTAAATAATTAATCAATCTAAAACAATCAAAGTAGGGTGTGGCACATAGTTAAATGAAGTACATGTTAGTTGTCGAAGGAAAACGTAAGGTAACTAAAGTTCCATGTTAGCAAAAAGTTGCAAACAAAAAAACACGATAATGAATAATCGTAGATCGTTAATCTCCTACTTAGAAAATGAAACTTAATGAAGCATAATCTGAAAAACAGCATGCCTTATTCTCCTGGTAGAGCTAACAGTGCCTTGGGAATGCGAGAAAAGGAACTGATAGCTAAAAGTAACTGACAGAGAAAGGTAACATCAATGAAAAGGAATGGATGGCTAAGGTAAACGATGGAGGAAGCTATCATCAATGAAAAGAAATGGACAGCTAAGGTAAGCAATGGAGGAAGCTATCATCAATGAAAAGGAATAGATGGCTAAGGTAAGCAATGGAGGAAGCTATCATCAATGAAAAGGAATGGATGGCTAAGGTAAGCGATGGAAGAAGCTATCATCAATGAAAAGGAATGGATGACTAAGGTAAGTAAACTGGGCGGGGTTATGGATGGGGATGATGCAGGGATGTCACCATAACTATCGAACCTTCCTGAGGTGTCGTGGGCTAATCAACGAAACACAGAAGACAGGAGGGTCCCATCTGATGACCCCTGTGAATAGGGAGGCCACACTTTGGTTGATCACTGGAGTCAGCATCGCCGACGTTGTGTGTGCTGATGAGCCAGAAAGGCCACAAATTTCCCTGGAGACAGCATTACACTTTAGCCATCAACACCGGACCAATAGGAAACCCATGTTACCTGGCAGAGGAAAATCACTGGAGGCTTGTATCTTACTTCAATGTGTGCAGACGTTGCAGCGAAGCTACATCTTGGTTGGTCCCCACAACTACCATCTCATGTTATCTTAGCAAGTCCAATATTAGCATGAAGTAAATAACAACTGCTCTCATGTAATAAAGATCAGTTTCCATGCCTTATTTTCAGGTTATGTGTAATACTGTACTTCCTGGGTCATTTCACCTCAGCAGTGTCTTCTGGGTCAAAGCATGCTTTCTGCATACTAGCTGAAAGCACGTCAGTCAATAGGGGAAGCAGCTGGTTGGTTAATGACAGGTGCATCACCAACTGAAAGCATAGCTTATAAACAGCAATTTCTTTAACTAAGTGTAGTACCTAAAAATACAAATACATATTTAATATAACATGTTTCTTTCAAAATTGGACATTTGAGGCCTATAGAACAAAAGGAACAGCACAACAGGTAAGATGTGTGAAATTATTTCTGAAAAGTACCATTTTAAGATTTGTAAAAAAAGATTTTTTTTTCTTTGGTAAGCCCGCTATGAGAAACAGGTACCAGGGGAATCACTGCCTCAAGGTGAGAGACTGGATCTCAATTACCATGATGATGACCAACTGGTAAGAACAGGTGAAGAGACTGCAGGATGCCATGCAAGCCCAGGCAATATTCTCCTTGTTAAGTGACGATGGCTTTTCCATTGAAAGAGATATTCCAGCCATGTGTGTGTGTGTCAATGTTTATAGAATATGTCTTCACACCAGCTGTAAATCTTTAGCTTGTTCCCGTCAGGACTCCAGTTACACATCCTTCTCGCTGTGACCATCATGTGAAAGGACAGTCCTGAAGGATGCGCGTCAGCAGCTCCCCACTCCTGCTCTGCGTGATCGATCAAGCTTCTTCTCCACAGCTAAAAAGTAATAGGGTACTCCCTTAATCTCCCCATGCATATCCCCAAGTAAGTCTGTATATGTACAGTATTTCCACGTGTACGCATGGCCCACATTTTTTGCATTTAACTGCTTGTCAAGTGATGAAGCTTTAGATCTTCTTCTGCTCAAGTTATTGAGTGTATCATAATCTGGGTGTATATCTAGTGAACAGCTTGTGCAATTATGATGAAACTTAGCACATGTTATTGAGTATATCCTGATCTGAGTGCATAATGTGAGGTGATTGTCTGTCCCTCCAACCATCTTTTGTATGTCACTGTTACAGTTTTACATACATCAAGCAAACTGGTGATCTATTGCACTACACTATGATACCAGGGTGTTAATGTATCAGGACCAATATTGTGTTGCTATTGCTGGAAATGATGTGATGTGCTAATGGTTCTGCTAGGGCTTCTTTAGGGAAATGCACTGGTATAACAGCTACTTGTGATCCCCAGTAAAGTATAATGTATAAAATAAAATTCATTCTGTTGTCACCTGGGTGTTGCAAATGCACAGTGGTGTCCCAATCGTACTTTTCTGTAAAAGTTATTCATGAAAACTTTAATGGATCTTGGGTAAAATGTTATTTTCAGCTTCATAACTATGCTTATATAACAATCAAAATCAGAAGCCATCTGATTACATTGATCCTAAATAAAGGATCCTAGCACAATATACAAACTGCAGAGAATTGTTTCTCTTTATCTATAATGTGTGTTTTTTTTATATAAATGCAGCCCTCTATGACAACAAAATACTGTCTTATAGGTGGATTCAATTAAGAAAATACAGTATTGCGGTAGAATGTCACCATAGAACAGGCAAGTAATGTACCTGCTGTATTTTTTGCTTAAATCCAACCTAGGAAGGACAGTCATACATAGCTAGGACTGGGAAGTAGGTAGGTCATCGTGGAACAACCCCCCACCCAGGCCCCTCCGCAGACTGGGTGAGTGAAAGGTCAGCAAGCCTAGTCTACCTCCGAGGCGCTGTCACGCGAAGGCTGTAATAAATCTCATTCCCTCCAGCAGTTCTCACTGGCCCTCTCAACACAGCGGCTGTCCTCGCCTCTCCTCCACATTCCAGACATTCCATCCTGCTGACCCAACTCTGTATCTGCTGCTCTTCCTGTGGAGAGAGGGAGGGGGCTGGGTGGCGCAGGTGGGAGCTGTGATACTGTGACACAGGAGTGGAAGCCCTAACTCATATATACACAGACATACAGGGATAGGACCAGAAATAACAAACACCTGTTGTATGTTCCTTATAAAAGTATATCATTGTAAAAGCATAGAATAGTGAACACATGGTAAAGCATAGGTAAGCATTGTAAAGCCCAGAGAGGTATGGTAAATCATATTAAAAACATGGCAAACTACTGTAAATCATTATGCAAAATCACTGTGCAAATTTACAGTGATAAACTTTTAGACGGGGTACTACAGTAAGTATGTAGTTAATGTATTGTTTTCTTTAAACGCGACATTTTCACAATGTTTAAAACACCCTGATAACACAGACAAGATGTATAAACCACAAACATGTTGGTACTTATTTGTTACTTATAGAGAACGTGCTCCACTAATCATTCTGATTTATAAATGAGGCGATCTTTGTGCTATTACATCATCAAGAGGTGTGCGAACCAGACCCTGCCCCCAAGCCTAAGCGCTTCCTCTGGGACTCTTATTTTTCCCCTAAATAATTTTTTCACAATCTGGGTAAGTTCGCACTCCAGGCTGTTATGTATTTCTATGTCCTTTGGTTAAAGTGCTGATGTATTATGCTTACTGAATTTCCGTGCTGTATCTGAACCCCCATTAGAGCTTTTATACAGTTATGCATACAGTCAGTCTAATTTACTTATTTAAGACACTGGCATCTCCTCATTTACAGCTGAACATAACTATACATGTATTAGACAACAGGCAAAAATTGGCACAGGCAAATTACAAATATTGTATTTCCTCTCTATCACTGAAAACAGTCTTTCTTGATTAGTTTAATAGAACAATACAAAAATGGCTCAGACACATATTTGCAGTCTGTCAAAAACAGAGTATGGTACAAGGCTACTAGCCTGCAGATGCAGGCAGGGACATAGTAAAAGCTGCATTGCAGACATTCTTGTGGACATGGGATATAAACAGCAGGCTATTTTGGCAGTTTTTTGTGTTGCTTGTTGTTAATGCAGTTATATTTTAATGCCACATTTTTTTGGAATGTCTGCGCATATTAAACCCGACATGAATTGGATAGGTCTGTGCTCTTTTCAAAAGGCACTTTTTAAAACACGTTCCCAATAAAACTGTTTTTTTCATAAGCTGCACTGTTAATCAGTAAAAACCTTGCCAAACTAGTTTCTTAATTTCTTATTAACCTAGTTTATTAATTTCATATTAACATTTTAATTTGTATTTATTTATTTTAGCAATTTCCTTCTCTCTTAAATTAAGGTCAGTACATTTTTTGTAAAGTACAACATAAAAAATACAGTCAGAAGAATTTGTGTCTGGTACTGGATGACAGCACATCAAACATGATAAATAAATGCTATAAACCCCAGCCTACTGCAATCTGATGGCAGTCAATGCTGGATGAAGGTATATAAAAACTACAATGATAATCTGAACAGAGAAAAAAACAGTGAGGGTATCTATTTAAGAAGGTAATGTAGTATTCAATTAGCTAACCAAGTGGTAACATTTACAGAAAACCAAAAGATCCACTGATGTGTGCATCATCATTTTAATGCTATTAGAAAAGACACATTCATTTTTATATATCTCACATTCATTCTTTTTCCTGATGGTTTGGGATATTTCAAAGTATGTAATACCTTTCAAAATCAATTCATAATATATCTGTATATATCTGTGCAGAATATTTGGGATATAATTATGCATATACACAAAATCCACCATGGAAATATCTGCAAAATGAAATCTGTAATTCAGAAGGCAACAAAATAGATGCTGTACTGTAAATCTGTGAAGCATGACTATGTTGTATCAGAAATATATTATATATATTTCCATGTTGCAGTGAAATGTAATATTACTATACACATATACGCTACATCCAACTATTTAACAAAGTGGATAACTTTTTTTTGTCACATAATTGCCGAACAAAGATTTTTTTTAATTAAACTAAATAATAATTAAAATAAATAATACATTGTTTTAACCTACATTATTTAGCTTTCTCTACATTGTCTCCCTCACATGATGCTTTTTTATTGTGTGTTCAGTAGCCACTTTGCGATAGCATTTGCTCTTCGATAAGATGAGCAAGTGCATTTGGATCACAAAGGCAAATCTTTCCTCGTTATCAAAATTACTTAGGTCACTCCCCACATTTTTTGCCAACGCAGGTGTAAACGCTCAAGGTAACATGGTACCAAAATCACTTCACAAGGCAAAGTCTGATTGTGCCTGTTTGTCCCACCTAGCACCCTATAACTCAGCACTAACGACCTTTGTCTTAGCATCAGTGCCTTGCCCTGTGAACATAATTGGGCACAGGGAGTGTTCTCATTTAAAAAAAATTATTTGGTTAAACTGAAGCAAATGCAATGAAAGTTTGGCCTTTCGGGCTCATAAGAACAGTACAGTAAAAAGGAATGTGGCTTGTTTCTTTTTTTTGTTTGTTTTCCATTATCTTACAGATTGCCCAGCAACTATCTCCGTGGTTATAACTATTGGCAGGCAAGATTGTGGGGGAAAGCACTCGGGCCTCCAGCAAAGAAGGTCAGACAAAGGTTCAAAAACCAGGGCACCAATTTCACTTGTTTCTTTGTTTCCCTGTTGTACAGCAGAGCTTGTAGGTCACATTTATAACCTTCTGATCCAGGAAGCAGGCCTGTTCAATTTATACAGAGTGTAGCAAAAATGCTTCAAAGAAAAAAGCTTTAAAATGCTTTTATGAAATGTAAACACCCGTGGAATCTAAACAGATGACAGTCTGGCTAGTTTCTGCCTGGACTGGGGGACCTCTGAAAAGTAGGGGTCATTTTAGCCAGTCCGTTTTCCTAACCTGTTGGTGCGCAAAGGCCAAACTCTGGCCCCACCCAGCCCTCTGGTAAGCTGCGTACTGCGTGTTTTACGCATTAAAAAAATCTGAATTACGCATGATATTTAAATTCAATGCGGAAAGAATACATATAGCAATTTTGCCGAACAGCTTGAGTTTGCATGTTATCAAGCTTCATATACTTCGTTGTTCCCCGGCGTCTCAGTGGTCAATTGTGACTATACTGCATGCCGTAGCTAGAGAATGGATCATAGAAATGCCAGGACCTGGACAGCTAATTGTAGCCTGCCTGGGGATTGCCAGAAGCACGTGACCAATAAGTCTGGGTTTTCAATAAAACATTTTTTTAAACGTATGCTTGGTTCCACTCACTTGCAATGCGTGTTTGTGATTGGTGAATAAGTGACTGGATTCTGGATTTTGGATTCTGGATTTCTCTGCACCGTCTTAGTCCCCCGTCAACCAAACCTACGAATTCTGTCAACCAAATTTTTGGAAGGCAAATCTATATAATAAAAACAACATTCCGTGTTTGGAGAGAGTTGGATGTTTTATATTGCTATAGCATGGCGATCAATCAGGAATACAGCTTTAGACATATATAGTATGAGCATGCCGGCCTTTTGTTAAGTATATTCCATCTGCAGCATTGGAATTAGAAAAAGTGTTCTGTTTCTGTGTTTATTTTCTTCAGAACCATATTGTTTGTGGTCAATAAAGCAAATAAGAATAATTTTTGTTTTTATTGTAAGACTAAGTTTTTGTACCATAGTTTACAGTAACCTTACATTTAAAATGTAAGGTCGTAGTTAATGCATACCTTGTAAGTTAGCATTAAGTAGGTACAAGGTAATGTTGCATTTTACTCACCCAAAATGAGTATTACTGACAGTGTTTAAATTGGAGAATACGTTGCTCAATAACCCAAAACCCCATGTGGAGTGCTGTCTCCAGCCAAGATCGGCATCTTGTTGTGACCAAGATTGGAGCCGGCTCTTAATGGCATGACTCTGCTTTTACTAGCTGAGCCGCTTATGTTTTAATATGTAGAATTGACTATGATTGTACCAAAAGCTATTTCATTAAGCTAACTGAAAAGTTAAATACCACTGAATGCCAGAGCATTAACCTTAAGAATCCCTAGTTGATCAATTAGCACTGCATCATCACTAAACTCAACAGAATGCATGAGGATTAAATATTTCACTCATTCAATTTGAATGAATGTGACACTGTGCTCCTTCATTGAACTGTATTGTAGTAGGAGGGGAATTACTAGGCAGAATCCGTCTGTGGGATTTAGATCATTAAAATAGACTCCCTTAGTTCTTAAATTTCTCCAATAGTCCTTAAAACTTCACGATAGAACAAAAGTCGGTCCTAGGAGAACAGCAAGTAATATAGGTCAGATAAGACAATATGTGCAGATTGTAAATCACAGTTCCTCTGTTGTCCAAGGATTGTGGAGGGGTGGAATGGGGAGCTAAAAAGACCCACAGCAGGGACAGGTGCATGTGGGACACAGCAACACATGGCAAGCACCCTAGTGTTTCTTTGTTTCCCTCTGCCAAACACTTAAAGGGTAAATGTCTATTCTGGTGTTGCATTACACTGCGAAGTGCCTTGAACTCGAGTTCCAGCTCTGCCAGCATACCATTCCTGTCACAGCCGTGTCCACTTTCCACCCCGGCTTAACCCTTCGATCATCCAACGGGACCCCCACGCACGCCTGAAACTTCACAGCCGCACAAGTTATCAGACTGACTGACCCAGAAAAAAGAATGACATGTTCTTCAGTGCCAATGCAGTGGCACTACAATGGTAATGCAAGGATTAAGGGTGAATGGTAGCACAATAGTAAGAGCCATTGATAGCATTGTATCACGGTGGTTTTACAATTTTAACATATCAGTTGTACTGAATAGTATGAACTAATGAACACTGGTAATCCACTGCGTGCTATGGCACTATGGGCCTGTGACGCCTGTGCGTACTTCATGTTTTGTGTTATTTGGTATTTGTAGTATTATTATTTAAAGGTACTGTCTAACAATTATCAATTTGGAAATGGTCACATTATGCATTATGCATTTTCACAGCTTGTTTTTTTCAGTGCTGTTAAAAACTTAAATGGCCCTTGCTGCCAGATTTTTCCGTTCAAACAAATTTTCAAAACCAAGTAATTCAGCAAGATGTATTTATTTTGCGTAAGTGAATCAGCGAATCAAACGAACAAATCTGTTGAATTTATTCACTAAACTGAATGAATCAAACAAATCAAGTCAGTAAAAAGAATCAAATTGCACATCACTAGTTTTCAGGCCAGAAAAATAGCGCTCCTATCAGTGGTTAAAGCCTGGTTCCCATACGCACTAATAAATGATCACTTTAATGCACACACTTAAATTAACATCCTTTAGTAAATACCATGTGAATACAGCTCATCTCCTTATTCTGAGCTGGATGCTCATTTAAATTATCATGCATTACCATACAAATCAAATATTCATTCTGATTACCATAGTATGACACAATAAAATTAGTGTGCATCATAATATGCCCACTATTTCGCGCGATAATGAATACAATTGCAATGGTAAATACGGAAATCATTAACGTGCACAGTAATTGCAATTATTGCGCACCATAAAGTTTAGTGCCCTTTTGTAAATAAGGCCCTATATTTGAACTCTTTTTAATTTAAATTTCCTAGGAAAATATTATGGTAATGCAGAAATGTAACATATTAAGTACAAATATCAATGAATAATATATTTAAAAGTATCTAAATATTTGCAACAGTCTAGTGCTCCTACTGATACCTACCGTACATCTTGCCCTCGTCGGAAAGGATGATCTTGCGTCGTCCGCAGGGTGGGTAGATGGCGAGCGCCTCATGGAAGCTCTGCTCAATGTCGGGGCTCCAGACGCCCTCTGCATCATTCTCTAGGGGCTTGTCGAGTGGCTCGCTCTGCGGCTCGCTTAGTGCCTCGCTGCTCCCCCAGGAGTTCGCTGGGACCCAGTCTGCCGACGTGGTGCCGCTGTGGGGACAGTCTGGGGGTGGGGGCGGGTGGGGGTTGTGGGGCAGGCTAGCAGTCCTGGGGAGACAACAAGGGGGAGCGCAATTAGACCATCAGTAAAAAGCCTAGAAACATATCAAGGACGTTCTGACAAATACTGCATGTCGGGCCCTATTCACACGATTTCAAGACTGTTGAAAATACAACTTGATATTCCTTAAATTGTTAAAGACTTCTCTTTGTGTAAACAAACTTTATTTTATTCATTAAAAAACAGCTCATCATCATATATTACCAAAGAAGCTATAATACTCAGGGGGGGCTGCCGAGTGGCGCATCCGATAAAGGTGCAGGATGCGCCCTATAGCCTGGAGGTCGCCGGTTCGAGTCGGCTATTCCACTGCCGACTGTGGACGAGAGCTCCCAAGGGACGAAGCACAATTGGCAGAGCGTCGCCCGGGTGGGGAGGGCTTAGGTCGTCCAGGGTGTGCTCGGCTCACCGCGCACCAGCGAACCCTGAGGACTGGCCGGGCGCCTGCAGGCTTGCCTGTAAGCTGCCCAGAGCTGCGTTGTTCTCAGATGCTGTAGCTCTGAGGTGGCTGCATGGCAGGCCTACAGAGCGAAAAGAAGCGGTCGGCTGACGGCACACATTTCGGAGGACAGCGTGTGTTTGTCTTCGCTGCTCCCGAGTCAGAGCGGGGGTGGTAGCAGTGAGCTGAGCCTAAAATAATACAATTGGCTTTTTCAAATTGGGAGAAAAACGGGGTAAAAATAAATTGGCAACTACTAAATTTATAGTTAAAAAAAGAAGCTATAATACTCAAAATACTCAACAAAACTTCTTTAGTGTATCAGGTAATATGTCATGTGGGGTGTCTCTGATCGTATGAGAGATGTCATCTCATGCAGTATACAAATTATACAACAAGAGACATATTAACACACAACGTATTAACATTACAAATCACACAAATGAAGCTTGTACTCAGAAACTACTTTTAACATAAAACGGTGGTGTTGTTTTTTTAACTTCAGACTTACACCCCATGTTCTATGCACAGGGTGACATCTGCACCCATGATAAGATGTATGGAGTTTTGACAAACCCTGGGTAATCTTTTGTGATTGATAAGTCATTTTTGTGGGACACTGCAGTTTTAAAAAGGGACTTTCCTTCTTGCTCTCTGATCGGGTCAAATCCGGTTCAGCTTGGTTCTTACTGTTCTGTGCTCGAGTAGTGAGGCAATGACAGGGAAATACTTTAAAGGCAGTGAGTTAGTCAGCAACAATTGTTAATAATGAACCTTTTCTTCTGTGGTGACTCGAACAACAGTGTGGCTAAAGGCTGTGCTACTTCTTATTTCATATGTTGTGAAAAAAACAAGGTCCGTGAATAGACTCATTAACATTTGTAAGAGGATGTTTATACAGAGTTTTCCATTAAATATTGTGTAAGTAGTGCAGTGACCATCTAGGCTCCAACACGCAACAGAAAAGCTTACACTGACAAAGTAAAATGATTTCAAAAGAGCTAGCAAGAAAACATTCACAAAAAATGTAAAGAAATATATAAGCTCAAAACTCACAAAGCAACAATGAAAGAATATCCACCACAATAACTTAGCAATTCTTTTTTTTTTGTCCCCTTGATTCACCCTATTTTGAAATGTCCAATTTGAATGCCACGGCTGCAAGGAGTGCGGAAGAACAACAGACGACCTCCGCTCCAGTGAACTTAAACAGCGGAAGTTAGGACCAAGCTGCCTGGACTTGTTGGACGACGGACCAGTAGGGGTCTCTGTAGCTCAAAAGTGTGTCTGACCAATATTCCTCCCCTTGGAAGCACAAAAGCCACTGTAACGCTTCTTTATGACCAATCCAGATTGTCAAACCGATATTCAGACCATGCTCACATGACTCACCTGCACTCCACACGACAGTGTGCAGAATGCAATATTATTAATACAAGTAACAAATACACCAACATTTCCCATTGCAGAATTCTACATTATGCACTCAGTGTAGCAGGGACTATTAATGAAATTATGTTATTCTATTGAATTATTTATTAGATTTTACTATGTTGACACATCTGAAATACTGCATGTGGAATGCACTGCTATAATTAAATTCAACCCACTGTCTTCCCATTGCAGATGTTATTGAGTACAGTTGAACTATAGGTGGGCTCAATCAAAAAATACAGCTCCAACACAGTACATTTGCAAGGTAAATTAGCATTCCCTTGTTTTGCCCATGCTTATATTATGCATGTGTCATGTTGTATCATGGCTAACCATGTTACTTTTTTCCTACATATGTGTGCTTTACCCTTCATGTCTGTGCATTACCATGCTTTCACAATATACACAATATACACACACACACACACACACATTTCATCTATCCTAGTGTGGGTTCATGGCTCTGTCACGGATGACGTCAGACCAGGAAATACACAGACACCAATACTGGGGAATGGAAGCGCTGATGTGCGTTTTAATTATAAAACAAAAGGTTTAAACAAAACACTTTCCAAAACAAAAACGGCACGGTGGCCAAAACAGACAGACAAACCACAGAACAGCGAACAAACAAGAAATGTACTGGTTTTAAAGCCAGCACAAGTAGCAATGGCTTATTTCTGGATTTCTCAGTTCTCTCCGTCTCTCTCCTGTTCTTTCTCCCTGAACACACCAACCTCGTTCAGCCAAAGCAGGTTGTTATACCCATGACCGTCTCCAGGGCGGGGTGTACCCTGTCACTGGCTCACTTAATGCAATTGCAATTTTGGTGATGGGTTTTTAATTGTGTTACTTCAAGACAGCGATAGCTTTAAAACAGCAGCTTTGAACTCCGGATGATCGGGCTTACTGGAATGAATCACGAAGATCAGGCTTATGACATAGATCAGATATCAAACATAAATCTAAAGAGGCCAAACATAGCTAAAGAACAAAAGAGATCCAATATTTACAGCATATTATGGCTGAAATATATTGGTCAACAAAATCTAGTGCTATCAAGAAAAATACACAGCAAGAATTGTATGTGATTTATGGGTTTATAAAAATGATTTGTCAGGTAAAAGATCAGTGTTTCTGTAGCCACTTAAATCAGATTTTTCAAGGTAATCTGATTCTTTTGTTGAATACACTATTTGACCGTAACTGGGGATAGCCATCAGTGCTGAACTACCAAAGGGAATCAGAATGGGGTGTCTTTGTGGACAAAAACACAGCGTCCCAGAGGGTATAATTTAAGGGGCATTTCTAATGGAAATGAAAAAATGAGGGATTGTAAAGTGAAAAAAGTTATGTATCATTAATGATTTTTTACTGGACATTATGATCAAGAGAATCATAAAATACAGCTGTAAACCAAATGTGTGGTCTGTATCATTGATATTGCCAGAGGTTTTTACAGTGGCAGTTACACTGTTAACATATACTGGACAATGCCTGTAATGGAACATGACTGATATAATCAAATAAATAAGTCGTGCACCAAATGAAAAGACTAATTCAAAGCATGTGGTCTGTATCCATTTATAGAGGTAGTTGAGTTCTCACATGGTATATATCAGTTTCTATCTAGGGCAGGGGTGGCCAAACTTCTTGACTCTATGAGCCGCATACCACATTTTTATTGTACTGTAGATCTACAATGCCATACAAAACTTTAGTCATTAAATCAAATTCTTTACTGAACGCCGAAAGGAGCATCTCCTGACTGCTGAGGCATGATTTTAAAGAGGCCAGCTTGTTTCTGTTTTTCAGATGAAAATGTGTTGTGATTTGTTTCATAATGACATTTGAGGCTGCTCGCTTTGTACAGACTACAGCGTGTAAGCGATCTGTTGCAGATGAGACACAGGTTTACCACTGTTTTCAGTGAAAGCGAACTCTTCTTCCCATTCTGGCTTAAAGCCTCATACTTCAGTTAATTACTCGTGGATGGTTTACTCAATGCCATTGTCTCCACGAAACGAATGAGCACTTAATTTAAAATAATGAAATTCACTTTCAACTGCACATCCGGCTTTCACTCGAAGTGATGGAAATACGCATGCGCCAGCGAGCGGAGTTGAAAGTCAACAAGTGACGAAATGTCCTTGCAGTGAACATGCAGGCTCAAAGACACAGAAGAGAGCGAACGGGAGAGAAGAAAGAATAATTAACACGAATGAATGCAGAGAACAAAAATAATAAACTTGTTTTTACTTTTTCTCTCTTTTCATTTTTGTTTATTATTCATTCTTCAGTTCATTCGAGCTGCAAAGCGAGTGTCACCCAGCATTTCACCGGGAGCCGCACTTGAACTGCCCAGGAGCCGTATGCGGCTTACGAGCCACAGTTTGGTCACTCTTGGGGCTTGTCTTGCATATTCATGAACCTGTTCACTGCCCTGTGTATGCCTTGGGAAGATCTGAGAAGAGTGCTGGACAGACAAACCAATCAAAAAGATAAATTACTGCAGTAAGGGCACAATTCTACAAGAACATTCATATTTAAATGCAACTGTGGAACTCTGATGATTTATAAACAGTAATATATTTCACTGCTCTGCCCCTTTTTGAAAGCAGTTTCCCTTTAAGACAGACTTGAATGAAATGACTCAAACCAGATGTATCTCATTTCACTAATCTCCTAGCAGGTGTTTCCAGTCGTTGTGGTTAAGCAAACTAGAGCCCAGTTGGTTCTCAAGTAAAGAACCCACACAGTGGCTGAATTGCACCCAACAACTGCCTGAGCACAACCACATCACACCCTGGAAACAAGCTAGAGACTGGGAGGTGTGTGTTTCTGAACATGTTTACTGCCTGTACTAACCAGCCAAAAACACTTGCTAAAGTGCCTCCTCCCATAGTTTCCCATGCCACACTCGTATAACAATGTGGTTTTCCTCTGCGCAGTACAATGGTTTTGGCTTAAGCTCCTCTGTCATCATCTGGTTACAACTTTTTAGTATGGCATCTGTATCACCATGACCTCGCACTAAAGGCACATTCACAACACTACTACTAAAAAGAAACTTATCAAAAAATCTTGAGAAAGACCTCGATGAGAAGTCTTTGCCAATGTCTTTCACAACACACAAGGCTGCTGAAACGTTTGTCAAACGGTACTGCATTTCTATTACCATCAGCATTTCTGTGCTTTGTCAAATTGTCTGTAAAGAGAGCAGCTGCACCCATACTAACTAAACAGGGATGGAAACAACCTATTCTGCACTTCTTTTGGGCTTGAATACGGTGGGCCATTCTTAGTATAGATTTCTACCCCAAGTTCTCTAAATGATTTAAAAGGAGCAGTAATGAGGAATGTTCCCATTGGAACAATTGCAGACTTGTCACATCGATCCTGGTTGCCTACATTACTGTATAACAGTTGTCAGGGATATGCACCCTCTGCAGGTTTATATTTGTGTTTCAATGTGATTAATAAATAATTGCATTATTATATTGAATAGGGGGATATTATTATTATTATTATTATTATTATTATTATTATTATTACAAACAGTTTAGCTCTATCTTAAATACAAGGACAGTCAACGATATATGTCATGAATTAGACACAGACAGGTGAATAGCAACAGGTGAAATAGTGTCCTATAACAAATACATAGAAGAGACCGAGAAGTACAGCATGTTGGTTTACATGTCAACTAACGACTTGGTAGCAAATGGAATACAGACAGAATGTATATTAACAATTGCTGCTGCTACTATCCATGAAAACACTGACACTTTCTGGTTACTACAGGCTAATACAAATATGAAGAAATCACACTGCACTCACATCTGCATTTTATCAGACATTAGTTCACCTACTTTGCTGATAATTACATAGTATATATATAGATAGATAGATAGATAGATAGATAGATAGATAGAGAGAGAGAGATAAACAATAATAATTAATAAACAATAATAATAATAATAATAATAATAATAATAATAATAATAATAATAATAATAATAATAATGCCCTTGTATATTTCAAGTAAGAAAAACGATGTTGTCAAGTAGAACGAATAATATTGGTTACAAAAGCAAAACCACAAACTAATCTTTGGTACCTACCTTCTGAAGAATTGTTTAATTATACTTTGGCAATTTAAAAAAAAAGCCAGGTGATGCTTTTCATTTTGTCATGAGGTATTTTCTTTCTTTCTTTTCAGTTTCCAAATCTTGTAAGATGTCACAGCTGGCTTTAAAGTAAAAACAAGAAACAAAGTTGCTTCAAGCAAACAGACATTAAAAACATTCATTACTGTATTATTATTATTATTATTATTATTATTATTATTATTATTATTATTATTAACTTTTCTTAGACTCCTTGTGGTGTGTTTTTGTCCCCCCTGAAATATAGAAAGTCGACCACCAGGATGGAAAACGTAAAAATAAAAATGCTGAAAAAAATTGTGATTGTTACAAATTCAGGGAGATGAGGAACGACAGACAATAATAATAATACACACTGTTTTTAAAACAATGGACAAGCGCTTCATTGCAAATAAAACAAATGAACAAACAAATGCACAACAAATAAACGGAAAAATAAAATTAACCAAAATATAACTTCAAGGAAACTCACCTGTTAGAAGTTTTAAAAAACATGGAGTTGAGGATCATTGGCAAGGGAGGGAAGTGCAGCACCGGTGGATTTTGGGGGTGGATTTTGAAAGGAATAGCGTAGTTTTTGGTACCCTTTCCTGTTTAATTTAGAGAGCAGGGAAGGCTGGAATTCCCGGAATTGGGACTCGTATGGAACGAAGTATATGCGAGCGAGCGAGCGAGCGAGAGAGAGAGGCAGGGTAGACGTAATGCAGGGCGGGGGCTAAACACTGAGCAAGGGAGGGGCTCGGTCGGCAAAGGAAAACAGACTTGGTTCTCAACGGAGGAAAATACATCATAGGAACCCCCCACGCCCCACCTCTCCAAAAAAAACAACAAAAAAAAACAGACCAGTGTAAGAGTTAGAGAGGAACTGCTTGAGACACACTGCATTACAATATAGTTTACTTTTATATAATGCATTCCATGACACGAGCTTGTTGCCATTAATTAGGTAGTAAAATAATAATAATAATAATAATAATAATAATAATAATAATAATAATAATAATAATAACTAGATGGTAACTTTACAAGTAAAGTTGTGGGGCTTGCTTTATTGGGAAAGTGGTCAAAGTAGCTGATTTGTGTCAAAAGTCACATTGTTTACTAATTGTTTCATGCTTAGAATGCGCTAGAATTTGAAATTTCTCAAAGTTCTATGACAGTTAATTCAACAGTGGGAAGTAGCCAACTGAAAGAACTTGATGTGGTTATTAAAACAGCTGTACCTCTTGATTGGTAGACGCCATTCCCTTTTTGATTTCATATTTGAATAGCTGAGAAGTAGAAGAAGATGTCATACCCTCTAACTTTTTGTCTAGCTTGTTGGGGACTCTTGCTTTGCAAGCCCCACTAATAATAATAACTTTTGGAGGTTAAATTCTGATGGGCCTGTTAATACTTTACTTCAGTACATAAGGCTGAAACCTTAATTCCAAAATATTAGGCTACTTGAGTGGAATGATTTATGTTGTTGATTTGCACTATTACTGAAATATGACAAAGGCTTTGGGGATGAACTGTACCAACCAGCCTTCAGAAGCTGCAGGAACAGCGTTGGTGAACAGCCCGGATACTGCAGATTCATTTTTTAACTCTTTCTTACATTTTCATACCTGTCAACATTGAGTTTTCAAAATAAGGGACCTTTTCTAAACTGAAATCTTAGTGGCCTAAATTGAAGTGAACACCTACATAAGACAAAGGCATACAAGATAGGCATACAAGTATTCCACTTTCTTGCTTCTTTCTAATTGCTTTTAAAAGGGAACAATATCAAACAGAAAAACAATCATGACATGCTTCACAATCAGATTCTCTCTTGGCCCCTGTGGTTCTTATAGTACTGTAGTTGTAGGTGGCTGATTTGGTAGCAGCCAATAGGCTACAGTAAACAGGTCCAGTTGGCATTGTTACTGTTATCATAGAACAAACCTGAAGGCTGAGTTTGTACTTCACATTGACCTCGTCATCAAAGGACAAGCTATGGTACCTATATTATAACAAGAAAAAAACCTCTAAATTCAACAAGTCCATTAAAAAATAATTTGAAAAAGCCAAAATACACAACAATGCGGTATTGCAACATTATTCATTACAATACACATATGTGGCATATCAATAATACCACTTTTAGACTTTCCTGCAGAATACTGTAGCATACTAAGTGTCATGTGTTGTATCGTTTTGTGTCATTGTCCCGTGTTTTGCTTAATCCTGAGTGCCTGTGCATGTGAGCGAGTGCACCTGTATGGTTGGTTGGTTGGTTGGGCTGGCTGGTTGGCTGGTTGGGGACTTGGCTGGGTGGTTGGTTGGTTGGTTGGTTGGTTGGTTGGTTGGTTGGCTGGGGGGGGTGCAGGTAGAGTGATCGATTTGTCACCCCAGTGTGCTTGTGATTGTTTTCCAATCATGTTGTATTTGTCCCTCGTTCGATTTGTGGGGTCCAGTAACGTGTCTTCTTATGTCTAAATGTTACGTGTTTTCAAGGGTTTTTGTGTATAATGGGGTTGCTTGCACTCTGCTGTGGGCTGTGTTGTTTGCTGACCCTTGCTGAATAAAATCGGCTGTTTGGCAAACGAGATCTTGCTGCGGTCCTCTGGATCCCTTTTTCCACTCAACGTTACAATACTTTGCAATGTGTGAGTCTGGGAACATGTCTACTACAGATTTGCTGAACTAGTCACAATATGCAGATCTCTGCAAATGTAACTTTCCTTGATCTCCGTTTTTTGTTAGGCAAGATTGAACCGCTTCTGACTGGCTTTTTGTGTTTTTTGTGATCTCTCGTACTTATCAGTCCTGCATAATTTACGGAATGTACGCCCCTATGGTTATGTGAGAATGTTGCGTTCAAGAAATCTGGATCACTATGTTTGTGTATTTTTTTGTTTGTTTTACCAGACCAGGAGGACTTATCCCATGCCCAGCCACCGTAGTTGGTCAACTACTGGCTGCATCAAGCCTGCCACAGGTCTCCCCTGGGTCCTAAACCCTGTTATGTATATACGGGTATTGCAGTAACCACAGACTGTACATTAGTTTTGCAGAAATTAAATGTTTGCTGACATAAAGTGGGTTTAACAGTAGAGTGTTGTGCAAAATACAGGAGAAAATCTGTCCTGAGAGTTGTCCGGGAGAAGTGTCCAAAAATCGTCAGAGTTGCGGCAAATAAGGCAGAGTTGACAGGTCTGCATTTTTTTTTTATATTTCTTAGCTTTTAAAACTTTTTGTTTACACACACGCAGTTAGCATGGTAGACACCTTGTAGTGAGTTTTCAGTTCATAAAACTTCTTCATTAAGTATTTCTAGTGATTGATGAATATCCTGTTGGGTACTGATTCTTGGATATAAAACCGTTTGCTGTTTTTGAATTCTGTCTCTGTCTCTATAGATTATATTGCTTTTTTATTTTTAGTTGGTTGTTTCCTGTAAATTGTTAACAATATACCAGTATAAAATACCACTAGGTAAAGACAGAAGATGACTGCTTTTTGTTTCTTCTTCCATGCACAATGTAGGGATGTAGCGTGCTTATCTATAGCTACAGGAAAGCCAACATTGTATTCATTTCTAGTGAGCACAAAGGCTTAAAACAACAGGGCTACTATATATATATATATATATATATATATATATATATATATATATATATATATATATATATATATATATATATATATAACCATTTTAACAGTCAATAGTGCTAAATTTAGAAATACTAAATACAATTGTAAATGATCTTCTATTAGTAGATTTTTCAATATTTTAAAAGCTCTACTAAATTAGGCTTAACATTTGATTTATAATTATGAATTATTGTGACTGAAGAAGTATTTTCGGTGAAAGAAAAAAAAACAGCAGAAATAAAACATTTGATTAGATTTAATTTAATTACAAAGCTGTTTTTGCTTGCAAGTTTGTTTGTGTGTGGAAGAATGCAATAAGGAATTATATTCTAGTGTAGAAACAACATGGAATACACTTTGCAGTGATTGAGCTTGAGAAAGTCCTAAAAAGTTTAGGCAGTAGCACATATTTGTATTTGTACTTTTTACAGTATATTAACAGTTTATTGTGAAATATACACAAGGGTGAAAAGTTTCGTTTTCAGTTTTATTTAATTTTGGTGCCACCTAGTGGATTTTTTTTCTTCTCTGCTGGTCCTGAAAAGCTTCATCTTAACATTGCGAACACAAGTATCGCACTCATTTCAATAGCTTTTGCTCCAGTGTAAAGTTTTCACCGTTTTTTCTTGATTATACAAATTTAATAAAAACTTATATTCAATGTTATAATGTCCAACAATCTTGTTCAATTTTACATTGAAGTATGCCATAGTTCTGTGCATTCTATCTGATCAAAAAAAAGACCCTTTGCAGCTGTACATTGCTGTATGTGTTGTATCTCCCTCTTCAGGGTTTTAGCTGCAGCACATTTTCCTGTTCTTTCTACAACTACAAAACACAATGAACATCCCATACAAAAGGACATATTTTAATAAGTTTCCATGACAGTGCAAAGTTTGCCACATTTTTCTAAATGAAAAAAATAAAGCTTTCAATGTTTCAAAACAGAAATAAGCTTAGCATTAATTTAAGTACTCTTAAGTTACACGCTCCCACGTTTATTCTTACCAACTTTAAACAGTCTTAAAATATTATGCAAACTTTTCTTGAGTAAAAAGCTCAGTATAAGCAGTTACTATATTGAATGTTTAAATGTTTTCTTCCCATTTACACTCGTGAATCATTTATTAAAAAAATAATGCTTCTTAATAATAGAAAAGTTCCAAATTATAGAAATTCATGAAGATACTGGAATTGCAGTGCAGTAGTTCATTCGTCTAAAAATACTGCTTCCAGTTTGTAATAAAAGAAGCTGATGTGCAGTTTAGGACACTTTTAAAACCCCACTATCCTGAATATGGTTGGTCCTTTTCTCTCCATAACTGATACAGTAAGACACAGATTAGCCTATTAACTAATTTACAGACCGGAGTTTTGCTGTTCAGTTCAGTGGCGAGTATGGCGGCCACTGATAGGTCAGGGTTAACCTACACTGTTGCAATATTGTAAGGGTTTTGGGATATATATAAGAGGCAGCCTGCGTGCTAGCTGAGGGTGGAGAGTTGGAGAAGTAAACTGTGTAACCTGTCTTGCTGAGAGGTATTGCTGGCCTGCCTATCCTGTCCTGCTTTTGAAGAACCTGTTTCATACTTCTGTTCTTATCAAGTCATTACAATACATAGACATGCAAGAAGCATCGAATGGCACAACCAGTACCAATGGCATCTCTGCACAATGCTATACATAGAATTCATACATGCAGATTTTTAAAGGGAAGTGCTAAACAAACACAAAGAACATCAAGTGCTGTAACCATTTTAACTGTATACATTTAACAGTATAAACTTAGTCGCAGAAAGGAGCAGATAGGAGTTGTTTCTTGTTTTATACCAGATTTCTTTCAGGTGTGACTGAGACAGTGTGAACTGCAACGGCACTCACCAGCGGCCTATATATTTTCCTAAGCAAAACAGCACAAAACACAGGCTCTTTCCTACCTATACTCTGTGCCGTGTCTGCCTTTGTGTACTGTCTACAGGGCTCCCTGCCTCTGCTACTTTCTAACTACTGGTCTGTTCACTCTATCCATGATGACTTTCTCTGCTATCCCAGTCCTTCTCTCCTCTCGCGTACACAAAATCTCCCACCAGTACTTCTCTAATCCCTCCAATCCGATCTCTCTACCTCTCCCCCCATCCTCTGCCCCTTCCCCCTGCTGTCTCTCTGGTGCCTCAGAAACTGCTAGTCAACCAGCAACAAGGTTGACTTCATCTCTGCCTATGCCTCTCATCTCTCTCGACTTCACAGAAACTCTCCCTGCTCCTCGGGGGTACTGGATACCTACTTCCTCCATCCTGGAACTTCTCGATCCCCTCTGCTCTCTCCTCCCTCTCTGTCAGCACTTTTGAGTTTCACGCTGTTGAACTGCACTCTCCCTGTCATCTGCTTCTTATTGTTCTCTATCGCCCCCTGCTCACTTTCTTGACAAGCTCGACTTCTTTCTCTCTTCTATCACTGCCTCTATTCTGCTAGCCGATTTTAGCATTCATCTCTCCAGCTCAACTCATTCTGCTGGCTTCCTCCCTCTCCTTGATTCTTTCTCTCTCCAACTCTCCCCCTTGCCTCCTACTCACAAAGCTGGCTGTCAACTGCACCTGATTTTCTTCAGAAACTGCTCTCCTCCTTCCCCTACTATCACCCTCATCTCCTTCTCGGACCTCTTCTTTGTCTCCTTTTCTCTTCTTCTACCCTCTCGTCCATCCATTTCTACCCCCTCTGTCTTTTCACCACAATCTCTGCTTCCTTTCCTCAACACCTTTACTTCCTATGCTCTCTCCCTTCTTCCACCCTATTGATTCATTCTCCCAGCACTCAGCAGATTCGGCCACCATGACTCTTCTTCTCTCACCACAACTTTTGACTACTTCTGTTCTATCGTCTGGAAGAGGAAGAGAGCCAAGCTACTCTCTGATTTAGACTACTACTGCTCCCTCCTCTCCTGGTTCTCCATAGCCCTCACCTCTGTCAAACACTCCTACTATCAATCTCTCATCCTGTCCTCCACTAACAACCCGTCTGCCACCCCCCCCCATTCTCAACTTTCACACCACTATCTGACCCAGACCTTTGCTCCTTGCTCCTGGATACCCTTCCTTCTCGCTTCTTCCAATTCATTGCCCCTGCCCTCCCTCATTAAAACCTCTGGCTCCTATAAAACGGCTCGCATCCCCCGTTCTTAAGAAACCTTCTCTTGACCCTTCTTCCACCCAAAACTATCGCCTTGACTCGCTCCTCTCGGCCCTCTCTAAAACTTGAGCGAGCTGTCCACCGCCAGCTAGCATCCTTCCTCACCGAGCACTCTCTGCTTGACCCTCTTCAATCTGGGTTCCATCCTGCACACCCCTCTCATTCCTCTCTGCTCTTGCTGCCTCCCTCTCCTCCATTGTAATTCTTGACCTCTCCTCTGCCTTTGACACTGCTGATCATGCTATTCTCCTCTCCTCTCTCTCTGACCTTCCAGGTTTCCTGGCATGGCCCCCTCTCTTCAGGTGTACCTCAGGGATCTGTCCTGGGACCCCTCCTGTTCTCAGTCTACACCCATTCGCTAAGCACTCTCATATCCTCTCTTGGCTGCCACCTCTACACTGATGATGCCGATATTCCTCTCCTCTCCCTCCTTTGACTCCCACATCTCCTCACGTATTGCTATCTCAACTTGGACGCATTCTCACCACCTCAAACACAACCTCTCTAAATCTGACCTCCTCTACATTCCTTCTGCTTCCTCTCCCTCCTCTGACCTCTCAATCTCAGTCTCCCTTGACTCTATCACCCTCTCTCCATCTCCTTCTGCTAAACCTAGGTGTTACTCTTGACCTCACCCTCTCCTTCTCTCAACACCTCTTCTCTGACACGCACTTGCCGCTTCTTAGTAACATCTACCGAATCCGTCCTTTTCTCACTACTTACTCCACTCAACTCCTGGTCCAAGCTCTCGTACTCTCCAGATTGGACTACTATAACTCTCTCCCTGCTTCGGCTGTCCGCCCCCTTCAGCTCATTTATAATTCCCTGCTCATCTTGTATTCTCCCAGCCTCGCTAATCTCATGCTACCCCTCTGCTTTGCACTCTCCACTGGCTACCTATCTCTGCTTGCATTTAATTCAAGACCCTTGTTCTTTCCTACCGCTCTCTTCACCAAGCCGCACCCTCCTACCTACAATCCCTCATGTCTCCCTACACCCTCTTTCACCCTCTCTCCACTCCTCCTCAACTGGCCGACTTCTTATGCCTTCCCTCCACTCTCCATCCTCCTGTGTCCGCTCCTTCTCTTAGTGCATCTGTGGTGGAACTGGCCTTGCATGTCGCACAGGGCTAGAGCAATGCAGTGTACAGTATACAGCTGCTCAATCTGCTTATAGATAATCGACCGAGCGGGTCAAGACCAGAGCGGCTGGTTTGGTACCGGACCTGTGACCTGAGCATCGGTTGGTAGCTGGCCGCAAAGCACCGGTTAGAAACTGGGACGGTACTGGGTCAGTACAAGGACGGCACTGGTGCATAACCTTGGTCCCGGTATTGTACGGGTCCACCGGTTTGCAGTCACCACGGGTAGCAATGTACAGGGATGCCCACCTGTACAAGCCAAAGGCAAAACCACTCAGTCAGTACTCACATAAGACTGAGGGAAGCCTGCTTGTTAGAGGTACTAACAGCCTTCGTAATGGTGATGCTAAAGCTGCACCAAAACTGCAACAAGACACTGTGGAAGAGATTGCAAGCAATCACAACCAAAGCGAATATCTGAGCCCAGCAGCTGCTCAAGCCGCTGGCTTCACGTGAGGAACAAGGCCACAGTGGGACGTAACAAGCAACAGGCTGTAATGCGTAATTAGAAAAACTATTACAGCGTTAATGTAATATTGCATAAATTAAGTGTAAAACACAATCATTTGCGAAAAAATTCTACACTTAGAAGCAACAAGTACTTATCTGAACCAGGCGTTCTGATCAGGTCTTGAAAGGTCAGTCTTGAAAGGAAAAATGGCACTGTGAGATCTGTGAGCGCTGTCCTTTGTACCCTCGGGGGCGGGCCACGACTGCATCACAGGCTTGTTAAGCAGCTTTGTTATAACAATATTCAGGTTTCAGGTCTTTAGGAGGTAAATGCCCATACGGTAATGGTTACATTTCGTACTTCAAAGGGAATCTAACATTCTATTTACCTTTTTTAATAGCTTCTCCACACTGTCTAGTTGGCTTAAGAGTTTCATCCACTACTACCCCCCCAAGTCCTTTTCATACATAGCTTCCTCTATTTCGTTACAATTCATGTTGTACTTGCCTCTAATGTTTTTTGTGCCCTATGTGCAAGACTTTGCATTTATTCACATTAAATTTCATCTGCCGTGTGTCAGCCCAAATTTGAATTTTGTCTAAATCTCTTTGTATTATTAAAGTTGCTGATTGGGAGTTGGCTACCCCTCTCAGTTTTGTGTCGTCTGCAAATTTGCATAGCTTACTGATTATATCATGGTCCAGGTCATTTATATAGATTAGGAATAACAATGATCCCAATACTGATCCTTTTGGTACCTCACTTGTTACTTTACTCCAGTTTGATGCCTGGCCTCAAATTATAACTAACTATCTGCTTTCTATCTTGTAACCAGTTATGAATCCATGCTGCTACTTTAACATTTATTCCTACTGATTTAATCTTTCGGTATAGTCTTTTGTGCAGTACTTTGTCAAATGCTTTTTGAAAATCTAAGTAGATTATGTCATGTGCACTATCCTTGTCGACTCTATTAGTCACCAAACGTCCTAGTTTTAAAGCTAACCCTTCACCAACTGTCTCTAACTGGTGTTCTTTACACTTAGCAAAGCAAAGCAAACTTGTCACAGGAGTCTACGTGCAGTTGAAATAACAGTAAATATTAAAAAGAAGCAAATAAATTCTTATTGAATTTTACACAGGGATAGTAATAAAACTCAGGAAACACGTTTTGATATGGTCAATTGCTATTTTCTTAAAACAAAAAAAAAGAAAAGCTTACTTAATACAGATTTTTTTTTGCTTCAAATGTAAATCTAGTGGTGTTTTAATAAATGTCTCTACTTCGCCCTTGGTTTTTACAAAACTAAAAGAGTTCTTTGGAGGTGCCATTCCAAAAAGGAACTGTCCACAGTTTATTCACCCTTCATAAAATGTTCTGAAATGGAGTGATTCACAGTTCCATAATCTTCTCTCACGCTTTCGAAATCACATGCCAGTAGCCCAAAGGTTATATCCTTCAATAATTTGAAATATTCCACAGATCAGTCTTGATAAAATCCACATTCCAAACAAAAATAAAAATGTTCCACAACTGTCCTTTCTTGTCTTCATAGTACATTCTAAAACAGACAGTTCCATTCATCCCTTTAACAGCCCCCGTTCCTGTGTAGTGGTACAGGCCTGTAGTGCTTTAAAGTGGTCAACCTATTAAAATAGCATTTAACCTTTACAAATAAAAGCAGTAAAAAAAGAAAAAAAATGCAGGGAAAATACAGCAAAATGCGAACTACTAGACAAAAATATATATGCTGCCAACAAACCAAGAATTACATATAAGCCTCCTGTTTTAACAGAAGCAATCTCATTTATTAGCCACTTAAGGATCAGTTATCCTGCAAGATCCCCTTTTGGTTAAAAATAATTGTTTCATTTTGGTTCACAAGTTACTGCCTTTAGGGTAAGTTTTCTGTATTTCAGAAGGTCTAGACATAAAATTGGGTCTCCTGTTGGGGAATGTAGGCAGGTCTGGAGATTCAGTGCAGGTTCTTGAAATGTAATGGCATCACAACCCCCAGCTGAACAGACACTCCTGTAGCATTCAGTTAAACTCAGTACCGCGTCACAGGAACAGCACTCAGTGTCTGACTCTCAAACCACGGGATGATTCTGCACTGAAACACACTGGGTAAGTTATAAACCAGTATCCTCAGGCTCCCAGTGCAGAACTGTTGCCCCCCCCCGGTTTAAGTTTTGCTCAGCAGTTATAGGAGTCCCTCACAACCCAGACAGTGGTATCCTTCAGCTTTTCACTGCTCAGTATTTTAACATTTTAGTTTCTGAATAGAACCCAGTCTGAGGTGAAGCTGTATTCTATCATGTGATTATTCTTGTTTGTTTTATTCTATCCAGGAAAAAGAAACAGCTTTTCCTCAGTATTCATTGTTCTTGGTGCTGTTGGTTATCGTTGATTCTTTAAACTCATTTTTTGGAAAGGAACTTCATTTTGTTACCTGGAATAAAAAAATAAATAAAAAAAAAATCAGAATATAGTCCCCTGTCTTCTCTGTTAAATCCTTGGTGCACATGGCTAGCAACTTTAATGTAGCCACTTTACTGTTTACTGTATGTCACTGTATTGTACTTTTGCTGAAATTTCGCTCTTTTTTATAGGGGACCACCACAACTTGCAAGAGCGTGATGGACACGCTAATTAATAGGAGTCATTGTAAGGGATAACAACACTGTGGGGCCTTGAGCCAAGATAGTGTGGGAATCCCTGGCTTACATGAGCACTCTACTCAGAACCTGACTCTTCAGACTGTAAGCCATGCCCATCTCCGTTTAAGCAGCCAGCTCAGGGATTTTAGGCTTGACTGAACCAAAAACCATATCCAAACACACAATTACAATTCCTTATTTGGTGAACCATTCCCTCTTTTAATTCATATGGAATTCAGCAGTTGCGAAATAATATGTAGATTGAATAACAGATTCCTGCTGTCTATGTAATAATCTCAGATGTGTGTTATTAAAATGAGCTCATAATAAATTCTGGAATGGCTCCAGCTGCTCCGCAATGGGAATCATGTGCCACACAACTGGATACACAATGTAGGTGGGAATTCATTATTACCTAAGCCTTTGAGGAATTTATTAACTCCACTCTGCTCGCTGCCTGGAAGGGAATCCAGGTAATCCTGGGCTCGTACTTCAAACAGACCTGTAAAAGCAAATGCAAGCTCCTCTTAGTACAGCAGATCACTCTGCTTTAACCTCATGCCTTTAAAAGAGATACTCTTTTTTTCACAGACGCACGTAAGCCAGTACATTCTTCTGGCTTTACAGTATATCTCTTGTTGAGAGTGTCTGCATGGTGGATTTGTAAAACTGTACTGACATACACATTACAGTATTGTAATATATGGACAGTACACACAGATGCATCTTGGCTTATGCAAAAAAAAAAAAACTAAACAATTGGGCTGCTGAATTACAAGCAAATACATTGCTCTTGTAGTTTATGATCACAGAACTCCGTAATTCACTGCAGGTCATGTAAACATCAATAATAAACACGTTTTCAAGTAGACTTTCAGAATTCTGCATAACAACCAACTCTCCTTTACATGTGGGGTTTTAAATATTTGCACACTTCTGACCTAATGTTAGAAATCATGTAGTGATCATCAGAGTTGTTTATTAATAATAGAGATTGCTCGTACATAAATATTTGTGTGTGTTTTTCATTGTTCTCTGACAAATGTAGAATTATTTTTTTTGGGATGTCCTTAAGTTTGCTGTAGGGGAACTGGAGTTACACTTGGAACAGATTATTTGTAGTGGAAATAGGTTGAAATGTTTTACTGGTTTTTTAAAATGATATTGGCTATCAATGTCTTTGCAGAATTTTTATTTTTCACACCAGCGACCATTGGCACAAAAACAGGTCTTATTGGCGTGCACCTCTCCTTAGTTCCTCTGTAAATATTTTCTTGAAAGATAAATATGTTAAGGAATACTGTAAGGAGTAGGGGTAGAACGACTACTAATTATTCAGTCAACTAGCTTGACTAGTTGGCGCTTAAAAAAAATATGAAGAAATCATTTATTTGATCATGTCTGGTGCTCTATTTGTGAACGTATTGTTTCGTAAAACTTTGTTCTTTGTGCACTACATTTGAACACTGCTTAGAACTATTTTATATTCATTGTCATTTATATGCAGCAGGCAGCAGTGTGGAGTAGTGGTTAAGGCTCTGGACTCCTGACCAGAGGGTCGTGGGTTCAATCCCAGGTGAGGGACACTGCTGCTGTACCCTTGAGCAAGGTACTTTACCTAGATTGCTCCAGTAAAAACCCAACTGTATAAATGGGTAATTGTATGTAAAAGTAATGTGATATAACAATTGTAAGTCGCCTTGGATAAGGGCGTCTGCTAAGAAATAGATAATAATAATATGTTAATGGTTTGCAATCATAGCTGCATTTCCAACCACCTGAAACCGCACACTTCACAATTACTTTGCTATTTTACTAGTCTACCCCTGATGAGGAGATGCAGTACCTGTGGTGGAAGGTAAAGCGCTGAAGGCTGGACCTACCCCTGAGTCCCTGCCGCCGCAGATCCTGGTCATGGATGAAGCCGGCGAACATCTGCGTCTCCATGAAGACCTCCAAGAAGCGGCGCAGGCTTTTGGAGGAGATGGCCTTGCGGAAGGCATCGCGGTGGAACACGGCCCCCTCGTCTTCACGCTCCCCTGGGCCCAGGAACAGCGAGTAGTGCCCTACCATCTCCACAAAGAAGCGCACAATGGCCTCCGACACCACCACACTCAAAGAGCTCGAGTCTGCACAAGGGAAGGAAAGAGACCAGAGTTACTGCGACATCCCTCCAAACCACCAACACTTTTCAATCTGGTACCATACTAGGTTAAAGAAAGCTCGGTCTGTATGCTTTACTTTCAGTTGGTCATGCACCTTTGCTTGGATCTGTGGTGTACAATAGATCACACTGAAAGCATATCAAAGTGTCTTTAAGGACTGATAAGTTAAAAAACACATACAGTAGCTACCAGACTAAAGACAAATAAACTCACCATTCAAGGAAGACTCTCCTTTCTCGCACGCTAGCTCCTTCCTCTTCTCTAGTACGTGTTCTAGGGCTGCTTGCAGTTTATGGGGCAAGATCGAGTCCTCGTCGTCCATCTAAACGTGGCAGAAAATATTCAGGTTGGGTGAGAAACACACAGGTGTTGATTGTGTTCAAGGTATTACAGTGGGAATTGCATGTTACGACCACAGTGACGCAAAATCCTCCGGCAGAATTTGCAGCACAATGAGGTTGCTGAGATGTGTGATTTGTTTAACCGGGCACAGTGTTTTGAACACTAAAGGGCGCTACGTGGCTAGAAACTGGAATTTCAAGGATTTTAACTGAAATACATCTGTTCACCAGCAGGATCGCAAACTGAAGCCTCTTCCTTTCCTGACATCTTTCTGCTAGCCCCAAGTATAGGCCTATAAACAATATGAAGACCATGGTTTATAAAGTCGTGTGGTAAAAGGCAGTTTTCGCAGGAGATGGATAACAAGCATAATCACTCAAAAAAACAGCATCATACCAATTTAAAAAAATACAGCGATCTTAAACTAGTTTTGTCCCTATTGTACTGAATTTAAAAAAAAGTATTTTCTATTAACAAATTTAAAATATTAACACTAATGCAGGAGGAATCATTTCCCAACACAAGCAAAAACGTACAGTATGCTGTAGCCAACTGCACATTTAAACCAGCTTTAATGTAAAACACAAATACCCTAAAATATGTCTGTCATACAGTAAGCATGCTTTTTAAATACAGAATAATGTTTTCCCTAAATGGTTATGAAATCTAACTCCCAGAATAACACTTATGGTGTCTGCAGTCTGTTAGATGGAATCTCTGTTAGATTTTCAAGTTACTTTTATCAATTGTACTTCTTGGTAACACAATATCCACCATCACAATGTATATTATTTATCCAAATGTTACTAAAATAGCAAATATTTGGAGGTATTTGAAAACCATTTAGGAGTACTAAGACATTGAAGACATTGCACAATGTTTGTCATTTCAGTTTCTTTTAGTATTTCTAAAATCAGCACTATTAAGTGTTTACTAGTTGTAATGGTATTTTAAAACGATGTGTGGATAAGGGAGTGTATCTTTATTGAAATCTCTAACAACATACTCTGCACATGTTCAATCCAAATAAACAACAAAAAAAAACATTTCCATGACCATTTCCATTTTTTGATCATTATTAATCAAATATTAATTAATTTTAACGTACATAGCACAGCAACATACTATTTCAATGTTGCATTTGCAAACACAGCACATTTTGGAAACAGTATATCAAATGTTTATTTTAATGATCTGTTGGACCACTTTTGTAAGACAGCAGGGAGAACCTTCCATATGTGACCGATTTATCAATTACAGCTGGCGGCACTGAGACGTGGCATACAGAACTGTTGGATTCCTTCAAGAATTACAGTAAATGCATTGGTAGGTTTTTTAAAATAAAAGTAGATCACAGCCAGACAAAGTGGTTCCCAATATATAGCCTTCAGGAAAAGTAGATCACCATGACCTGAATTCTGATACCCTCAATAATTGATGCTCCTCAAACAGAGGTTTCTGCAGGCACATTATAAATACAACTATCACTCAGCCAGTCAGCCCGTCTCCAGAAAAGGTCTCTAGATTGCCTCTACTTTGAACTTGTGAAGCCAACTGCTTTAATTAAAAGGATGCTGTCTGGTCTAGGAAGAACCAGACAGAAGAAGGTAATATGAGAAATCCTGCCTACCTGTCTCAGGAACCGATTGTTACAAAGGTCAACCACCAGGACCTGGAAAGAAGAACATAGAAGGGTGAGATGTAATTACCTGGGAATGAACTACCTGAGCTCTTTCCTGCCTTATTTGAAGACACTACGGACCATTGTTTGAAGGTGGAAAAAGCCCCCACATCAGTCAGGCCAGATATACGTCATTGTACCTCCATATCCACTCTCTCCTTCATTACAGATATATTTTACACAGCTCTCTTCCATCTGTTCTGCTTCTATACTTAACCTTTAGATTCCTTAGGATCCATTGTGTTTTCTTTTTCCTTTCCTTTTTCTACTTAGTAATTCTTTCCTTAGCTTAAGTTGAAATTTCTAACGCTTCCCATATTTCTTTGTAATAACCAACATGACCATGTTTGTAACAGTTTAGTGGGGTTTGAAGGTTGTCCTCCACACAAAATGACTGGGTCTGGTGATCCTGTATTTTTTTCTGCTGACATTTTGCCCTTTTCAACAACAACACACCTGAGAGCGAATTCTTATAATTTTGTGACGAGCCCCCCTCATGAGCCTAAGAAAGGAGTGTTATGTGGCTTTAAAATATTTTTTTTTATTTTGTATTAGTATGAATTGTACCATTTTGGTTTATTTGTGAAGAAAATATATGTACATTTTATTTATTTTAAATACATAGAGAAATGGTTTTGCCTCCCTAACCCACGGGAACGCCAGAGCCAATGCGACACTCCCTTCGGAGTCCCCAGCAAAGACTGGCTTACTTTGCACAGCCAGGATGTGAAGCTGCGCCGTATGATTCACCCTGCGCAGTGCGTGGCTACGCTTCTACCAGGTGAGCCACTCAGGGACCCTGTGATGAAAATAGTTTCTTACAAATATTTTTACTTTAATTTAGCATAACAGATTTTTGATTTCAGATTTTTTGATTTCTGTTACTTCCTGTGTTGCAGGACACAGGGTTTGATTGCAGCTAGACAAATCATACAGAAATTGGCAGACAACACAGAAAGTTACTAGGTACCAGAAAGCATCTTCAATTGTATATTGTAATTGAAATGGCTGCATATCTAAAATTAAAGTTTTACAAACAAGCAAATAACCAGAATATATTCAAAGCAGGTAAAATAGCCTCTTATTATCAATACATGTTTTCAGTGTTGCTTTGTGAGAACTGGGTCAATTTGTTTCCAAGAGGACAGCCCATTTGGTGGTATGACAGCAGTGGAAAGGCCTGATCCCCAGCCTCACTCACTCCCTCACCCACCTCTTCGATGGGTAGCTCTTTGAGCCGGGGCAGGGAGCTGGACAGCAGGCCCACGATGAAGGGGGTGGGGGTGCAGACGATGTCGATCATGGAGGGGGGCAACACTGGGATGTAGGTGTGCTGCCAAGCAAAGGGGTACAGCATGGCAACAACGGCGTGGCAGCACTGTGACAGCGTGCTGGCGACAAAGAGAGAAGAGAGTGGAGAGATTGATACAGAGTCAATACAGGTTCATACTAAGGATGGGCATTTCTGTATATTTTAATAATTAAATACACATAATTTACTAAATGATTAAACAATTACACTATTATACTTTACATCAACATCAACATGCCACCTACATAATTTAAATTATACCAAAATTTGGAAAGTGTAATACAAATATAGTATGCATAAAGTCCAGACAGCAATCAAAGGCAACATAATCGCATACATATTATAATGAATCAATAAATTATGTCTTCATTGGACAACTATAAAATATAAATAAATATTGACATTACGTAACATATGATATTAAATACAGTAAATATCTCCCAGTCCTGGTATACATTCTACTACTTATAAATTTTACAATTTATAAATAATGCTGGACAAAGTAGACATTAAATCATTGAATGTCATTAACTAAATATCGAGATAAAATTAACCCTAACCCTAACCCTAACCTTCAACAGTGCTAATAGTCACTGTATCTTTAGCGATCATTTCAAGCTGTAATGGTTCGTTGTGATTTACCGATACTTCTGCTGCTTGAGCAAGATATACTCTCAGTCTCACAGAGTTATACACAGAGCCTGAGGTTTGCGGCTGGGCCTCTCTCTGCAGGTAGGTAGGATACATGCTTGTATGCTGTTTATGTAGCTCAGTCTTTTATTGCAAAGTGTGGATTTTACTGTTTTACTGTCTACTTTGGTAAAATGTCCTCAAACAAACTATTTTTGTATTTTTTTTTCAAATCAGATTGTAAGTTGATTGGCTGCAATCTCATTCATGTTCCGTTTGGTATCTGTTTGTTGAATAATAATAATAATAATAATAATAATAATAATAATAATAATAATAATAATATTATTATTATTATTATTATTATTATTATTATTATTATTATTAATTGGCCATTTAGAAGACGCTTTTATCCAAAGCTCCTTACAGAGAATAGGGGGTGAACTGTGCATCACAACTGCTGCTGCAGAGTCACTTACAATAGCACCTCGTTTTTGCATCTCATGCGAAGGTTAATAAACACCACAGCAGTTTAAGAATAAATAATTATATCATGACTGCCGACAATAACGAATTATATGATCTCTTTTTTTTTTGTAAAATACTTGTATTTTGTAGTCTATCGTATTAATTAAATTGAATAATTGTATATAGTTTTAATTCTTGTGATGGTGCATTCCAGCCACCACCATTACCCATAGCAACATTACTGGTATCACAGTGCACTTTTAAGAACGGCTATTTTGTTTTGTCAGGAGCTTGAGTAAGTTGGGCTGCAGCAGCAGGCTTAGCGTGGTTAATGGGTCTGTTCAGATCATTTATATTTGTTGCAATACAAGATAGATTATACGATTAGTAATTTTCAAATTGTTAAAATCAAAGGTTGTTTGACCAACAAAAAAAACAAGCATGGCCTCTTTAAAAAACACACTGCCTCTGGTCACGTGTTGATCGTAGCTTTCTGATATATCATTCAAGATTATGTCAGTCATGTATTAATATTATGTTGTTAGTGGGAGCAAAGTCCTGGTGTAGACTGTCGGAACACAGAAAGAGAACCAACACAGAGTTTTATACGAACAACAGAAAAAAAAGCAAACTGTGCAGTTCCAGCAGGTGGCAGCAAATTACACCACAGTACAAATGGCAGCAATTTACACCACAGTACAAATACCAAACAGGGATATGGAAAGTAGCACACCTTCTCTGACACTCAGTGACATCTCAATAAATAAAGCAATTTTTAATTAATAGTATCTTTACTTTTATGGGATATATGTGTTTTGTTGTGGGAGTTTACATACAGCCCATGCAATAAAAAAAAATAAAGAAAGAAAAAAAAAACACCTTGCCGAGTCCCGTCAAAGCAGGGCCGTCCGGGCTGCCCTGGTGGCCCTACATCAACAACAAGCAAAGCAGCAGGGTGCACAATACACACTTTGAAACCCTTTAAACAGTCAAATGTAGATCTATTTAAAAGTAAACAGTGGCTCTGGACAGGGGAAAATAAAAATAAAAGGAAAAATAAGGCTTACGTCAATGGTTCTTGTGAAATTGAAAGTATTCTTTTTCCAGTGCTGTAGTTCCAGTTGTCTGCCAAATAAGGCAGGATATAAACCACTGCTCTGGAAGCCGGACGCAGGGTTTCAAAATCACATCGAAAACCAGCTTTCTGGCTTCCTCTTTTTTTTTCCAAAAATTATTGTTCTCATGGCAACGCAATAACATAACAACATTCTTTCCTAGCTCACCATAAAAAAAAAATAACAGCCGATTACATTTTATTATTAAAATGTAATCCTATCTCTACATTCTTTCCTGTATTATCTAATTCCTCAAGCCAAACAGCCTGGAGGCTTCTGCTGGAGGACAGGCTTTGGGCCTAAGCCTCAAGCTATCCTGAAGCAGTTGCCTGCTAATGGAGCTCTAGGTTCAGCAGTGTACCCTGCCTGGACTATCCACTTTGGTCATTGTGATTAATAGGTCTGGGGGTTCTTTTCTGGATCAGAACTAAAACCATGTGGAACAGGCCTGAGGTACAGGAAAGTTTGGAATTAATAAAATGGGATAATACATTGATAATACATTCCCAGCAGAGCCATAAGCAAATCACAGCGGTACAGTATCCACAACTAACACCATCCAGGGTTATTGCGGGCAGCTGTTTATATCGGACAAATAGTGTTTGCCATTTGCCATTCTCATTGATTTCAATAACAAAGGCATCATACTATGTTAAGCACGACGTATTTTCCGAGCAAACTCAGCTGTTTGAATCTCGTTATGTGCCATTCACAAAGATTTAAATAACAAACGCACTGCTTTATACTGAACTAATCGCTCAATAATCCACCAATCAGCTGTTTTCACTTTGTTACTGTCCATTCACATAGATTCCAATAAAAAAGGCAGCACTTTACTGTAGTAAAAGCTTGACAGATCGATCAATCAACTGTTTGTACCTTGGCTATTTAATCCCTGTATGCAGTGTTGGGTTTACAGTTTGAAAAAAACAGCACTGACTGCAACAGCAAGCATGGCTGGAAAGAGAAAAGCGATGACCATCAGCACGAAAAATCAGTGTAAATAAAATGTCTCTGTTAGATGCTGTGCGCTTGTTAAAGCATGCAGGGAACTCTGTCAGTCAGCAAACAATGCAACATTGCTTCAAAAAGATGGGTTTTCTGTAGCTGAGGAGAAGAGTGCTGATGAAAATACAACCGAAACTGAAACACTTACAACACCAGAGGGGGTGTCAGAGGAAGAATTCTCAGCTGTGTCAGCTTGGCGACCAGGATGCTCTGCCTTCGCTTTTCACACTGTGGAGTTTCTATGGAGCAGCATCCGGATATAAAACCGAATTGGGATCTTTTAGAAAACGCTGACAAAGGCTGCCGTCCATGCAAAAACAGAACGTCCGGATGCATATCACAGAGTTCTTCGCTGGAAACAATTTGCAGTAATGTAGCCTACCTGTACTGTACATTTCTGCACTTGCATTACTTTTTATTACATTAATAGGGTTTAATATTTTTTAAAAATTTTTTATTAGTGTAATACGTGTCTTAATAAAGATTTTTAACCGCAGACACGCGTGTTTGTTTTGTTTACTGTACTGGTGATCGGGGGACATTTTGAATGCCAGGTTATTGTGTGGGAGTTTATACCGTCCATCGCTTACTGTGGACAAATCACGTTAACACCATTCAAAGCGGTGGAGACTGTACAAACAACTCGATTTGAAACAAATATTGCAATATTATTGCTGTGGTACCAATCAATGGATCATACCACTGCAGCTTTCCTTGTAATACTAACAACTCTGTAGTACAGAGCCAATGTTTTGCCATTGTCATTGCATATTATATGGAAGGGGATACCTCTAGAGCTTCTATTGTAGTTCTGGACTCCAAAGTGGAAGAATGTGACCATGCACTTTGCATTTAGGGGAGAAATAAACATGAAGTACATGCAACTGATGACTACCACAACTGGAGGCACAGGCATGGCTTTTTGAAATTTCTATTCAACAGACTTGTTCCTAGCTCCTATCCAACAATAAGTGGAAAATATAAACTGTAGTTGTTGTGTGGCAAGCTGGAGATGTGTTTGACTGCATTTCAGCTGCTGTAGTAATGCTTTACTTCTGTGAAGTGGTTTGGGTTGTTAATCCTCTATGTGAATGGTGATATACAAGTGTGAATTGTATAATGTATTGTAGAGTCTATTAAAGTAGCATTTTCCTTGCACAAACCCAGATAATCATTAAATTATATATCATAACCCTACTTCCCTGAAATATAAAAGTTATCCTTTACCGATTGGGATATACCTCTTTGTAGCCCAATTTACCTGATCACGTATGTCAACGCTGCTCGGAGAGACCCCTCTGCGTCAGGCAGGGTTAGTACGGAGCAGGGTTAGTACAAAGCGTGCCCTTAGTCCTGGCCTCAGTGAAAAATAGGCAGGCTTGCTAGTAGGAAAACCTCCTTCAAAGATAAATATTTCAGCTCTGCTGAATGCAGGGTCTCAAATGGTGGTTTCGTAAGCACGATAAGCACCGCAATCAAACACCAGCAAAGGACAAGGTCCTTCCAAAGAGGATGCAACCTCCAAGCTCCCTTCAAAAACTTTCCCGCCAGGAAGTGAGCTCCTGGGGGGACAGTCTATTTAAATATGGCAAGCTGAAATAGGTGCCAAGTATACCTTAACTTTATTGCCTTGGGAGCGGGGACTCCTGACGTTCCTGACGCAGAGGCGGCTCTTTGAGGTATATCCCAATCGGTAATGGAATAACATTTCATACTTGAATAGGGAACGGGTAGGTCTTGTACTACAACAGCTGGAACTGTCACAGACAAACTACCATGGCACAAACTGACAAAGTGGGCCTCAACTAGTCATGTTAGTAGTGGGATATCAGAGTAGTGGGATATCAGAGTGTAATAATTTGGTACAGTTCCCAAATGTATGAATTCACAAACCCAAAATACAATCAGTCCAACAATTACATGTTTAATGAAAATGTTTCCATGCTCTGATGATCCAAGTCATGTTTTATTGCCAATATTGTGAAATATTGTGAAAAACTTTTACTATCCACAGAATCCAGAATATCTACTAAACTCACGGACCTTCAAAATACTCACAGTGGGAAATACGGAAACAATGACTAACTTACAACTGTGGAACTTGAAAATGCTCAATATTGTGTAAAAAAAAGACTATAGCATGTTCCTGTACTGTGCCCGACCCCTCACAGCTCCCTCAAGGCCCCCCTCACGGCTCCCTCACGGCTCCCTCACGACCCCTCACGGCTCCCTCACAGCTCCCTCACGGCCCCCTCACGGCTCCCTCACGGCCCCCTCACCTCAGTTTGTCGGCAGTGAAGATCACCCTCCTCTCCAACAGCAGGGAGGCAAACACTCGAACCAGCAGCCGCACGTTCAATGAGGAGAACAGGCACTCAAAATCCACGTGCTCCAGCCGGGAGTCTGACGGGCGGCACAACTCGATCACCTGAGGGAGGGGCAGGGGGACAGGTCAGCATTGATGTCCTGACTTCATTGTACTATTGACATGGTTACCATCATTGACTGGAAGACAGGGGGGCAAAGCTGGCCCTTCCATGTTTCCAATCATGTTCTTAATTGTTTAACTAAACCACATAAACCTTCATTCACCAGTAATTTATTATTTTATTACACCAATTCAGCTTGGAGCGAATTGGTCTTCCAGGACTGGAAATGCCCACCCTTGGGTTAGATTTACCTTGTTTGTTTTGTGATTGTCTCTTTTTAGTAACTTAATATTAGACATTTTAACAGGAAATTAAACATCAAATGTTTGTAGGTTGCCAGCTCTATTTACAGGGGAAGAGGAACGGAAGTATTCTTTGGGAATCAGCTGGTAAGGCCATCATTTTGACCTGTATTGGATACTGACCAAGACACCTAGTGTAACTAACTTCCTGACCATGATACTTAGTTATCTTTTATATACTAATCAAAAAAAAAAGACATGGGGTATTTGAAATGGTACAGGGTGACATTGATCTGGTTATAATTACAAATCCAATGCCTGAAAGGCCCACACCTCAGTCCCTGAGCCAGGAAGGAAGTTTTTGACGGTGATGGTCCTGCCGGGGGCAGGGAACGGAGCCTCCATGATGCTTCTCATGAAGGGCTGGACGAGAGCCGGGGAGATCGCCCTCCTCTTCTCCACCTCATCCAGCATCTGCAAGGTGATAGCTGATGTTTCAAACCTGCCATCTTACTGCACTCAAAGAGCAAGAAGCACATGGGATGTTCGTAGTTTAAGTAAAATAATTGATTAGCATACCATAGTGGTACATTCCATCTTGCTTTATTGGGTGTATTAAAAGCTATCCTGTTTTCTACAAGATTGAAATTAATTGAAAGGGGGCTAGGTGGCATAGAAAAACAAAGATAACATCACAAATAGAGGCATTTATATCAATTCCATGTAAAAATTTAAAATAGACAGCCACGCTGTGTGCCTGGTTACTGCTGGGCTGCCAGACAACCCCACTGGAGGAGCTGGATCCTGGCTGGTACACTGCCCCCCCTCCATGTGGTGTAGCTGAACAGTGAGTACAGGTACAAATACGACCTTGGAGGAAGAAGTAAGTCTGCCTGACATTTCTTGAATATTAAATTTATTAAAAGCACCAATACTTTTAAGAAAAACAAGAAACAGATGAAAAACATGGGTACTGTACCTTTGAAAACAGGTCAAAGCACCCCAATCGGCTCACAATACAGTACACCTCCGGCAGTCGCCTTCCCTTTCCACTGGGCTACAATTGCAAATAAATCAAAAACACATGCACACAGTAAATAAACAAAGCTTTCTATCGATATATATATATATATATATATATATATATATATATATATATATATATATATATATATATATACTTACTGAGTTTTGAAATATTTTGTATTCTGAACTACAACATAAAAGGACATAATGAACAATCTGTATACTTAATTATTGTATAACTATTCCATCCATGTAACAACAGAGTAGATATAAAATGAGCAAGGAGTTATTGATTTAAACCTTAAACCACCATCCCCTCTTACCACCACCTTATTTCCTGATTGGCGTTACCTGCATTCTTAAAGGGGGATCACACTACTTGTTATTTTTTCTTAGAATTGTTGGCATTTGTCTTCCAAAATGTTAAACTTTGCATTCAACTTCAATATTTTTCAAAATGATATATGCATAGTGTATTTTGGTGTCAAATACATAGCTTGGCTCTTTACCAGTAAACGTCGACAGTATCCAAATCTCCTGCTCCCATCCTCTCCAGTCAGAACGAACGAGAAGGTTTCACTGAAAAAATAAGATAATATATATATATATATATATATATATATATATATATATATATATATATATATATATATATATATATATATATACAGTACTGTGCAAAAGTTTTAGGCAGGTGTGAAAAATGCTGTAAAGTAAGAATGCTTTCAAAAATAGACATGTTAATAGATTATATTTATCAATTAACTAAATGCAAAGTGAGTGAACAGAAGAAAAATCTAAATCAAATCCATATTTGGTGTGACCACCCTTTGCCTTCAAAACAGCATCAAGCATCAATTCTTCTAGGTACACTTGCACACAGTTTTTGAAGGAACTCAGCAGGTAGGTTGGCCCAAACATCTTGGAGAACTAACCACAGTTCTTCTGTGGATTTAGGCAGCCTCAGTTGCTTCTTCTCTTCATGTAATCCCAGACAGACTCGATGATGTTGAGATCAGGGCTCTGTGGGGCCATACCATCACTTCCAGGACTCCTTGTTCTTCTTTACGCTGAAGATAGTTCTTAATGACTTTCGCTGTATGTTTGGGGTCGTTGTCATGCTGCAGAATAAATTTTGGGCCAATCAGATGCCTCCCTGATGGTATTGCATAATGGATAAGTATCTGCCTGTACTTCTCAGCATTGAGGAGATCATTAATTCTGACCAAATCCCAAATTCCATTTGCAGAAATGCAGCCCCAAACTTGCAAGGAACCTCCACCATGCTTCACTGTTGCCTGCAGACACTCATTCATGTACGCTCTCCAGCCCTTCGTGAACAAACTGCCTTCTGCTACAGCCAAATATTTCAAATTTTGACTCATCAGTCCAGAGCACCTGCTGCCATTTTTCTGCACCCCAGTTCCTGTGTTTTCGTGCATAGTTGAGTTGTTTGGCCTTGTTTCCACGTCGGAGGTATGGCTTTTTGGCCGCAAGTCTTCCATGAAGGCCACTTCTGACCAGACTTCTCCGGACAGTAGATGGGTGTACCAGGGTCCCACTGTTTTCTGCCAGTTCTGAGCTGATGGCACTGCTGGACATCTTCCGATTGGAAGGGAAGTAAGCATGATGTATCTTTCATCTGCTGCTGTAAGTTTCCTTGGTCGACCACTGTGTCTCACGGTCCTCAACGCTGCCCGTTTCTTTGTGCTTCTTCAAAGAGCTTGGACAGCACATCTGGAAACCCCTGTCTGCCTTGAAATTTCTGCCTGGGAGAGACCTTGCTGATGCAGTATAACTACCTTGTGTCTTGTTGCTGTGCTCAGTCTTGCCATGGTGTATGACTTTTGACAGTAAACTGTCTTCAGCAACCTCACCTTGTTAGCTGAGTTTGGCTGTTCCTCACCCAGTTTTATTCCTCCTACACAGCTGTTTCTGTTTCAGTTAATGATTGTGTTTCAACCTACATATTGAATTGATGATCATTAGCACCTGTTTGGTATAATTGTTTAATCATACACCTGACTATATGCCTACAAAATCCCTGACTTTGTGCAAGTGTACCTAGAAGAATTGATGCTGTTTTGAAGGCAAAGGGTTGTCACACCAAATATGGATTTGATTTAGATTTTTCTTCTGTTCACTCACTTTGCATTTAGTTAATTGATAAATATAATCTATTAACATGTCTATTTTTGAAAGCATTCTTACTTTACAGCATTTTTTCACACCTGCCTAAAACTTTTGCACAGTACTGTATATATATATATATTTAAATTTAAATCAAACGATTCCAAGGCATGACCTGAAGCTGACAGCATTTAAAATTGAAGTCATCTCAAGTTATCAGAGTTTCGCAAGCAAGTGAACTAAATAAACACTAGGCACTGAAGTGAAGTTTCAAGTGGAAAAGCATCAACCCCTTGGATCTGTATTTACATGATGGTACCCAGTCAGAGTATTTGCATTGATAACTTGCAGGGTGCTTTAAACCTAAACAGCATTTCTTTTTCCTTTCAGAAAATTATCACATGACCAATTAAATCCACATCCAAAATATTTGTATTATTTTTTTTACCCAACTCCACCTTCTTCCTTAAATCTTGCTCTTTCCTCCTTAGCCCCCTCTAAACTCAACTCAGCTGTGTCACTCCAGTATTTGCTTGTCCACAACAGCTTTTAATATGCTTTCTAATTTTAAGTGTCGAGCAGTTCAAGTACTCAGATGCAGACAGGCATCACAGACCTACTTTGGATTGACCTTATTTGGTTAAGCCACTGTCCACGGCACTACACCTCACAAGAAGACATCTTTAACTTTAGGCAATTGAAAGCTGCTGTTTAAAAGTGAAGTCATTCTAAACACTACCATCTTCAGTCATTTTATTTATGTACATAACGCAATTTTCAAATTAGATTTTTTCAACAAATATCCTTAAAAAGCACAGCAGTCTCCAACATTCATGACTATAGGAATGATTGGCACAGCGTTGCAAGCAGAGTGAAGTGAATGGACTAACCTGGCAAAGTTCTGCACTGGTGCCCAGTCTCTGGCATCGGGGAAACAGAACTGGGGGATCACCTTCAGCTGGTCCTCCGTCTCGCGCATGAACTTGAAGCCTCGCTCCAGCTGGCAACATCAAACAAGCCATCAATCAACAGACCAGCCAATTTCATATATTAACAGATGAGCATGATTAAGGTTCACATGGTTTATAAAGGCTGCCATTGATAACACGTGTGGGTCTTCAAATTCAACTTCCAATTTGGAATTGCTGGCTACTTTCCTCATCACCAGTGTCTCTCTCACCTTGCTCCTACCAAGCTCCACCTCAATGTTTGCTTCTCGTCTCTGCCAAAATACATCCTGTGAGAATACGTGGTCAGCAGCTAATAATGTATTGTTATGTTTTATTTATCTGTGTTTTCTGTTTGTTTCGGCCAACTTGCCTTTTGTTTTGTGTGTTTAAAGTTTTGTTTGATTTAATAAAGAAGGAGCGCATTTGAGTCCCACCCCGCAGTACTGAGGCTGTGTCTACTTCCTGGTCTGACGTCACCCACCAAGCCATCCGTGACACCCCCTTATTAACATTACTATTAAATACAAAAGAAATCCAGTGGAAATAGTCAGTTGGTCACTTTGCAAAATGCTGCATTGTTTGTTGTTTTTAATGCTCCTTGAGACCAATGTTGGATATATTAAGCAGTTAATATAAGAACACTTACAACTGTCAAATACACAACAGGGCCCTTTTAAGATCCATGGCAGTGGTCTTATAGATTAGTTTTCCATTGTTTGGTGTCTCACTATGACAATAGTGGAGCAAAGTGGAGCAACTCACTTCACAATCCCCCTATATACAGGGTATGTGTGCTCATTCATAACTGATGTTTTTGGTATCTTTTTAGGCCCAGCCTTACCTTGAGTGGGAACTGCTGCGTGACCTCAGGGAGGTACGGCACCCCTGCCTGCTTCTTGTGCAGTGCCACCACCAGGAAGTACTCGAACAGCTTGCGCTCCTGCAGGTCCCTCTCCTGGGTACGGTAGCGGCCTGTCTGCTTCAGCATGGACTGCACGTGCACCAGCCGCTGGCTATGAGCTGGAGGGAGAGAGGGCACAGCCACTGCAGATCAACACAACTCATACACACACACTGCAGCATCACATAGCATTAACACAACTCATACACACACACACGACAGCATCTCTATACAATAGCATCAGCACAACTCATACACACACACGACAGCATCATTATACAGTAGCATCAACACAACTCATACACACACACATGACAGCATCACTATACAGTAGCATCAACACAACTCATACACACACACACGACAGCATCACTATACAGTAGCATCAACACAACTCATACACACACACACGACAGCATCACTATACAGTAGCATCAACACAACTCATACACAAACACGACAGCATCACTATACAGTAGCATCAACACAACTCATACACACACACATGACAGCATCACTACACAGTAGCTTCAACGCAGCTCAGGCTTCCGTCCTCCTGTGAAGCCGAAAGTTATTGGCTGATCTCGACATACATTATACAAAGGTGACAATTAAAGACGTCCTATAGGCACATTTACTTTCCAACAATCAAGACTTTCATCATAACGCCTGAACGCCTATTATAATTATATGATTTTAAACCATCAAAAATGAAAGTCGCCGTGAGGATGCCGGGACTCCGGGAGCCCAGAAGTAGGTCTGTTTAGGAGATGTAATCCCAGACTAAGCACAGTGAGGGTTAGTAGTGTAGTAGGTTGCTGGAGTGGGACATTCCTTTTAGTGGGACTAGCGCTCGCCATTTGTGTGGCAATGTGACAGAGACAGAATAAATCTCTGTCCCGACATGTGAGGGCGCTGTGTAAAGGGAACAGGGTTCCCAGGGTTAGGTGGAAGTCGGCCATCTAGAAAGGGGGCACAGCTGCGATACATTAAGTCATCGCTCCAGAAGGAAAGCGACGCGGCAACCGCGGATTGGAGGAGAAACGCTTGCACTCTCTAACCAAGGGGGGGTGACTGAAGGTACAAAAAGGGGACGTGGCTAGGTGATCTGTTGCGTTGTAATGGTTAAACTAAACCGGAAAGAGTACTGTGGAATTATCGTGAGTGTTTTGTTTGTTTTGTCGTGTCTAAAATCTGCTTGTTTGTTGTTATTAGACGGCTAACACGATCCGGAACTGTCGCTAAACCCAGACAACACTGCACCTTGGTCACAAATAAATTGTAAATCACCACGAGCACAATAACAATCACTCTAGACTTGTGAACATGTGCCTTTGTGTGTGTTCTAACTGTGTTTATTATTTATGATCTGTGTCTTATTATTTCGGGACTGCAACCCGTTGTTTTTTATCAGTGCAATACACATTACTGTTTATTGCCTGGGATTATTCTTTGTGGTCACCAGACCAGGATTATAATAATAAAACCCGTTTGGATCGTGAACTTTATTGTCTGTCTTCTGTTTCATAATCACATCACCACTACACCTGCGCACTGCAAACCACTTTGCCACATGCAAACATTTATGTTTAGCATTGTTTTGTTTTGTTTTCTTTATTAAATCTGGCGCTAGGATTACCAATGTTGGTACCCGAGCGTCGGGGCCAGTGTTTATTAAATCTGTGCACCTGCGCAGCGTGTCAACACCCAATGCTCTGTGTCTGACTCCTTATTATTAGTGACGAGCCACGTAGGTAACATCACCCTGTTAAAAGCAGAGATTTCTTTTTACAAAGTTAGGTAATGTCTAGAATGTAAACCTACATACACACAAATAGAACTGAGTGTGCCATCTTTGTATCTGATTCGATAAGCACAGGGCACCGGTGAGACATTTACCTTTTAGCTTCTCTTCTGTGTCGCTCTCAGACTCACTGTTCTCATCTGTAACTGGAAAATAAAATGGAGGTTTTACATTAACAAGATGTGTTTGTATTTTTAAATACTCATAAATAGTCAGTTGCTTGTTTAGAGACAAATTGAAAGTTCAATATAATGCAACATCAAGTTCACGTTTTGTGTTTCATGCAAATTGACTGCTGTTGAGAATATTTGGCATGCCGCTGGAAGATTCCACCCCTACCTTTGCCAGAGCTGGACTCTGTGGATTGAGACACCCTCTTCATGCTTTTTCCCCGACGGGCTTCAGAATACCATTGATCTTCAACACCAGCTGGAAGAAAATCAATTCATTAATTAAAGTTTCAATCGGCTATCCTCCAGACTCCCCACGGTATTTTTACACATTATTTTTGCAGTTTTCTCATGCTTTTCCCATGGTTTACACTGGTTTGCCATGCTTATTAATATGCATTACCATACCTCGCTACTCTTTACCATGCTTTCACTATGCTTTATTACACTTTGCTATGCCTTTACCAGGCAAGATTCGTTGACTGTTGTTTAGTGAGCACCACTGCTGAATGCAAACATCTTGGAAAGCCCACCTTTGGGATCTTCCTGCGGCGGCGGTTGTTGGGGTCTCCCGAAAGGCAGGGGGTGTCGTCAGGGCTGCTGGGGGTGGAGGGGGGGCTGACTTTGGAGGGGGAACACGCATCCTCGCGGTTTGTCTTCCGCAGGTCAAGCAGCTTGAAGCTGCGTCGCTCTGAGTTCTGGCGGAAGAAACCCGGCTTGGAGGGGAGCTGCAGGAGAGGAACGGGGAAACTTCAGACAGGAATTACTCAACACTGGTGTCTTATGTCAAGGGGACACGACTAATATGAAATTAGATTAATGGCCTCATTCTGTCTGTGTAGTTCATATAACACTACAAATACTGTATGAAGTCTGTATCTCAATTGGTTTCTGAGGTATGAAATGTTGCATCTGGGGTGGATTTGCTAATACACCCCTATGGAGGACATTCAAACAGTCTTTAAAGTAATTGTGAAGTAAAGGTTTAATTTACAGCATAACCCTCAGTCAATTAGACACTCAAACCTGTTGCAGAAGAGAGGCTTCATGAACAGATAATGGCAATGCATGGAGGCGCTGGTATTACCTTTACACTCATGGAAAGTTATAATGACCAGGTACCTACATGCAGTGTTCCTTACAGACTTTCAATTGAAGCTAAGACCTAAATAAAAGACAGAAATCATTGAAACTCACTCTATCCTAAACAAAGGGACAGAGTCTACCTCTACCTTCACCCAAAAATTTAGCAGTGTGCAAATCACTTTTTTTCTTTATATTTTATAAACCCTGGGATTATACTGCCTCAATATATACAGTACTGTGCAAAAGTTTTAGGCAGGTGTGAAAAAATGCTGTAAAGTAAGAATGCTTTCAAAAATAGACATGTTAATAAATTATATTTATCAATTAACTAAATGCAAAGTGAGTGAACAGAAAAAAAATCTAAATCAAATCCATATTTGGTGTGACCACCCTTTGCCTTCAAAACAGCATCAATTCTTCTAGGTACACTTGCACAAAGTCAGGGATTTTGTAGGCATATAGTCAGGTATATGATTAAACAATTATACCAAACAGGTGCTAATGATCATCAATTCAATATGTAGGTTGAAACACAATCATTAACTGAAACAGAAACAGCTGTGTAGGAGGAATAAAACTGGGTGAGGAACAGCCAAACTCAGCTAACAAGGTGAGGTTGCTGAAGACAGTTTACTGTCAAAAGTCATACACCATGGCAAGACTGAGCACAGCAACAAGACACAAGGCAGTTATACTGCATCAGCAAGGTCTCTCCCAGGCAGAAATTTCAAGGCAGACAGGGTTTCCAGATGTGCTGTCCAAGCTCTTTGAAGAAGCACAAAGAAACGGGCAACGCTGAGGACCGAGACGCAGTGGTCGGCCAAGGAAACTTACTGCAGCAGATGAAAGACACATCATGCTTACTTCCTTCGCAATCGGAAGATGTCCAGCAGTGCCATCAGCTCAGAACTGGCAGAAAACAGTGGGACCCTGGTACACCCATCTACTGTCCGGAGAAGTCTGGTCAGAAGTGGCCTTCATGGAAGACTTGCGGCCAAAAGCCATACCTCCGACGTGGAAACAAGGCCAAGCGACTCAACTATGCACGAAAACACAGGAACTGGGGTGCAGAAAAATGGCAGCAGGTGCTCTGGACTGATGAGTCAAAATTTGAAATATTTGGCTGTAGCAGAAGGCAGTTTGTTCACCGAAGGGCTGAGACCGGTACACAAATGAGTGTCTACAGGCAACAGTGAAGCATGGTGGAGGTTCCTTGCAAGTTTGGGGCTGCATTTCTGCAAATGGAGTTGGGGATTTGGTCAGAATTAATGGTCTCCTCAATGCTGAGAAGTACAGGCAGATACTTATCCATCATGCAATACCATCAGGGAGGCATCTGATTGGCCCCAAATTTATTCTGCAGCATGACAACGACCCCAAACATACAGCGAAAGTCATTAAGAACTATCTTCAGCGTAAAGAAGAACAAGGAGTCCTGGAAGTAATGGTATGGCCCCCACAGAGCCCTGACCTCAACATCATCGAGTCTGTCTGGGATTACATGAAGAGAGAGAAGCAACTGAGGCCGCCTAAATCCACAGAAGAACTGTGGTTAGTTCTCCAAGATGTTTGGGCCAACCTACCTGCCGAGTTCCTTCATAAACTGTGTGCAAGTGTACCTAGAAGAATTGATGCTTGATGCTGTTTTGAAGGCAAAGGGTGGTCACACCAAATATGGATTTGATTTAGATTTTTCTTCTGTTCACTCACTCACTCATTGATAAATATAATCTATTAACATGTCTATTTTTGAAAGCATTCTTACTTTACAGCATTTTTTCACACCTGCCTAAAACTTTTGCACAGTACTGTATATATATATATATATACAACCCTGGGGTCAGGCTACACTGGTACTACCTTAGTGGGGGTCGCAGGGGCAGATAAAGGCGATGAGAGTGGCAGAATACACTTATTCCCCACACAGCGGCTCTCTGTCTCAATATCTTCATAGGGGTTTTCCTTTGAAGGGGGGTCTGCACAAACAAAGGGAGAGACACACATTAGAGTACCAATGCACAAGGCCCCACACATTAGCGTACCAATGCACAAGGCCCAGATTCTAACAAGCACTTTTTTACTTCTGTAGTTTACTACTGTAGTTCAAATATTTTATTTCTGGTATATACAGTGTACAGTCATCATTATTTTGTGACAACACACTAAACATATTATAGTAAACTCAAACAATAATACAATAACCATCAAATAACTATGTAACCATGGTAGGCGAACAAGAGAAATATAAATATAAAATACTGAGACAGAGAGAGATAGACAGAGAGAGATAGGGCAAGTAAGAGCAGAGAAGGGTCCTGAACCGGCTATCCAAAACAAGATAAATTAAACAGTAAACACAAAACAAAATGTACACAAACTTAAAGCTTCTAACGTTCTAGTGATCTGCAGTAAAAAGTATTTATTGTTTTTTTTTGATTAAATGCTATATAGGGACAACACTAGGTCCATATGAAGCATATAAGCTGAAAGCTAGTTATTTTCAAAGCTTGAAGTGAATATTGAGAGGTATGAAAGTTTACTAATGTTTTGCTTGCCTTTGTTTATGCACGTTTCAACTTGTTGCAGATGTATTGCTTAGGTAATTATTGGCTGTTTGAGCATTACCAGTATTCTCACTGTAAGCTTTGTTTATTTTTTTAAAAACTGCGGTTGGTGGCAGAGGTAGGCTCTTTCCGGGAGTGGCTGCGAGAGAGACAGAGAGCGGAGACAGAGTGGGCACTGTAGAAGAGGATGTACTGACTAAGAGATCGAGATCGAGAGAGTCTGCTGTACAGCACTGGTTGATACAGGATTGAGTGTGATGCTGGTACAGGCCGACACTGTATGTAGGGTGTAAGTACTATATAACATGTTCTCCCCGGGGCCATGCATCCGAAAAAGAAACAAAAACTTTGTAAGGTAGTTTCAGTTGCTAATGGGTTGAAACCAATCAGAAATCAGCGCAAAAAGAAGCATGGATTAGTTTATCTATCTTTAGCAGGTATGCAAGGAATCTAATAAAATCTACTTGCATGTCTAGCTAATAATCACAATATTAATGACCGTAAACCTTAAAATTACACTATATATAAAATGCGCACTTCTCTGAGAAAAACTCTTTCTATAGGGGACAATTTTAGGTATATCAGGAAATTACATCTGTCATAGATGTAGCAGGAAAGGGGGGCCTGCACTATAAAAATGTTTTGTTTTATGGCAGGGACAGAGTTAAAGTCTCCCTGCCAAGATAATTGCTTTTGTTTAATTCAACTGGTTTATTGTTTTGTTTAATTATCACCTGTACCTGGCTCTAATTTTCAATAATTGCCAGGTGCAGGGTACAAAAGGAAAGCAGCCAGGCTGTTCTAGGCTGCTGTGTGGAGAGCCTGCTTGTTAGTGTGCACAAGTGTAGGAAAAGAAAAGAAAAGAAAAGAAAAGAAAAGAAAAGAAAGTGTAAACCTGTGTGGTTTTGTATTACAGGTAAACAGCTTAGCTGTCCTGTTTGATAGTTAGGTCCTGTTCTGTGTTTTAGTTAAGTGTTCAAGAAAAGAGCTAGGTGTTTGCTTTGTTGATTTTGGTTTTTGTGTTTATTATTAAAATAGCGCAAGAGCACCTTAAAAACCTCAATTTCTGTGTGCTTTTTAAAGGGGCAACAAACCCGAAGGGTGCAAGCTTGCTACACATCATAGGTAAAAAAATGTTTTTTTTAAAAAAGATAAACAAAGCTTATAGTAAGAATACTAGTATGGTTGCATGCTCGGCAGTTATATAATTATAGTGATGTTCAAACGGCCAAAGTAAAACTAAACAATACATCTGAGAAAAGTTCAAAAGTACATAAAACAGGGGCAAGCAGAACATTTGTAAACTTTCATCAATATTCACTTTAAACTACTTTACTCTCTTTGACCATGGACCCCTGCTCTGAATTCTGCAGTATTTAAAAAAAAAAAAAAAAAACAGCAACCACCAAAACAGTTAATCTTGATACAAAATGTCTTTAATATCTTGTCATCTTCTCCCACCTTTCCAAACACGAGCCTGTCCCCCCACTGCTCGCCTGTTAGTGTTACTAGGTGGGATAGTGGCCAAGTTTTGTTATGAGGTTCCCTTACACAAGTGAACACACAAGCACACACACACCCAGACACTAAGTATATACCCTCAGGGTGTATTCACATACTCAGGGTGTGATCATGTTTCCTTATTTATAATAAACATCAACCTAGTGTGAATGGAGGTTTGGTGAGTGCAGCTGGCAGGCAGTGTGTGTGTGGGGGGGGGAGGAAGAGAGAGAGCACCTTTCACATAACTGATTGTTACACGCACTGCAGCACTTCCTCTTCCAGCAACAATACCAATTAAAGGCTGTTTTTAAACCAGACAGCTATTTTGTTTAACTACAGATAATTAGGCAGGGTGAGGTAAAAAAAAGCAGTTTTAAAATAAGGTTTTAGTATTTTGTCATTTCTCTAATTTAAGTTTAAATGTATTTTACTTCAATATACACCACAGTATCTCAAAGCACTTCACATGTCGGTTAAAACAGAACAAAAGTATGTAGTATCAAGTAAAGTAAAACATTACAATTAACAGTAAATATTTATAATAATAATATCAATAATATAACAAATTAAAATAAAACAATTGAAGAAAAATAAATTAATAAGAATCATCGATAAAACACCAAATAAAATCACAAAAATAAGCAAATAAAATAGATAAAAACAATTATGTTTGTAAGTTAGGTTAAAAAGGCTAAACTAGAAAGTATTGACTTAAAACTGTTGGCAGAAGCAGCATCTCTAATAGAAAAGGGCAATGGTTTCATAATCTGGGGGCATTCTAACTAAGGAGGTCACGGAAATCGTGAATTTGAAAAAAAGTCAGTGAAACCTTTGGAAATGGATGTAAAAACACTTTTGATTCGGCGCTTCTTTTATTTCCTTTAAAACATGCCGCATCATGCACTGCAAATATTAATCTGTAATAACAAATTGTGTATGCATGCATTATTTACGTGTAGCTATAGGTCAGCGAATGAGATAGCTGAGCGAGCAAACGTAAATGAGTGACAGCTAATATACAAAACAAATGTGAGTGAGCTGTTTTCTGTAAAGACAAAAGAACAAATGCATTGGAGAATAGAAGTTTACCGACTTACAGAAACTTTCTTAACAGCATGCAGTTTCAGAATCATGGAAGTCTCTAAATCCTGATTCATACTTCTGTCACAGATGAATGCGATACATCAGGCGCATACAGCTATAAAAGCTGTGCAGCTTCACTATTTGCTGAACAAAGGACACATTGTGTCGCTTAACTGCACAAAGTGGTCACAGCTGTTGTTCATACTTTAAATACAGACTGCATTCGCAAAATTGTATACATTTACATTTAAGTAGATGTGCCGAGTTTGTACCTCTATACAAGAGGATTAAAACAAACCTAAAGCAACATCGTTGGTACATCAGTCCTCTCAACCAACAGAGAACCTGAAAGGCAGAATTTCAAACATTATTTAGAGAGATCCGGGTATGTAACAGTGAGAGATATTTTAGGTATTTTAGTATGACAATTTGTTAAGGCTGCACGCCTTTCCAAAAAAGACACACGTTGCAAGATTGTGGATTACGTCATTCTGACTTGTCGCACTGAGACCCTCAACTTTGACCAGTAATGATGTACTGTGTAGGTTTTGTACTCTAAAGTAACATTTAAACTTGTCAGTAGTCAAAAGCAATAGTCTTTATATTATTGGTTTTGGTGTACTATTTAAAAGCTTTTGTATATGTTGATGTAGCTAAAACTATATTATTTGGTGATCTTTCTGTGAATTCTTTTTTTTTTGCCGCACCTCACCTGTGAAATGTACAAAAAATTACCATGTCAAAATAGTAGCCTTAATTATAACTAAATGCACTTTCTCCTGCCATTTAGTGCTTTATATGTTAATAGTAAGATTGTAAAATAAATTTTAAAATGCACTGGAAGGAGTTATGAGCCTTTTTCTTTGTTCTAGTGAGAATCCTTGCAGCTGCATTCTGAACAAGCTGCAAACATGATAAGGCATGACACAGAAGCCCAGCAAATAAAGCATTGCAATAGTCAAGTCTAGATGAAACAAAAGCAAACCTATGTTTAGCAATGTTTCATAGATGACACTTTTGGAAATAGTTAAAAGTGTTCAATCATTACCTAGGATGTCTTCGTAGACATTCTCTTCTGATAAAGTGCGTGTAAGAGACAGTTTGGACTGGGCATTCCAGTCCACCTGGCAACCTTCTGTCGAAGACTGAAGAACATCCTCAAACTCGTATGACTTCCTAAAAGAAGATAAAGAGATCAAATAGCAAAATGCAGGACACATGTTACAAAGGTTTACAACCTTTTACTCGCATCAACCAACATTTGCATAAGCCCCTAACAAAAATATATGAACATATATTTAAAATGATCAAGATAATTTCAAGTCAAAGCATATTGGTTAAAGTATAATCATGCACATCCCCGTGGCCAGACAGCCACATACTGTACATATCGCACCCCTTAAAACAGACTTCCATATACATATTGCACCAAGAGTCTGCCACTCCACACCACTGATCTCTAAGGAAACCCTGGATCACAGAGTGGAGGCAGGTTTCTATTCAGCGAAGTGAAGCCACCAAGAGGGTTCATTTTTAGCTCAGGACTTTTGAGAGGTTCACGATACATCTACTTCTGGGAGCATAAAATGGCACTTGTGGCTTATTTTAATTACTTCTGTAATCATTCCAGTGTTTCTTAGAGATCAGTGCTTCACACACAGTAAAACCTGTTTGTATATTTATACAGCCAGCACTCACATATCCGACCCTATAAAATGTTGACATCAGTGACAGTTAAAAGAGTGTGACGCATATGTGATTATTTCATTTAGGCCTGTTCCAACCCTTGTCCGTTTTTCAGGGAACACAAAAAAGATACAATGTCAAAAATACATATCTGAATGGACTGTTTTAAAATAACTAGGCATCCATTTAGATGTACTTTAGTTCGTTTTGTTGGTACACCACTCTATTTTCAAAAGAAGAAGTATTTTAATTCAGAATGATAGCATTCTGAAAATATCACTTTCCAAAACAGACGACTGTAGACATGTGGACTGTAATACATCTGGTACTAATTGTAGCAGTATGTAACATTCCCAACAGCAAAATTAAATCAAAATGTTACCCATGCACAGAACTGCGCAAAACATAAAAGGCAATGCAATTGCGCAAAAGATTAAAATAAATAAATAAATAAATAAATAAATAATTTCCAGAATTAAAACAGTATCCAAAGTCAGTAATCAAAATTGCAGAATATAGTGCTTGATAAGGCCCTAATGTCACAGTTCACATGCAAATGAAAATGCACAAAAATGACTAAAGATCACAGATTAAAAAAACATACATCACAGTATCTAAAACTGTTTAATGATTAACTGCTTTACATTACAGTATTTGGTCTTGTTCGCTTTGTTGTTGCTGCATTTTTGTCAAGTGAAACTGGAGGAAGCGCTGTGTAACTGCACCATAAAGACAGACTGATTTACACATGCGAGAAAAAAATGTGGGCTGTGACGGATAATCAAATAAATTGTAACATTGAAGAGATGGGCTTTGTATCAGAAAACTGGTGACGGAGTCAGAAATCACGTGTCACGGGTAAGTGCATTAATTTGTTACATATATATACAGGGAATTGATTTGTTTCTTAATACAAGGATGGTTAAATGCGACTGAGGAGTATCTGAGTGTGTGCTCATTTCTGTACTTTCCTTTATGTAAACTTTTCATGATTTGATTAATAATTTAAATAAATCCATGAAATTCAGTGTCCAAACTTTTGAAACCCAGTGAACAGTCAAACCACATATGGTATGCTATGTAAAGAACCTAATCTTCAGGGGAAAATGTCCAGTGTTCAAAAGGTATCTTGTTTTAAACTATATAATGCCTGTAGTACACAATTTTGTATTAAAAATGTGTCCTTGACTGTTATGCACAACGGTGACAAACCTATATGCTTGGGTTCTCACTAGATGGCAGCATGTTTTCTTCTCGTGAAATAAGCTCACGGTGAGTTTGCAATTGAGTGTACGCGTTTCTGGACCTTACCAATCAAACAAGTTAACATTTACTGTTTCACATTCAGTAAGAATCACATACTGTACAGGGCTCCCCAGTTATTTAATGATTTTGAAAGTTCACAAATTTCATTCGTATTGACAGATGCTCATGTACAGCAATTCAATCAATTTATTTTTATATAACGCCTGCATGGCAAGCCATCCCCAGCGTTTTACAAAACAAGCAAAAATTAAACCATAAGATCAAACATTAATTACAACAATTAAAAATGCTAACAATTAAAATAAAAAGACGTCTATTTTCCAAGTTTGGAAAAAACAGTAGGTTTTTAATACTCATATTCTTCTGGGGCATCAAAGTTTCCGACAACTGGAGGCAGAGAATTCCAGAGGGAGAGAGCACAAGTAGAAAAATGCCGACCTCCCAGAGTGACACACCTAAATGTGTCACTTATTTGCCCAAATGTGTTAATCTTTCAAGCACGTCAGATCCTCCTTTGTCTGAGCGCTCTGGATCAAAGAGATGATTTACCATTCGTGAGACACTAACGCCACTTCATACACTGTAGCATCTGTTTTTCCTTGAAGCCCCTGTCGGTTATGGACCTGGCACAAACTTGTGTAGGAGAGAATTGCCACTGTCGCTGGTGGCCAGGTGTACCCTTACATTCAGTTAAAAATAAATGGCTCCAGGCTCTCTTTGTGTCTTAATCTATACATTTTGTAACTGAACATTTTTAAATCTGGAAACACAGTTTACATTGTGGAGCCAGATCGCAGTGTAGCACTAAAGGCACAATTACTATTATAGTGCACATTTACATGTAGAAGTACGAGTAGTATGACCACAATAGAGGGAATGGAAATAAGCAAATGACCTTCTGTGGCAAAGTGCCCCCCCCGTGTGTATTTTGTGTTACGTGTTGTGTGTAAATGTTGGTGTATAGTCATCGGTACACGGGATATAAACGGGTCTGTGTTTCACTTGTGATTTAAAAATGTAGATTTATATTTAGGCACGGAGGGCACAAATCACTTCACGTGCTAGTTAAAATGTAATGTGTGGTCACGGGAGTGCACTTAATTAATTCACGTGCAGTTGTACCGAGATTCCAATTGAATGATTGACTAGCAATCGAGTCTCGGTACAACTGCATAAAAACAGCATGTTTTCACTCACTTTCGGGGTTGGGTGTTGGTGAGTGGAGAACGGGAGAGAGAGAAGGAGAATTACATTTACAGTTGTCACTCACCGTGTTTGTTCGTCTGTTTACTGTATAGTCCGTTTTGTTTATCTCTTTTGTTTTGGCGTAAGTGCCGTGTCCTGTGTTTTTGTTACAACCGTTTATTTTTCTGTTCTGTTTATTCATTAAATGCTGAGCGAAAGCATTCGCTCAGCTCCACCAAACTCCACCTCTCTCTGTCGTTTATTGTTCCTGCTTCTGACGTGACGTCACCGCTCAGTCGTCTTTGTGACACGTGGTGTCCAGAAGAGGGATCAACAGCGCCTCCAGGACTCAGGCCAGAACAGGAACCGCAATTTGTTGTTTTAAAAAAAAAAAACAACAAACAACAACAACAACAAAAAAAAAAAAATGGAAGGCTGGAACTGGAGAGATGGCTGCCAGGATCTGGAGGTCCTCCTCGGTGGTCTAGAGGACCAAGGCTGGTGCCTTGCCTGTGGGGAGTTCGGGCACCCGGTGGTGCGCTGCCCCTACCAAGAGGGAGAGGAGGAACTGGCCCAGGAGAGGAAGGTGAGGAGGAGGCAGAGAAGGGGAAAGGGGAAGAGGAAGGCTGAGTGTCCACAGCCCAAGTGGGAGGAGCCTGAGTGTCCACAGCCCAAGCGGGAGGAGCCCGAGCGTCCTACGCCTGAGTGGGAGGAGCCCGAGCGTCCCTACGCCTGAGTGGGAGGAGCCCGAACGTCCTACGCCTGAGTGGGAGGAGCCCGAGCGTCCCTACGCCTGAGTGGGAGGAGCCCGAGCGTCCCTACGCCTGAATGGGAGGAGCCCGAGCGTCCCACGCCTGAATGGGAGGAGTCGGTGCGTCCACAGCCCAAGAGGGAGGAGTCGGTGCGTCCACAGCCCAAGAGGGAGGAGTCGGTGCGTCCACAGCCCAAGAGGGAGGAGTCGGTGCGTCCACAGCCCAAGAGGGAGGAGTCGGTGCGTCCACGGCCCAAGACACGGAAGGTAGAGCGCCCACAGCCCCAGTCTCCACCAGCAGAGGGTGAATTCCTGCTGGGTCCACCTCCATTGCCATGGGAGGACTGCTTGCAGCTCCCACCTCCACCAGCAGAGGGTGAATTCCTGCTGGTCCCGCCTCCGCCACCTCCATTGGCAGGAGCAGAGCAGCAGGAGCTGCCTCTGCCTCCGCCACTTCCATCGGCAGAGCAGCAGGAGCTGCCTCTGCCTCCGCCACCTCCACCGGCAGGAGCAGAGCAGCAGGAGCTGCCTCTGCCTCCGCCACTTCCATCGGCAGAGCAGCAGGAGCTGCCTCTGCCTCCGCCACCTCCATCGGCAGGAGCAGAGCAGCAGGAGCTGCCTCTGCCTCCGCCACCTCCATCGGCAGGAGCAGAGCAGCAGGAGCTGCCTCTGCCTCCGCCACCTCCATCTGCAGGAGCAGAGCAGCAGGAGCTGCCTCTGCCTCCGCCACCTCCATCGGCAGGAGCAGAGCAGCAGGAGCTGCCTCTGCCTCCGCCACCTCCATCGGCAGGAGCAGAGCAGCAGGAGCTGCCTCTGCCTCCGCCAACCCCACCAGCAGAGGATGAATGCCTGCTGGTAACACTTCCCCACCAGCAGAGGATGAATGCCTGCTGGTATCACTTCCCCACCAGCAGAGGAGGAATGCCTGCTGGTAACACTTCCCCACCAGCAGAGGATGAATGCCTGCTGGTATCACTTCCCCACCAGCAGAGGAGGAATGCCTGCTGGTATCATTTCCCCCACCGTCACGAGGGAGAGGAGCAGGAGCTGCCTCTCCCTTCACCAGAAGGACCAGGACTAGATGCTGGCGGTCCTCAGCAGCCCTTGCATAGGCTGCTGAGGGAAGCACTGAGGAAGAACCGCCCGCCGCAGAGGCCGAGAAGAGGGCCAACACCTGCACCCCAGCTAGTCCTGACTCCCTGCCTCGCTTAGCCCAAGGATGCCTGCCCGCTTAGCCCAAGGATGCCTGCCCGCTTAGCCCAAGGATGCCTGCCCGCTTAGCCCAAGGATGCCTGCCCGCCAGCCCAAGGATGCCTGCCTCGCTTGCCCAAGGATGCCTGCCTCGCCGCCCAAGGATGCCTGCCTCGCTTCGCCCAAGGATGCCTGCCTCGCTTCGCCCAAGGATGCCTGCCTCGCTTCGCCCAAGGATGCCTGCCTCGCTTCGCCCAAGGATGCCTGCCTCGCTTCGCCCAAGGATGCTTGCCTCGCATCGCCTGGGGTTGCCAGCCGCTCCGCATCGCCTGGGGTTGCCAGCCGCTCCGCATCGCCTGGGGTTGCCAGCCGCTCCGCATCGCCTGGGGTTGCCAGCCGCTCCGCATCGCCTGGGGTTGCCAGCCGCTCCGCATCGCCTGGGGTTGCCAGCCGCTCCGCATCGCCTGGGGTTGCCAGCCGCTCCGCATCGCCTGGGGTTGCCAGCCGCTCCGCGCTCGCCTGGGGCTGCCTGTTGCTCCGCATCGCCTGGGGCTGCCTTTTGCTCCACACAGGGTACAGGGTGCGAGGGAGAAGTGGAGCTCCCGCTGCCGCCTCTATGGCCAGGGGCTCCCCTCCCGAGTTCGCCTCCCGAGGGTCCGCTGCTGCTGCCGTCGCCTCCCGAGGGTCCGCTGCTGCTGCCGTCGCCTCCCGAGGGTCCGCTGCTGCTGCCGTCGCCTCCCGAGGGTCGCTGCCGTCGCCTGGGGTCGCCAGGGATCCTGCTTCGCCTGGGGTAGTCGAGGGTCCTGCTTCGCCTGGGGTCGCTACACTATGGCCAGAACCCCATGAAGGGGAGCTGTCGGCCATGAAGAAAGGGGAGGTCAGGAGACCAGCTCCCCAGCCGCATTTCCGTGGCAGGAAACACGGTGGCCAGAGCCCCACGGAGGGAGCTAGCGGCCACGAAGGAGGGGAGGTCAGGAGACCCGCTCCCCTCGCAGCAGTTTCGCTGCGGAGGTGGGTGGCGGCCCCACGGAGGGAACTGCCGGCCATGAAGAAGGGGGAGGTCAGGAGACCAGCTTCCCCGCAGCAGTTTCGCTGCCGGAGATTGTGTGGTCGGAGCCCCACGGAGGGAACTGCCGGCCATGAAGAAGGGGGAGGTCAGGAGACCAGCTCCCCAGCTGCACTTTGCGGCAGGAGATAGTGTGGCTGAAGCCCGGAAGAGGGAGCTGCCAGCCACGAAGAATTGGGGGTGCCAGACATTTCACCATGGCCACCCCAGAAACAACTTGCTTCCCCTGTTCGGGACTTTGGGACTGAGGGGAGGTGGCCATTGAGGCCATGTGTGCTTTGCACAAGGGGGTATATGTGGCAAAGTGCCCCCGTGTGTATTTTGTGTTACGTGTTGTGTGTAAATGTTGGTGTATAGTCATCGGTACACGGGATATAAACGGGTCTGTGTTTCACTTGTGATTTAAAAATGTAGATTTATATTTAGGCACGGAGGGCACAAATCACTTCACGTGCTAGTTAAAATGTAATGTGTGGTCACGGGAGTGCACTTAATTAATTCACGTGCAGTTGTACCGAGATTCCAATTGAATGATTGACTAGCAATCGAGTCTCGGTACAACTGCATAAAAACAGCATGTTTTCACTCACTTTCGGGGTTGGGTGTTGGTGAGTGGAGAACGGGAGAGAGAGAAGAGAATTACATTCACAGTTGTCACTCACCGTGTTTGTTCGTCTGTTTACTGTATAGTCCGTTTTGTTTATCTCTTTTGTTTTGGCGTAAGTGCCGTGTCCTGTGTTTTTGTTACAACCGTTTATTTTTCTGTTCTGTTTATTCATTAAATGCTGAGCGAAAGCATTCGCTCAGCTCCACCAAACTCCACCTCTCTCTGTCGTTTATTGTTCCTGCTTCTGACATGACGTCACCGCTCAGTCGTCTTTGTGACACCTTCATTGAAACAATGCACAATTCACTATACAAGCTATACATTATTATGCAGCTTCTAAAACTAAACTCCTGCATAAAGTTGCCATGCAATCGTGTTTATAGTTGTACACTAAGTCACACGTCTATTCAATATCCTTAGCTTTTGCTCTTTTAAAACTACATTTCAATAATACAGTTTAAAATGAACTACTATTCTTAATACTACATCACTGTATTAAACTGCAAAAATATTTCCAATAAAGAAAATGTTTTTTTGAAAACTATTCAGTATTTTCAATTCAATTCAACTTTCAGCCATTCAAAGATCAAACTTTCTTTTTCCTTCTTTTTGATAACAGTAACGTTTAACTTTTTCAAAATATCAAATTACAAAACTGTTCACAACATTATGCATTTCAGTTTTATCCGACAGTTTTAATTAGAAAATAGTCATTAATGTTTTTTAGTTCGCAAAATAATTATCTTAAATTACTGCAAAGCGTTGCAACATTTTTAAATACACATTTTAACTATTGCATTTTAAACTACCGTTTCAATATAAAACCCCATAATAATAGCTACAGCATATTATCATACATTAATATACTGTAATTATGCTATTTTAGTAATTAGAAAACAGTCTTATAAAATGATTTTAAGGGAGACATTGTGCACCCAGATCAGAGAGCAGCACAAAAGGACCCTGGCAGTTAATAATCAAAAACACTTGACATTTACTCCTAAACATAATAAAATAACTGCAGCATCAAAATACATTTTATATAAAGAAAAATAGAGAGGTTATACTCCTTACACTTGCCTAAGGTAAAGGTTCTAAATGTTTTCATTGTTGCAATTTGTTGCACATAGAAACAAGGCATCAGCAAGTACCTCACATTTGTTGCTCCCCAAGTATTTAGAAATTCATCATCCTCTTACCTGTTGTTAGCATTGTTTCTATGTCTGTCTGCCCAGACTCTCCTGCTGATGCTGGGGGGAGGGCAGGTGGGGAGGGGTGGTGGAGGGATAGAAGGCAGTGGTGGTAAGTTCCTCCTCCCCCTCCCTAGCCCCGGTGCTGTGCTGGAGGGAGACCCTGGCCCATCGTGCTGAAAAGTGCGCTGAGGCTTGGGGAGAGGGTTGATGGAGGGGGCTCCTGGCTCAGTGTAGACATTTTCCTGATCACTCATCCTGCTGCCAGGCCTCAACACCTCCAGCGTCCCAAAAATGGGCTCTGATGGCCTCCTCTCCCTCCCCTCCACTTCTTCTTCCTTGGCAGGACAGAAATAATTGCCTGGCATTACCAACTGAGGCTGGCTGGGTCCTTCCTTCAAGGCCTGCTCCAGCTTCTTGATGTGAGTCAGAACAGACTTATTGTCCCGGACATTCGCACATGACTTCTCGCTAATCCCCTTTTCTAATTTACTCTCCCTCTTCACAGGTGCCTGTGGGGTTTTAGACCTCAAATCCCTGGTCTTTCCTGAATTCTCCTTTCCCAGGTCCTCCTCCTCGCAGTCCACAAATCTTTTGCTATTTCCCCTTCGGACCTCAGTGGTCTTTATCTCCTCTTTCTTTACCGTTTCTGGCTCTTTTCTGGTCAGAAGTGGGGATGGGACCTCCTTTTTGTCCTCCCACTGCGATATCTTGTCTCGTATACTGGCCTTGCTCTTGAGGCCCAGCTTGCTGTTGGCAGGCAGTTTTTTGGCAAACTTGTTGCTGCCAGTCAGCCCATTTTCACTGGCTTGATGGTCCGTGCCCATACACTTTTGGGTCAGCATGGTGGTGCGTCCCTGAGCGTCAGTCAGATTATCCAAGGAGGTCAGCGGGGTCTTGGTCTCCCCTTCCAACTGGAGGCCTGAGTCCAAATCAATTGAGGCCAAAATCTCCCCTCTCCTCACTCCACAAAACTGAAGCCTGCAGGAGGAAAGAAGGCACACAGGGTCAAAAGGATACAGAATCAAGTCAATGAAAATGTTTAGTTTTTTCAAAGCTTACCACTGAATGCTCACACCTGAAGAAACGACTTTTGTTTAAAATCTATTTAAAAGGAGACTACCTTTTGAGAGGGGTTGTGTGTCCCTGTAAAAAAGCTACATTCTGCTGTTTTTGAGTCTCAACTGTTCTTCAAGACACTTGAAGCTTGTTCAGAATACTGCAGCTAGAATTCTGACTTAAACCAGGAAAAGTGAACATATTACCTATTTTGGCCTCTTTACATTGGCTCCCTGTGCAGTATAGAATTGATTTTAAGCTTTTGCTGTTAACCTACAAGGCCCTGACCTGAATGGATTAGCACCGAGTTATTTGCAGGACTTGCTGACCCCATATTTTCCAAACTGCACTCTGAGATCACAGGATGCGGGGCTGCTGGTTATTCCTTGGGACAACAAAAGCAACACGCTCCTAAATTATGGAATGCTCTACCTTCATTTGTCAGGGTTGTGGTTTGTTCTTTTTTCTGCTATGTACTGTACAGTGCTTTGTGATACTTTTGTATAAAAAGCACCATATATATATATATATATATATATATATATATATATATATATATATATATATATATATATATATATATATATATACTGTATATATAATGTAATATGGTATCATGCTAGGGCTGACAGAAGGGCTGTCCACAACAGCAGTGCAAAGTGGTCAACACATTTTACAATCACCTGTATATTGATCCATACAAGATCTCAATGTGTTTTCAATGTCTCCGGATATGTTCCCCTAACAGCTGAAGGATGTCTCTGAAGCAATATCTGCTGCTAATTAGAAGATGCATTGAAGCCTGTTTACAATTAGCCCTTGAGTGGGACGAGGCACAAAGCCAGCAACACTGGTCACATGTTTGAGGTGAGTCAGTTGCTGGGATAAAGCCATGACTCAAGGGCCTCCTCCAGCTTGTACAAAGCTTTTTTTTTTTTCTTCCAGTAGAAATTGCTTAAAAGAGAGCTAATTTAATTAACCCAGGCAAGAATGTGTGTATGTGTACTGTATGTCTTTTGTTAACAAATACTGGGAAAGAAATGGAGAGTGCTGGAGAATTGTGAAGTATTGAAATGGTTACAAAGCTGTTAAAATCACACTGATCAGAACTTGAATTATCAGGTCCTTTGAACATAACATTATTGATGAGTTTAAACTGCATTAAATTGCTTTGATATATCAATGAAGCATAACTTGTTTCATCATTCGTTCACAATGTCTCCACTGTGCCCATTTCATTGGTAATAGCAGTTTGAATATGATACAGAATTAAATAAATAGCAATACTACAGAAGGGAACATTTAAAAGATCTACAAATACTACTATACATATGTGGTCATCGGTGGCGCCTTTCGTTTGGGGAGGCTATTCCACACTTTCCCCCCTGCATTTATTATGGAGCACTGGGCTCTGTTTTTATAGCATGTGGCTGCTCCCAGTTATCACCAATTATTCTATTTGGGAGCAGCCACATTATCACATGTTTTTGGCAGGGACAGGAATTAACCCCATCCCTGCTAACCATCAACAAAACCCCCACAAAACACCAACACTCTTGCTCTGCCACATAATAAAATACTTTATCTGGAAATGGCTCATCTTTCTGTTTGACCTCTGGTGCCAACTTGGCCATATGGACATTGTCCCACATCACTAAAAAACATATCTGTGTTTGAGATTGTTCAGGTCATTACTGAGGTGGGTTCTCAGAAACTCTCACAGTTCCAATGACTGCTGCCAGCTGGAGCCCTAATTTTCTACATCCAGTACTAACATCACTCAATGTTCAGTAACACTAAATAAAAAATAAAAAATAAAAAATGAATGAATATAACTACTCGAGGACAGTCATAACCTATCAACCATGCCCAATTAATCAGACCTCTTTGCTTAAATGAGTTGATAATTAATTCCACACAGACTATTTATTTAAAGGGCCTATTTATTAAATAAGTGGGAAAGATTGGAATGAGAAAATAGGTCAAACACGACAGCCAGGAATTAGTAAAAGTTTTTTTTCATCTTGTTGGCAGGAGAGGTGTTTGAGAGAGAGGTCCAAGCCACAAACAGATGCTGTGGGCGGGCTGTCTTTCCATGGGCTCCTACTAATGTAGAGAGGAACCAAGAGATGTTGGTTAGGGGGCGCTGGAGAGGTGGACACCCTTCTCCCAACATCTACCTATGATTTATCATCACAAACAGAGAACACTTCCCATAAGTCACTGGTATTCTCCAACAGGTGGTGCCTAAAAACATGTCATTTTTTAAATCCACGTAGCTGAGGCACTTCAGCAATAACAAACCTCACCCTTACAGACCAAGAAACAAGCATACAAGATAACTCAATTCGCTCTAACAATACTGATCAAAAGGTCTTGCAACTTCAGCTTATTTCAAGTTTAAGAAACTTGCGGAGACTTTCAGAAGTCACATACAAAACAATGTTATTTTGTTGTTTAAGGAATTGGAGGGGGGGCTGATAAATACAGTTCATTTTTGTGGGGAACTTATTTTATAATCCTACATTGGTTCTGGTTAAAACAAAAAACCTGGAATCTTAATGGTCTCAGGGAAACATGATTTTAAAGCACTGCCCTGATATGCTTCTGAACACATGCATACAGCTCCTCTGTTAAAATCTGACAACTCCTGCAGCATTTCAAGCCACACACTGTGGTCACCCAAAGCCACATGAGAGCTTCCTCTCTGGTCCTGTGGTCAGCAGTGGTTAGTGGGCAGGTTGGTGGGGGAGGAAGCAGCATGTGGATGAGCAATAGTAAAACAGGGGAGGTTCCCTGAGGCTGATGGGACAAACAAGATATCCAATAACACCACACAGAGCTCAGGGATACAGAAAGACAGGGGAGAGGGGAGAGGCACAGTGAAAATGCATGCGTGACACAGATGGTTTGATTAAAGTTCTAATTGTCCTATGACAGCTTAAAGAGTACCACACTATACTCTAATTTAAAAAAAAGTTGTTTCCTTGCAAGCCCCCCCGCCAAAAAAGGAATAAATTGGGAACAACAGTTGCAAAGCTATCGCTCCAGGGGAACGTTTGCTCTACCAATGGAATAATACAATTCTGAAGTTACCAAACAATAAGAAACAACCCAGATGTAGGTAGAGGCAATTTACTAATAGTGTTGAAACATTAATAGTAATGCAAACTTTGCACTTGAGCAAAAACTTAAGACCTACAATTGACTGAATTGGACCCTTATCTGGCTCATAGAGCAATGTAGTGGAAAGTATGTTCTAAAGAAAGTATGTGCTAAAGACACTGTGGCTAGTAAAAGGTAAGAACATGGATTTTAACACTTTAGGTTGCTTCTTTGGGAAATCTAAAACAAATTGGCCTGTAAATAAAGTACACCATTTGAAGCCATCTTACCTGTCAATAGGTTGGGAATTACAATTTTCAAAGTTCCTGCTCACCAGCACCGCCCTACTGGCAGTCATTGTGTTAGCAACTGGCATTGTCACTACACACCTGTGGGGGGGAAAAAAAACAGGTTAAGATTCTACCATCTGCAGCTAAAGAAAACATATGAACAGTATACACGGTGATAAATCCAGACTATAAAGTCCCCAAGTTTCTGTAAATCCCCAAATAAATAATAAGAATGAACCAAATAAAAAATAACACAATTGAACCAGGGATAAGGCTGCTAATGCTGACAAAACCTTCGCTATCACTTCTTAACAGATGGAATCTTTCAAATTGGTTATATTTTTCAAATACACACTAAAAATAAATACATAAATAATCTTTTAAACCCTAAATTGAGATTCCTGTGAAAAACAAATCCCCTATTTTTTTTTTTAGGATTCTCATTCAAAATGTGGACCCTTATGAACTTATATTATCTGTCTGACTGACTTTCTGTCATACTGTACTTGGTGAACAAGACAGTAGTTGCCTTAAGTACATATCTTCTCCAAACTTTTAGCATAGACTTCCTATAGACCTCTCAGATTTAATTTGGGATAAATTGTTGATTTTATAAACGTATGAGGACCCTCCCTATGTGTGTGCAGTAGTTTTTATTCTCTAGAATCACCCATTTTATTTGATACTTTGGCTGATTTATGCACTGTAGGCCCTAGCTCCTACACACATGAAAGAGACTCAGATACAAGTAATAAAGAATGTTTTTAATAGAACAAGACCAGATTTAGGAGCTTCGCAAGCAGTTGGTTTGGATGCAAGATGCTTTAGTCAGAGAGAATTGGAAGGCAATTATTATAGTAAGTAATGGAAAATGCCAGTCAAAATTGGCATGCCAGTCTGAAATGTGAAAGAACATTTAATGAAACCCGTTTTAATACATTACAAAGTCACAGAAACACTACACATATTATAGATATTGTATTCAGTAACCCACAAGTACTGTTTCCTACAGTGAAGCACTTATAACACAACAAGTATTCTTCATGCAACACCTGCCTCTGCAGTATTCAGGGACTGTTTTACCCTAATAATAATATTTGTTACCCTAATAATATTTACAAGAAACACTGTTGAACTGTATTTTCAATAAGTTTGTATAATAATATACCAACATTGTTGGAACCTCTACAATGTAGAAGTTTTTTACACTCGGCAATTCTGAAAGCATCTGTTCCAAGCCTCTGCAGTACTATTGCTGGGGTACAGTCGAGCCAAAGGGTTTTCTCTCTCCCATTGTTACAAGCGCAGTGTACTACTCTAAGCTTGGATCCTTGCCTAGAAAGTCAGATGTCTTCACAAAAAAATCACTCATTTCTGATGCTTGTTAAACAAATTAAATTAGTCCCAGAGAGCAAATACGTTTTTGTCAGTACATTTAGATTTTTTTTTTTTTTGGCGGGGGGGGTGGCTGCACTGATCTGAACTGGAGGTTTGAGTGGCTCAGCTGTGAAAGCAGGGTTAAGAACTGCACAGGTCTAAACTGGGACCTGGGAGTTTTAGTGGCTCAGCTGAGGAAGCAGGATTTAATAAGTACACTGGTTAAACTGGGACCTGAGGGTTTCAGTGGCTTAGCTGAGGAATGCAGGGTTAACAACTGCACTGGTCTGAACTGGGACCTGGGGGTTTGAGTGGCTCAGCTGAGGAAAGCAGGGTTATGAACTGCAGTGGTCTGAACTGGGACCTGGGAGTTTGAGTGGCTTAGTAGTTAGAGTGCTGTTTTGTCACGTGGAGGGCTGTGGGTATGATTAGCTCAGTGGGGGCTGTGGTGTGAAAGGTACTGGGTTTTAGAAGTTTGTGGTAAGAGAAAATACTGGAGAGCAGTGTGGAATATAATGTGTTGGAGAAGCTCAGTGGTTCGGAAAAGTGCTGGTCTGTAGTGTGGAAGGAAGAGGATTTATATAGCTCAGTGGGGAGACAACAGTGCTGGACTGCAGTGTGAAGTGTAGTGTGTTTGAGGAGCTTGGTGATTAGGGAAAATGCAGGGCTGCAGTGTGGAAGGTTGTGGGTTTGAGGAGCACAGTGGTTAAAGGAAGCACTGGGCTACAGAGTGGTCATTACAGAAAGCGATGGGCTGCAGCGTAGAAGGTGGTAAGGCTGGCTGGTCAGTGGTTAAAGTGCCGGCCTGCATGGTGGAAGGTAGATGTGTTTGAAGTGCTGGTCTGCAGTATTGATTGCAGTGGGTCTGTTTTAGACCAATACTGTCTGTCAGAGGCTGAACTCACAGAAGATAAGCATTCCTGGTATTAAAGCTCTTTCATTGTATCTGAATGAGATCTTTTTCTGTTTTGGAATGATTTTCCGCTTTTTTCTGAGAATTCACCATTGTAAACAGTGCAAACACAAAAAGACAACTCCCACAATTATTTTGTAAAGAGCAGCCATCTGCTGTTGCCTCATGGTTTGAGCCGAGGTACTGGGAGGCAGTGGCCTTGTGGTTAGAGTTGAGGACTCAGAGATAGGGTGGCCTAACGAGTTAAATACTGGGAGACATCATGGTCTAATAGTTATACCTTTGCAGCATTTTTAACTTGATAGAACAGCTCACAGTGGTCTTGCATTTCCTACAGATAATACCATTTTTTACCCTGTGCCTCCAAGACCCCCATTTTATTACTTCTGCATCATTTTCGGGCAGGTCTAGCAGCTGCTTTTCCTAAGCTGCTCTCAATAAAAACACAAATTAATTGAGGGGTCCAGCACGAGGGGAATAAATAACACTGTTTCTCTGTCAGCCTCCCTTTGCTCTGTGGGGGCATGTCCTGGGCCCACGTCCAGCAGTGTGAACTCCACAAATCAACCACCAAACCAAGGAAGCTAACACTAAGTTCCAAAAAGCCAAATTACATACTGGGGGAAGATAACTGGAAAAATGTACCATGGTAATTTCCTATACTTTTCCTATGCTTATGCTTATGTTATGCATTTCTTATTTTTCATACATATCTTTTATTGACCATACTTGCCTGTGCTTTCAAGGCTTTTACTAGGCCTCATGTTCTCATTCCTAACCTTTAGGTCATTTAGCCTCCTGACTCTTAGCTCTAAAGAGTACGTCACACTCTGCCTTCAAGTCCTCAGTCCTAACCATTCAGCTACACTGCTTTACTCAACAGGCTCCATTGCCACAAGCGAATTTAGCTTCCTTCAGCAATGAAACATAATTTTACTTACTGTAACAGGATGACATCACCTTTTCGTTTCAAAGAGCACTGCACGATTTTACAGGACTACGTGCAAATACCGCTCCTATAATTTTCTCATTCATTAAAAAGCTAAACCACAGATTATAATTCCCGATTTGACATAATTAACCTGCCTCAGCATTCTGTTTCATTCCTTGGCTGATATATTAAGCATGCCTTAGCTGATGTATCAAGCATGGTCTGGCAATGGTTAGCCAGAATCAGTTGGTGATATAAAGTCCATGGTTTAATAATGAAAAACACATGGTATAACATGATTAAAATGTGGTACTCATATATTGGGGCACCTTTAGCAGGACTTTTACAGGGAAAAAGGCAAATAAAATAAAACTAACAATGGAATCTGATCTCAGCTCAGTGAAGTCAATTTTCTGGTTGATGGCCTGGGGCCCCATTTTCCCAGATAGATCCTATAACAGGCTCTGGATTTGAGCCAGACAGATTGTGCATGGGGCTAGCTCCACTCAGTGGGGATCACTCTCTTCCTTGCACACAGTAAACAGTGTTATCTGGCAGCCCGTGGGAATCCTACAGGACATGCACATTGTGTCTGTATCACTGGTAATGTGGTGCCGTGTGTTTACGTACATTAAAAGGGGTGGGGCATTAGACTGTGGAGCTGTGAGTTAAGGGGTTTTAGTGCTGTGTAAGATACAGGGCTAACAGTTCTGTTAAAGGAGCAAAGGTTTTTGTGTTCATTTAGGCAGCTGAGAATGATTTGCTCCTGTAAGATATCTGTTCAGTTAAAACAATGCATTACAACTGTGACCTGGGTTAACAGTGTGACACACACTGACAGACATGTTTGGTGTTGATATGGATGTGGTCTGCATTACAGAATCTAACATTAATATATTTTGATGTTGATGGATTTGGTAAGAAGGAGTGGTAATATAGAGGGGTGGGGGCCATTGCAATTTGAACAATCAGCATATCTTCTTGTGTTTTAAAGCTCTGCTCCATCTTCAAACTTTGTGATATTAGTAAAGTTAATAGCAGTACCTTTGCAGTGGGCATGATGTTTGTTTCGTTAGTTTAGATATCATTTTTTTCATTTCAGAATTCCCTTTTTATAATCATCAATCAGTTGCCCAAAGAAACCCCTAGCAACGGCAGTGATCTGAACATCCACACAGACAACTGCATCAACAAAGAAATGGCAGGCAAAGTTAAATGCAAAAATATCACTTTAAAAAGAACTGTCTTTAAGTCCCAGTAAAGAAAAACCTCATTATTTAAACATAACTGGCCCACATGGCATAATCATGCAACTACCTACAGCAGTGGGAGGTTATGATTGCCATCTGCTAGAGGACACACATGTATGATTAATAAGACAGCAATGACCTTCCTTATAATACACATATTTTTAAAAAAATGTCTAAATGCAAAATGAAAGATAGAAAATAATGACCTTGATTTTTTTTTTTTAACAGTATTATATATTATCTCTAAAGTCTCTAGCTCAAAGTTTATAGCTTAACTATAGTTTCAAAACAATCATCCACCTGTACGCATGCAAGAGTTAGGCACGGTTGCATTTTAGTAACAGCAATAGCGGCTGGTTTAATTTGTTTTCAGTGATTGATAGAGTACATCCAGATTATCCTGTATATCGTGTCTCGAGTCAAAAATGGACACATTTCTTACTTGTAAAAGAAAAAGAAAGGGATAACACACAAGAGAGTCTACAGAAAGTGCAAAGCGACAGAAAGTTATACCCAGTCCCTTTCATGTAGGCTTTTCATTTTGAGTTATTATAGTTTTATCTTGAGGTGAATGTTTTCGATGTTGTAAACATTTTAAATGGCACATAATTATGCTGGGATGGTAAGTGGTAAGTAAATAGTATTCTGGATTATTTATAATAACTTTGCCAAATACTGTCTTTTGATTCTGTGCTTCTACAGACTTTTAAAAGGCAATTAAAAGTTTTAAGAATTACTGTTTGGTATTCTGTCCAAAACCAGCAGTTTGTCAGTCCCAAACTGTAGTGACATAAATGATATATATATATATATATATATATATATATATATATATATATATATATATATATATATATATATAGTACTGTGCAAAAGTTTTAGGCAGGTGTGAAAAAATGCTGTAAAGTAAGAATGCTTTCAAAAATAGACATGTTAATAGATTATATTTATCAATTAACTAAATGCAAAGTGAGTGAACAGAAGAAAAATCTAAATCAAATCCATTTTTGGTGTGACCACCCTTTGCCTTCAAAACAACATCAATTCTTCTAGGTACACTTGCACAAAGTCACGGATTTTGTAGGCATATAGTCAGGTGTATGATTAAACAATTATACCAAACAGGTGCTAATGATCATCAATTCAATATGTAGGTTGAAACACAATCATTAACTGAAACAGAAACAGCTGTGTAGGAGGAATAAAACTGGGTGAGGAACAGCCAAACTCAGCTAACAAGGTGAGGTTGCTGAAGACAGTTTACTGTCAAAAGTCATACACCATGGCAAGACTGAGCACAGCAACAAGACACAAGGTAATTATACTGCATCAGCAAGGTCTCTCCCAGGCAGAAATTTCAAGGCAGACAGGGGTTTCCAGATGTGCTGTCCAAGCTCTTTTGAAGAAGCACAAAGAAACGGGCAATGTTGAGGACCGTGAGACGCAGTGGTCGGCCAAGGAAACTTACTGCAGCAGATGAAAGACACATCATGCTTACTTCCCTTCGCAATCGGAAGATGTCCAGCAGTGCCATCAGCTCAGAATTGGCAGAAAACAGTGGGACCCTGGTACACCCATCTACTGTCCGGAGAAGTCTGGTCAGAAGTGGCCTTCATGGAAGACTTAGGCCAAAAGCCATACCTTCGACGTGGAAACAAGGCCAAGCGACTCAACTATGCACGAAAACACAGGAACTGGGGTGCAGAAAAATGGCAGCAGGTGCTCTGGACTGATGAGTCAAAATTTGAAATATTTGGCTGTAGCAGAAGGCAGTTTGTTCAGCGAAGGGCTGGAGAGCGGTACACGAATGAGTGTCTGCAAGCAACAGTGAAGCATGGTGGAGGTTCCTTGCAAGTTTGGGGCTGCATTTCTGCAAATGGAGTTGGGGATTTGGTCAGAATTAATGGTCTCCTCAATGCTGAGAAGTACAGGCAGATACTTATCCATCATGCAATACCATCAGGGAGGCATCTGATTGGCCCCAAATTTATTCTGCAGCATGACAACGACCCCAAACAAACAGCGAAAGTCATTAAGAACTATCTTCAGCGTAAAGAAGAACAAGGAGTCCTGAAAGTGATGGTATGGCCCCCACAGAGCCCTGATCTCAACATCATCGAGTCTGTCTGGGATTACATGAAGAGAGAGAAGCAACTGAGGCTGCCTAAATCCACAGAAGAACTGTGGTTAGTTCTCCAAGCTGTTTAGGCCAACCTACCTGCCGAGTTCCTTCAAAAACTGTGTGCAAGTGTACCTAGAAGAATTGATGCTGTTTTGAAGGCAAAGGGTGGTCACACCAAATATTGATTTGATGTAGATTTTTCTTCTGTTCACTCACTTTGCATTTTGTTAATTGATAAATATAAACTATTAACATGTCTATTTTTGAAAGCATTCTTACTTTACAGCATTTTTCACACCTGCCTAAAACTTTTGCACAGTACTGTATATGTATATGTATATATATATATATATATATATATATATATATATATATATATATATATATATATATATATATATATATATATATATATATATATTTGTTAATCAGATTAGCAGAGCAAACATTGTAAAGGGGTGCTAGAGCTGAACCCTCCAGACAGTTTTAAAAAAAGGTTGAAAAGCACTGGTATAGAGCATTACAGGGTTTGATAGCTACGCCATGTTCTAGTGCTCATAATTAGTGTGCTATGTAACAGTAAAGGAGAGATGAGAACAGAGTGGTAAAGTGCAGGGAGGTTTTAAAGATTTAGCCTGCTGTTAATATGCCAGCCTTTGTTTTCAACAAGTCAAAAGTAAGTTGTTCTGCAGGGGGGCCTGGGTGTGTTCATTGTGTGTGTGTGATGGGGGAGGGGGTTCAAAATCTCCATCTCCTCCTGCTGTATAGAGGGTCTTGTTTTAGCTTTGAAAAGGGGAGAAGTAAAGTCATGCCAAGCCTACAGCAACACCCTCCCCCTTCTAGTAAATCATTTTGCTCTCCTGAGAGCAAACTGAAACAGTGGCGCTTGTTAGCAAAAGTGATTGAGCTGAAGGAATGTAAATGCATCAGCTGATCCATTCTGTCGGTCTCATTTGATCTGCAGACCCATCAGACCAGAGACTCAATACTAAACATTTTAAAGACTGGCCAGCTTTACACAGGTTGTTGATATCTTCCCTATATGTAGTGAATATATAGTGTATAGGGATCATATATAGGGACAGAATGTTATAGACATTTAAGATACAGTATAAATACAAATGTAGGTTTCTAGAACATTATAATACATTATATTATTGATATCATTTTAGTAGATACATTTTAATAGACTGTTTTTACAACAGATTAGTTATTTTATAAAAAAAAACCAAAAAACACCTAAGGGGCTCCCGAGTGGTGCATCCGGTAAAGGCACTCCTCGTGGTGTGCAGGATGCACCCTGTAGCCTGGAGGTTGCCTGTTCGAGTCCTGGCTATTCCACTGCCAACCGTGGATGGGAGCTCCCAGGGGGTGGCGCACAATTGGCCGAGCGCCGCCTGGGGGAGAGGGCTTAGGTCAGTCAGGGTGTCCTCGGCTCACCGCGCACCAGGAACCTCTGTAGACTGGCCAGGCGCCTGCAGGCTTGCCTGTAAGCTGCCCAGAGCTGCGTTGTCCTCCGACGCTGTAGCTCTGGGTTGGCTGCATGGCGGGCCTGCAGAGCGAAAAGAAGCAGTTGGCTGATGGCACCCGCTTTGGAGGACAGCGTGTGTTCATCTTCGCCGCTCCCGAGTCAGCCAAGGGTGGTAGCGGTGAGCTGAGCTTAAAATACAATTGGCCATTTCAAATTGGGAGAAAAACGGGGTAAAATCAATTGCCGATTACTAAATTAAAAAAATAATAATAATAAACAAATAAATAAATAAATCTATCTACCTCATGCTCACTCTCTCTCTATATATATCGGTGATTTTCAAAAGTTCGTAATTGATAACTCCCAAGTTAATGAACAAATCGGTTATGTAGGACTGATTCGTTGTGCCTATTTCATTATTAAATAATCGTTAATGTGACTTCCGAAATTATGTTGATTTACGAAATAATGTTAATATCTTAACGAACAGTGCTTTTTGCCACTATGTCTTTTGTGTGCATGGGAATTTAAAAGAAAATCTGTGGTATTGGCTTGGCAGCATTATCCTGCTATGTCTCTGGGTCATTTCAAAGGGTCACTGGTGACTTGATAGAGGCTTAATGATTATATCAGGATCCCTCTTAATCAGGAGCAAAAATATTAAAAGTGAGTTTTCTGACATTGCTGGATTTCCAGAGTAATGGGAGCCATTGATTGCACACACATTGCAGTGAAATCACCGCAGCACCATGCATATGTGAACAAGAAGGGTTCCAACATCCGCTAAACGTTCAGGTGATTTGTGATGGACGGTTCGCACAGGACCAAATTTCACCGTAAAAATTGAAAACCACAAACATTTAAAAATTATTTGACATACATTTTGTTTCTCTGCCCAGAGTGTTGGATGTAATGCAACACATGGCTATTTAGAAAGACTTCAAGTCAAAAAATTTGTCAGAGTTACAAAGTTCTGCTAAGGAATGTCCATGTATCCCTGTCTATCGCTAAATCTTTTTTAACCTCCCTAGACAAATTTATTTATTTTATGGATTATGTCCTTCTGGCGAGCCTGGTTATCCATGGTGGCTTCTTCATGTCTTGCCTCATCCAGGCCTTCTGTGTTCCTCCCTCCCTCTGTCTATGTCTATCTCCAAGTATATGAACAGTCCTACAGGCTCAGATGGGCCTTTAACTTTGTTGCTCTCTCAATATTCGCTCCAATAGACAATAATCATTTGTTCCCTCCATCTGTGGAGACCAGCCATTTGGAATTTGGCACAATAGTGGTATTATCTCCCTTTGTGATCACACTTGCCTTGAATTTTCAATTTTTTTTTCAAATTTGTATCATAGCTTTAGGGTTGCATTTGGGTTCTATCCAGCAAACTGCAGATTTGTAAATGTACCACTTTTCCATTTCTCATATGAAGACCCCTGTATGTGTGTGCACTGGTTATGCATCTCAATGCACTGGGTCACTAATCAACCATGGAATTGCTTCTGAATACATAGCACTTCATAAAGTGTGTACTTGCATGTAGGTGCTTCAGTTTAGGTTACTGCTCATAAACAGTTAACCATTCTGAAACAATTACACTGAGAGCGCAGCCACTGAATTCATTACATCCGTTTTTTTTTTGCTTTTGTAATTTGTAATTTTTTTGAATTACAATGCTTACTAAACTGTTTTATAGCTACTGTATGTAATAAGTTGGTTTGTGAATTTAACCCATTCAATGTCCAAGTTTAAACAGTATCAGTTCAGTTCAGTTTACTGCAGTTACAAGTCTTGAAAGAGTATTATAAAGTCATTATTTTCAGGCTTGACTTCATTTCTTTGATGCTTTCCACATAAAGCTACCCTGGCAACCATCTTCCCATTTGCCTGTTCCCTCAATAGCAATAGTTGTCAGGGGGAACTGTTATTTGAACAGTACCCAGGTTTCCATGGTCCTTGTACTTGTTCAATGCCTGTGACGTATGGCATGTTTGTTCTTGTTTTAAAAAAGCTCACACCTAATAAAATGCAATGCAATGTTAGGGTATCGTATGGTGTCCTCCTTCCTGTGTCAGGCATCAGTCTTCCTCGAGTCAGTCGTCAGGCATCAATCCTCCTCGAGTTTTTTTTTAAGGGGAGAGTGAGGGGTTGGGCGGAGTCGTCTAAATCACCCATCAAACAAGAGCAAAAAACTTTTGATGATTCCATTCGATGACATAAATGCCAATCAATGGTTCGACAAGTGGATGGCATTAATTTATTGTGCTGGGTGAGTAAGAAGTTAATAAAGAAAGCATGATTGTAAAACCATTTTTACCTTTATTCAGTTTAACAATTGTTTTATTTCTATTTTATTCACCCTAAAAGTGTAAAAAATGAACGTGGATCAAGTTAATAAACAGCACGACGAGCTTAGAAGAGAATTGCAGGAAGGTACATTATTTTATCCCTCGTACACGTTTATTTTAGTTGTGGGATCATTTGTGTGTAAAGCTCTAGGCTTCATATTTGTTGTATATTTGATAAATGATGGGGGATATGTCTGATGTCATATGCTGAGAAGATTTGACTTACAATTTCAATGCAAGCAAATTCAAATAATTAAATTGCACATCGTAACTTAACACATTTTTAAAACACTTAAAATATACATATTAAATGCAACTAAAGAATTGTAAAAATGCATCGACTAATCAGTAGCTACACTGTATTGTTAGCAATTAGTTTACATTTTCAGAATTTTTTTTTAATTACACCATCATCTTTTCTTTATACTGTATCAAGGGACTCACGATTGACTTGAGGAGGGCTGATACCTGACACAGGAAGGAGTGATACCTGTGGATGTCCTAAAATGAGCACCGTATGCAATACACCTGAGGACACCAATGAAGAAGCTTTGTCAGTTGCTGTTGGGCAGGGACTGCCTTTGAAAAGAAGGGAGAAAAAACACTTCATATCAGCCCATCAACACAGCCACTTCTCGTTCATCTGCTTACATTCCTCACTTCAAAATCAACACGAACTATACTGCTTACAGGCAATTCCAGTCCTGGAGGGCCGGTGTTCCTCCTGGTTTTTGTTCCAACTGTACCCTAAATTAATTAATTGGACCAAATAAGCTTCTAATAAGCACTTACTTGGTCCAATTAAGTAATTTAGGGTACATTTGGAACAAAAACCAGGAGGGACATGACCGGAATTGCCTACCACTGGGCTAGACCCTGACTCGAAAAGGCGACAGCTACCTCCAAAGGGGTCAAAGTTTAATTTGCACACCAGCAACAGCTACAAAAGTACTGTGGCAATAAAAAAAATAAAACCTCTGAAGTTTAATGGCCTTTCAAAAGGTGGTTTAAATATAGGGCCCTATGAAATCCGCATTGCGGTGAACACAGACGGAATCGCGGAATTCAGAGAAAAAAACAGAATTAGGCACCCAAGGACATTACCACAAAATCAGTTTAAACAAACAAAATATATATGTACTGTATATATTTTAAAAATCACATTGAAATAGCAGTGTTTGTATGACAAGAGGTTTCAAGAAACACACGTCATGAGAACGCATGAAAAAACTATTTTTGCACCTCTCAGTCACCGTACACTAACGTGATTTTAACTCTAAAAAAGCTCTGCCTCTCGTGCCACTTCACTTGCTAGCTACCATTGTCGCTTGGGTGAAAACGACTGCCTATAAGACCCTACATTCTGCAGATAGTACTGTAATGACTACTGTAGAATGTAGAGTCTAGTTGCTGCATTTTTTCTCAGTTCTCAGGGAGATATTACTACGTGCCTTTTTATTAAATTAGAATAAATCAAAATATTCAGGCTTTTATTTACATTGTTTGTCATTAATTATTAATGACAAACATTATATCTATTATGAAATGTTAAAGCACTTTGAGTAAAACTGTTTAGAAAGTTTTTTTTGTCATATTTTTTCATGCATTTCTAGCTTCATCATTGCTGTCAATGTATCAAACACTTGTGGTTATAAAAAAAAAAACAACTAACTAACAAATTACAGATTTTTAAAACCGAAAAATCCATTTTAAAAACTACAAAATGCAATTGCGTAATGCTAGTACTGCATAAATGCCAAAAAAACCCACATCTTAACCACAGTTGCTGAATAATTTATCATTTGGCAAGTAACAAGTTGTGCCATATTAACTAGATAAACAACCTCAACTAAGTATACAGAACAAATTATGCAACGATATGAGCTTATAAATGATTAATAATGCATTAGGATGCTACCTTTAAGAGAAATCTCTTTCAATGATATAAACCACCCTAAAGTTGTATTCACTTCATCTTTTTTTAATTACAGTAATAATTTAGCAACATTTCACTTTGAAATACAGTATAAAGCTTTTATCACCCCGCCTTTTATTATTATTAATTATTTCTTAGCAGACACCCTTATCCAGGGCAACTTACAATTGTTAGAAGATATCACATTATTTTTACATACAATTACCCATTTATACAGTTGGGTTTTTACTGGAGCAATCTAGGTAAAGTACCTTGCTCAAGGGTACAGCAGCAGTGTCCTCCACCTGGATTGAACCCACAACCCTCCGGTGAAGAGTCCAAAGCCCTAACCACTACTCCACACTGCTGCCTTCCTCACCTTCCCATCTAAATTAGCCTTGTTTCTTCAGTCCTACCCAGCGTCGATGCCGACACCTGTAACAACACCTTTATAAATCCCATCTCACTGGTCCCACTAAAAATCACAAACAAGTCTTGCTTAAATACAGAGGAATACAAGAACATCCAATATTTGAGCATTGACAAGTTTACAAACATTTGTTTTCTTTTTTTTCTTCTGTTGGGCTAGATTCGCTATGCATTGCAAAGTTTTAGCAATGGGATGCTGTTTATGTTACAGAAACACCAAGAAACAATCAAGGTTAATAATTCAGCATTTTAAGTTTTAATAGTAATTCTAAAAGGTTAAGGAACATAGGGTCAAAGGTATATTAAAAAAATAAAAGATTATCATTATAACGTATAGCTATCCTTGAAGAAGTCTACGCAGAAAAAAAAAATAACATAGCATATTCAGCCATACAACTGCCCACACAATATGAATCCTGTATAACCTTCAGGGTTCTCCCCAGGAATTCTGTACAGTCAGGCGGCATAACATTATAGCCAGGAGCACTTTTAGCGGAAAAATAAACTTGCCTTTTACCATAAATAAATATATAATATGACAAAGAATTTGAATAATGTGTTGTCTTTCGTTGACTATATCTGGTTGAGCTTTTTTATATTCTAGATTTTCTTTTTCATTACTGTTTTTTATTATGGTAAATTACTGCGCTTATTAAGGAAACCTTTTCACTTCTTTTACTTTTTTTTTTTTGGTGCATATGTATAGCTATTATGTACTATATATCACCTTACAGTACAATAATACGACACCAAATGGACTGAATGATAATACCCGAAAATAATCTTAATAAAGTAGCCAGCGCAAATCCAGTATTAGGCGGTAGATTGCGCCGATCGCCGGCTTATTTTGAAAACCCTACATTCACTATTTTTGCTTTGAAAATAATTGGTTATTTTTTTTTAGTGCTTAACACAGAAAACCCGCCCCTTCAACTCTTTGATTGGTTAAATGTTGTGTCAAGACATAACACAGCTGTCACGTGGTTCCAAGATGTTTTTTTCACCCAGTGCGCTAGTGATCTAGAAGCACAATCAGTCCTTTTTGTTAAAGGCACAGTAGCATCTGCAAGACGGGCGGATCGGACAGCCACTTCGCCAGGCGGCCTCAGGGAAATATTACTGCCTTTTTATTAAATTAGAATAAAAAGGCTGAAAAGGCCTGGAGAGAACCCTGACCTTTCTAATATAAATGTCTTATTGGTGCTTTTGAGAACTAGTCTTTTAATACAGAAAGCAGAAAATTCTTTGCTTCCTTCAAGAAGACAAGAGAAAATCCTGTTTTATTTAGATCACTTAGAACAGCTTTTTTATGCTATCCTGTTTCCCTGGCAATGGTCCTCTGTGTTCTGTATTTTCTGCATGTTTATTAAAAATGAAAATCCCTATAATAGTCTCTCTCTGTACTAGCGTGTCGACCACATTAAACTATTCCCTAAAGGATTTCGCAAGGCAAAAGCTTGGGAAACTCTCTTCCTGACAGAGTGACACAGTGTATAATATTTGAGCCCTGCTGCTGGGATTTGTATTCTTTTGTTAAAAGTATCTATCCACCTATAAAGTGCTCCTAGATTGTCACCAGTTAGCTATTTTTGATCCACTTCAAACTCGGACGAACACATATAAAAGACCATCACTTGCTATGATTTTTAGTAAAATGTATTGGATAGTTCCCATCTAGATCCCCTTATAAATTCCACATGTGTGATTCATTGTTATACCATCCAAGTTTCAAGTTAAAAGCTATGTATTGATTTTGGTCATGCACCACAACCTCTTTATAAAGATATCAAAATCATGATGAACCATATTCTGAAGTAAGTGCAAAGGCAGAAAGTTTTCTATTATTTCTGCTTCAAAACAGAGCCCCTGAAGTCCCACAAACAATGGTCAGCCCTCAATAACAAGCGATTAAATTGCCTTACACATTATCCTCCATGAAGGACTGATTTGCCATCTGAAACACTGATTCAAACACTTTACTGATCTCTGTATCAAACCCCCTTTGTAAAGTCCTTGTGTTTATATCACCACCCTCTCCGCCCTCCCTTCAGTCCTGATATGTTCCAAATCCTTTAAAGAGCAGCTTGCTAGCGCAGTGCTGGGGAGTTGGGAAGGGGTGGGACTGAATGACAATAACAGCATCTGGCCACCCTGGGAAGGCACAATGCATTGGAATTCAAGGAAGCAGAAGCTGTCATGTATGCTGAAGGAGCATTCTGCTACCCTCCCCTTGGAAACAGCTGGCAACCTGGCAAATAAGGGCTGCCTGCTCACAGCATCATGCAGAGTTTGGTCAGGGGGCCATCTGTTGCCCAGGTTGAAATTAAAATAAATGTAAAAATATAAATATTTGTTATTCTTTACCATAAACCAGTGCACATGTACAGACGCTGCTCATAATCTCAGACTACATTAATTTATAGGCTAAATACATCAAGATAAGAGTTTGGAGAAGATTCATGAAAATAGTAGTACTTGGGGGCAGCAGTAGTACTTGTAGTAACAGTAGTACTTGGGGGCAGCAGTGTGGAGTGGGAGCAGCAGTGTGGAGTAGTGGTTAGGGCTCTGTACTCTTGACCGGAGGGTCGTGGGTTCAATCCCCGGTCGGGGGACACTGCTGTTGTACCCTTGAGCAAGGTACTTTACCTAGATTGCTCCAGTAAAAACCCACCTGTACAAATGGGTAATTGTATGTAAAAATAATGTGATATCTTCTAACAATTGTAAGTTGTCCTGGATAAGGGTGTCAGCTAAGAAATAAATAATAATAATATTACTGAATAGCCAGTGATGTACTATTTTAGTAAAGCTATTTACTCGTTTCAGATGTTGAACAACCTCAAGTAGTATGTTAAGTAGTGCTTAGATCACCACAATACTCCTTTGACAATGGCTACTGGCTACACTGCAGTTGTCATGTGGACTTAGCAGAAAAAATACTATAATCCTCAACTACTGCATGAAAAGTCATGTTTTCAACGCTTTACAATGTTGCCCTGAAATCCTGTTGGGTTTCAATAGAACACTTAGATTATTCTAGCTTACAGTACATTCTCTTACTGGACATTTCAATGAACTATTAACATATTTTAAATGAATAGTGAGCAAAACTTAAAGAATTGCAGTTCTATATTGCAGCAGCAATCTGTTAGCCATCATTCAAGTACAAATCAAAGTCTTCCAGGTGTAACGTTAACATGTCTTTAAAGACTACATCAAATCTTAACTTTTAATTTCATAGAATTGTTTCAATTCAAAGTCTCATAATGTATTTGTAATGCAAGTCTTTCACGATGTACCCAATTAACACTTTCAAAATGTAGAAACATTACAAAAGCATATTATTTCTGAAGACTTTCTGAAGACTTTTTTTTTTGCTAGGGAAAGCTGCCAGTGAATAGCTTCGGAAACACTACTGAACGAAGTCGAGAGAAAAAGATATTGGGAGGAGATGGAGAGTTTTTATAGCAAAAGGAGGCAAGCTTTGTCTCTTTTGAAGAAGAGAGATGGGATACAATGCATGTTAAAATTACTACAGTATTCACCAACAGGCACAGACTACAGTGCAGTGATCCCCATGAACACTTCATCTCTTACATTTTCCAATAGGCATTTGCAAGTTATAGCATTTTTTGGATGATATGTTACTATTCAAAATTGAATCTGTTTTTGAAGATCACTGGATAGCATTTTCTTTGATTTGTCTTCATATCCAGTAAATGCATAATATGGAATCTATTGTTTTTGTACAAGTACTATATTTTATTGTGTAAGGGCCCTTCACAAATTCGTAAATATGTGTTGAATATTTTAAAAAGAGGGTCACACTTCGCAGCACTATTCTGAGTTAGCATCAGGTGTGCACACAGAACACTGGCATAGTCTTGAACTCTCTGAAAACTCTTTGTTCCACTGACCCCTGCAGTTGTTATTAGTTCAGTCATTTTTTGATAGTAAAACTCGTTTAAGGAAGACTGGAAATGTGCCACCAATAATTTTCTAAAAGGTGCTACCTTTCATGTATGTATTACACATGGAAAATTAACATTTAAAAATAGTTAGCAATTGAACAAGGAACAAAGCTGTCAAAAGTTAGGCTTGCTGTTCCTACACCTTGACGTGAATGTTTGCAAAGTATTTCTGCATTTGTGACTCAATCCTCAGACGGAAAATAAAAAGCAGCTCCAGACCTTGAATCAAACCTGTGTCTGCAGGATATCCTGCCTGTTTACTGAGAAACGTTTTTTTGGGGATCTGTTATGTAATCCGACACTTGGGACTGAAATGGTAGTCCCTGTTTGGAAAGAGTTAACTGGTCACCAGTCCTTCCACCATCACAACACTACACCAATGCTACTTTAACAGGGCTGTAAGTACTGGTAAAATGTGAGTTTGTTTTTACAAAAAGGTTTCAGTAGTATTTAGAACATAGCTTTCTGTAGAGAGCCTTTGGTTATCATGCACCATGCCAGTTGCAGAAGTATCACGCTATCCACCTAGGCTGTCTCAAGAGAAGATTGAATGAGATATTTTGCCACATAATATGAGCAATGAAAAGGGGTTTTCTCTTAAATTTCAGATCAGTAAAATGCACCCCACCAGTACAGGCATTTCCCTCCTACTAGATTTAAAGCATTTCTTAGTGTAACCCTTTTCAGCTGCTGTTTAATTTGTAAATACTTGGACATAGTTTGCAATCTTTTAGCTTGTAAAAAGGAAAAAGAAAACTTCATGCAACAAACAAAGCAAAGGTGTTGATGTGTTAAATAAATATTACTCTTCCTTTCTAAAACCTTTTTCCCTAGCTACTGTAAAAAACTAACTGAGACATAAACTATAGGAACAATAACTATACCCCAGTAAACTTTACCTCTAAATATACATTCCTCCTGTCAGGTCAACCTAACCAAAGCCTTATGTTTTAAATAGCTTTCTGGGTGATTGGCTGTTCTGTGCACAACTGAAATTAGCAGAATGTAGCCTATCCAGACATTAGTCTGTGGTGTGATACAATGGTTGGAATAATGTGTACTCTAACAACAGTGGTTGTAGTCAGTTTAGGCTAAGGGCAGGGAGTCCCAGCGAGTTCCAGTTATGACAGTGGAGGACTGTCTCCTCTGTGTGGCTTAGTGGTTAGTGTTGAGTACTGGGAGCCAGAACGTTGTGGTTTTGAATGCAGTAAAAGCTTGTGAAATGTGTAAATACGTTTGACAGACATTTCTACGTATGTATGCTGGATAATACAGTATATATTATATAATTAGACAGCTGCTCCCAAGTGCATGAGAAGGTTCAAAAGATTGAACTATTCTTTATCAATGTGGTTTTACCACATAACATATGAGCTTATATTGCCACCCCGTGGGCTACACAATAAAAATGCTGATGGTTCTACAGAACTGTACATTTAGCATGCTAATTGAATACTGATGTATTACTATATACATTATTCTAGACAGTAGTGCCGCTCGCACTGACCAAAATCTCAATCGAAGAAGTTATTCTGCTTCAAACACTTTTGCAATCTCACTATTATTATATCCACTATATAATCTACTTCATACTGCACATGCATTGCAGCTCTCCTATCAATGCACTGCTTGTGCTTATGCAATCTGTTGTAGCTGAAAACATACCAATACATTGCTTAGAAACAATATACACTATTATAAATCTATATCACACTGACCTAGCCATTTGAAAAAGTGAGACACACTTGAACCCTGTTTAAAATATACAAATATGCTTTCATATGCATCCAGCTTTTTTATTTCTAGACTCTCCTACCTTTCCCAGCTGGATGGTTCCTGTGGCAGTGGTTCTGCTATCGGCCCTCATTTTCTGAAACCTGACACCAGCTCTGGCAGCATCTGCTTGCATGATTTCCTTCAAGAAACTTTTTACACAAAATTCTAAAAACTCCCCCCCTCTACCACCCCCACAATCATCAGCTCCACTCCTTCCAGTTGATTTCCTTTCTTCTATCTCCGGAAAAGAAAAGAACAACAACAAATCCAGGCAACTTTTCTGCACCCAGTTTTTTCCAGTCTTAGGCTTGATGCTTAGGTTTAGATTTCCAAACGCCTTTCTCTTTCTCTCTCCTCTCTTTTTTAACACTCTCTCACTCTGACGATGTGGCTATCCTTTCTTGCAATGACGTTGCCTGTCTCTCTTTCTCTCTGCACTTTTCCCACCCCTCCCTCTCATACCACCCCCAACCACTGAGCTAATCTGCAGCTGGCTGTTCAAATGGAGCCACGGTTGTCATAGAAACCAAGAGTCCCTGCTTGGACAGGACAAGAACAGGAAGAGGCAAACTAAGTGTAACTGAATAGATAAATAACAGGCTCCTCTGGGACCAAATTAATTGCTCTTAAAATTTTTCCCTTTTTTCTGAAGAGAAAAAATTTAAAGAATAGAAAATACCTTACTTGGGAAAGATAGATTGTGTTTACAGCCAACTTTATCTCCCCACCAAACTCGTATCCTCTGTACACTATGCTTGCAGTCTTTTGCATTCTATTTTCTAGCCAAAGCAACTTAATGCTTCTCTGCAAATCAGTTTTACAGTTTCTGAAACTCACATAGGAATAAAGCTTTATCTTGAAATAAACAAAGAGTGCTGATGGATTTGGACGAGATATGTGTCACAGTGGTGAGAGCCCAGGTCTGGTGAGATTAAGCATGCTTTATTTGTTTTGAAATGAGAACATGAGTCATTGCGAAATGTGTAAGAGATGGAAGATAATAAGTCCTATAACAATATATATATATATATATATATATATATATATATATATATATATATATATATATATATATATATATATATATATATATATATATGTACCAACTGTGGTTAAATAAGGGAACTGGGAAACCGTTTAGACTTGTACAGTAAAGCCGAGGGGTGGACAATGTGGTCTGCAAAGGGAGACAAAGAGGGTTAGTTATTAGTGCTGAGGCCTGGGAGAAAGAATAGTCTAGTGGTTAGAGCTGAGTCGTGGGAAGCAGAGTAGTTCAGTGGTTAGAGATGAGGGACTGGTAGGCAATGTGGCTTAGTGATTAGAGCTGAGAAAATGGGAGGCAAATATCATGTGATTAGAGCTGATTGGGATTGTGGTAAAGCATGTACTGTTTAAATTTTCACTACACTAAAATAAGATAACTCACTAACAAACTATTTGTGACACCTTGACACGGAACTAACACTAACTGGTGCACACCAGTTAATTGTTTTTTTCACACTATGTCCCTTTAGGGATTCCGTATCTTGAGGCTTATTGTTTAAAAGTTTAAATAACCTTTTAAGGAGAAAATCCATGTTACTATTGCAAAAAAGAAAAGAGATACATTGGAATCATGCCCCTTGTTCATTAAACTATAAATGATGGGTGTTATCTGCAAGGAACCTTGGCACCGCTCAATCACCATTTTTGCTTTGAATCCCTGACAACAGTAGGAGCACCCAGGCAGGCCTGCACATGTTTTATATCATATCCATTCAGCAGACACCCCTGGCTCCTGGATTTAGTCAGCATTTCTCATAGTTGAGGACTTCAATTGTGGAGACATACAGAGCCTGCAAGCTGGTTTTGAAAAAAAAACCCTGGACACCATGTTGGGGAAAGAAGTGGAGTACTGAAAATCAGGCCCTTGAATCATAAGAACACGCTGTGTCTTGTTAAAGCTCTTGCATTTTTTTTTTTTACCCAAGGACATGTGGATAAAAATTTCAAAATAATCCTGATTATGTTTAAAAATAAAGTATACGCAGCAATATGTTATATAAAAAATAAAAACCATGGAGACAGAGGTTTTTACCTCTAACTTTCCCTAATGGAATTAGTCAGTAATAATCGAGAAATGATTCCTCCAGAACCGTTAGAAGACCTTGCATACTTCTTACATCAGATCGGTGCTTCCTTGCCCCACGGAGGCCTAAACTTTATTGACAATATGATGGCAGGTGTTTGTAATTTTTTTATCCTCTGTATGTGACTGTGATAAACCACAGATGTATTTTAATTAGAGCATTTTACAGTATAGGGGAATCCCCCTGGATTGAATCAACAATAGAGGTGGTGTAATCGAATGGTATAGTTTTCAAGATGTTTTGCGTTGTTTTGGTCCGGCTTTCACCCTCTTGCTCCTGTAAATTAGCAAGTCCAGCTGTAGTCCTCAATGAATAAGATTACTTGTGGCCACTTACTTGTTGTAAACCAGTGGGTCCTCAATCGCAAAAGAAATAACATGAAAAAACTTTTTATATGCCGTCCCCGGTGGCACTTTATATTTTAACAGGTGTTTGTTTTCGAGATTTAATGTAAATTGCATATTTTTTGCTAGATTTAACCACAGAAAGTCCAGATATAGCTAAATGCATAAATGTTAATAATCACATTCTTACAAGTTTTCAAAATTGTACTTTCAGACATAACTTATACATTTTGAAAAACACAATTTGCATTAAATCCGCAAAAAAAAGTTAAAATATTAGTGCTTTATTTTTACACTTGGCGCGCCATATTCTCACTGTTACATTGCACAGTCACATGGTAATTACCTAAAATTGGTTTGGTATGGTGTTTTTCTGGGAAGGCTGATTGTCTGATTGATCAGCCCGAGAATGCTAGGCATGCAGTTCCTGGTTGGCTGATCAATCAGTCAATTGACCACCTGGAGAAGACCCCACACCATTTAAAAAGGAAACAAAAACTGTTCAGTGAAGGCATTGCCAAGCCTGAACAGTGTTGATAGTGTAGAGAGCAGACAGAGAGCAGCAGGTTGTGTTCATGGTTCATGCACTGAGATAGCCGTACTGAACAGTATTGATAGTGTAGAGAGAAGACAGAGAGCAGCAGGTTGTGCTCCTGGTTCATGCACTGAGATAGCCGTACTGAACAGTATTGATAGTGTAGAGAGAAGACACAGAGCAGCAGGTTGTGCTCCTGGTTCATGCACTGAGATAGCTGTACTGAACAGTATTGATAGTGTAGAGAGCCGACAGAGAGCAGCAGGTTGTGCTCCTGGTTCATGCACTGAGATAGCCGTACTGAACAGTATTGATAGTGTAGAGAGCAGACACAGAGCAGCAGGTTGTGCTCCTGGTTCATGCACTGAGATAGCCGTACTGAACAGTGTTGATAGTGTAGAGAGCAGACACAGAGCAGCAGGTTGTGTTCATGGTTCATGCACTGAGATAGCCGTACTGAACAGTATTGATAGTGTAGAGAGCAGCAGGTTGTACTCCTGGTTCATGCACTGAGATAGCCGTACTGAACAGTATTGATAGTGTAGAGAGAAGACAGAGAGCAGCAGGTTGTGCTCCTGGTTCATGCACTGAGATAGCCGTACTGAACAGTATTGATAGTGTAGAGAGCAGACACAGAGCAGCAGGTTGTGCTCCTGGTTCATGCACTGAGATAGCTGTACTGAACAGTATTGATAGTGTAGAGAGCAGACACAGAGCAGCAGGTTGTGCTCCTGGTTCATGCACTGAGATAGCCGTACTGAACAGTATTGATAGTGTAGAGAGCAGACACAGAGCAGCAGGTTGTGCTCCTGGTTCATGTACTGGGATAGCCGTACTGAACAGTATTGATAGTGTAGAGAGCAGACACAGAGCAGCAGGTTGTGCTCCTGGTTCATGCACTGGGATAGCCGTACTGAACAGTATTGATAGTGTAGAGAGCAGACACAGAGCAGCAGGTTGTGCTCCTGGTTCATGCACTGAGATAGCCGTACTGAACAGTATTGATAGTGTAGAGAGAAGACACAGAGCAGCAGGTTGTGCTCCTGGTTCATGCACTGAGATAGCCGTAGCTTGGGTGCTGTTTTGTTTTTGAAGTGTTTTGATTGGATTGTTTAAACCTTTTTGTTTGTGTAAAGAATACAAGTGCACCAAAGTACTGAATTGCAGTTTTCTGAATATTTCTGCCGTTGACCAGGGTGCTACTATGCCACATAAGGAAAAAAAAAATGTTTTTTTTTTTTGTGTTAAACTATACATAGCTTTCACATCTGCATTCATTATAGGACCCTAAATATATACAGACATTTGAACTTGCTCATGTTTAATTTAAAAGTTTTATAACACTTGCCTCAGTAAGGTTAGTGTGCTAAAACATGAGAATAAACTGTAAATGTTCTAATGTCGCAGTCTTACCATTCAAAAGCTGAGCAATATGTTTCTGATTAAGAAATAAAATGCACTGCACTATGGTGTTCTTGAACTTTACAGTACAAACACAATTCATTTCTGGCTGTTGTCAATATTTTTTCATGACCAATCCTTTAATCCAAGCATGTTCCTGCTACTGTACATTATAAAGCTTAACTCTGAGCACAGCTAAGTCACAGGAAAAAAGGGAATCATATTTTTCAACATGGGCTTCTATGAGCCAATAACTGAATGAAAAAAATAAAACACCAGGAAATACAGAGTGTCAATCCAGTATCGATTCAAAAACAAAGACTGAATGTTCTTGTCTGTAATTTAACTTGTGTGTGGTATATACATTTCAATGATGTACTTTAGGCTGAGGTAGCTCTCTGCACAATGAAACATTGCAGCAGAGCGGGCCTACTGCACCTGTGTAAATACAGGGTGCATATGAAGTGCTGCTGTACATTCCTGGACAGTGTACCATCTTCCGTGGCCTAAGGACTGTTGTTTTTCTCCCATTAACCCAAGTCATCCAATCTAACTCCCCTTGACGTATTTCCTTTAGTACTCTTGTCTGCCCATTATAAAAGCTGACTATGATGAACATAGTAATTTTACCATGGTTTCCCCATGCTTTTTCTTTACATTGTACCATGCTTTACCAGCATGGCTTCTACTATGTTTTTCCATACTGGGCTTGCCTTCCTTTACCACACTTTTGCTTTGCGCCTTTACTTTAAATAAAATTTTAAAAAACAACTCCTCAAGCACTACTACCACTCAGCATATGTATGGTGAAATAAGGCAGTGCATAGTTTAGTACACCACAGACTATTCAAGTACTACTTAACTTTGACCTTGGCAGTTGACCTCCAATTCAGACAATTACAATACAACAGTGCCTTTAAAAATCCAACACATTCATTATTGTGCTGTAGTGTTCTCTAGTGCAAATAACAGAGGGCTGGTTAGTGCATTTCTATGACAAAAGGGCAGAGGAGCACGACTGCTTACTACTAGAGTTCATGAACAAAGGTGTCCGTAAGTTCAGATCAGGGTTTAACTTTAAATAATATGCAGGTTAGGGACCTCTAATGATATTCCAGGAACTGTCTAATGTTGTTGCTGTTTATAAAAATATTTTTTAACTGTGACACATGTTAACTCTTTCCCAGCTAGTTTATAAATATACTGGAAATTGGTTAATAATAATAATAATAATAATAATAATAATAATAATAATAATAATAATAATAATAATATCTTTATATTCATATAGAGCCTTTCATAGTGGACCACCATCACAAAGCGCTTTAATAAAAACAAGTACAGGTTTAACAAAATACAACTAGATTTATTTAACAGGGCAATTACCCATAGAGTGGTTTTAGAAAAATAATATAGTGTCCCTTTACGATTTGGAAGAAGAAGAAGAAGAAGAAGAAGAAGAAGAAGAAGAAGAAGAAGAAGAAGAAGAATGTGTAGTCAGATAGCAAAATAAATAGAGAGCAAACTGTGTTGTATTAAAAACAATATTTTGTGAAAATCTGAGAAATTCTAGATGCAGTTGAAAGGTCTTTTATACAGCTTGTTTAAGAAATACGGTACAGTATGTATTACTGTAGTACTAAGATCTCCACCTTGTGGTCAAAGATGACAGCACATTTAGTTACCAGTATTAATCCTAAAGAGAAAACATAAAACTGTTATGTTGAGGCTTAGGCCAGCTTTTTTGTTTGTTTGTTTTACACATAATGGGGTTACCCAATGGTTATGGACAGTTCATAGTACTGTATTAATAAAAGTTGCACACAAGAAATCATATATACATTGTATTCTGCTATCCAGTATGACTCCAAAAGCCACCTGTCTTTCTTATAAATGAAAGCTAACAAATGGTCTCCAGTCCCACAACGCCGTGGATTCAGGGGACACTGGTTTTAGTTTACACAACCAGTTACATTGGCAGCTGTTTCCCGCGAATTTCAAATCATTAAAACATAAAATGTAATTTATATTTAGTCTTAGAAACGTTTTTGTTACTACCCATTTGCACGGTAATTGGCCTTAGTAAATTTTTCAGGGGTTTTTTTGTGTGTATCTGTCAAATTAATGACTTTAAAAAATGTCTTCTTCTTCTTCTTCTTCTTCTTCTTCTTCTTCTTCTTCTTCTTCTTCTTATTATTGCCTGACGTATAAAGCTACCCTGCAAACCATATACATCACAGCCCCCAAAATATAATAATAATAATAATAATAATAATAATAATAATGAAACATCTCAAAAAAAGGTCCTATAAAATGGTAGTTATTGTATTTGAACCTTTTCTTGGGGTTGTTTTCACGTTAAAGCACACCATCTTTTCTTTTCTTTTTCGAAAGCAACCTATTTTTGAATTACCATTAAATACTGTATATATATATATATATATATATATATATATATATATATATATATATATATATATATATATATATATATATATAAACTTTTACATGAACTGGACCTGGCAAAGTATAATATATTTGCTTGTATGATTCATATTCTATAACTGTCTGTTTATTATTATTTAAACTGCCCCTATACACGTTATTAAAAGAGCAATACAAAATATTTATATACAGTTATAATAATAACATTAACACAAAATTCACCGCTTACCTTTTTTCACTTTGCAGACACGAAAGACATTGGAATGAAAAATCTCCGCGCGCTATCACTTCATTTTGGGGCTCATTTACATTCAGCCAATCGTAAACGAGAAAAAGCTATTCAATATGCATGTGTACAATCTCGAAGACAAATGGGAGACGAGTTGAGAGACAAACAGGTGCTGCACATGTTGCACAGCTGAAGAAATGAATGAGCTCCTTATTCCCCGGGTGCACGTATGCAAAAGGGTAGTTTCTGTGGTGGAAGTAGAACACAACCCCATTTATTAAATATGTTTTTTATTCTTATATTGTGATTCTTATATTGTTTTGTATTTTTATTTATTTTCATTCATTGACAGGAATAGCAGATAAGGTGGCATAATACCTGATTGTTAAAAACAATACAGATAAACCTGTTGATCAGTTTCTCTGGTTTTAATATTTATAGGTATGTGTTTGGGTAAAATGAACATTTTTGTTTTATTCTATAAACTACTGACAACATTTCTCCCAAATTCCAAATAAAAATATTGTCATTTAGAGCATTAATTTGCAGAAAATGACAACTGGTCAAAATAACAAAAAAGATGCAGTGTTGTCAGACCTCGAATAATGCAAAGAAAATAAGTTCATATTCATTTTTAAACAACACAATACTAATGTTTTAACTTAGGAAGAGTTCAGAAATCAATATTTGGTGGAATAACCCTGATTTTCAAGCACAGCTTTCATGCGTCTTGGCATGCTCTCCACCAGTCTTTCACATTGATGTTGGGTGACTTTATGCCACTCCTGGCGCAAAAATTCAAGCAGCTCGGCTTTGTTTGATGGCTTGTGACCATCCATCTTCCTCTTGATCACATTCCAGAGGTTTTCAATGGGGTTCAGGTCTGGAGATTGGGCTGGCCATGACAGGGTCTTGATCTGGTGGTCCTCCATCCACACCTTGATTGACCTGGCTGTGTGGCATGGAGCATTGTCCTGCTGGAAAAACCAATCCTCAGAGTTGGGGAACATTGTCAGAGCAGAAGGAAGCAAGTTTTCTTCCAGGACAACCTTGTACTTGGCTTGATTCATGCGTCCTTCACAAAGACAAATCTGCCCGATTCCAGCCTTGCTGAAGCACCCCCAGATGAGTCCAATTTTCAGCTTTGCCCAACACCTGGTCGTCTAATGGTTAGACGGGGACCTGGAGACGCCTACAAGCCACAGTGTCTCGCACCCAATGTGAAATGTGGTGGAGGATCGGTGATGATCTGGGGGTGCTTCAGCAAGGCTGGAATCGGGCAGCTTTGGCATGAATCAAGGTGTGGATAGAGGACCACCAGATCAAGACCCTGTCATGGCCAGCCCAATCTCCAGACCTGAACCCCATTGAAAACCTCTGGAATGTGATCAAGAGGAAGATGGATGGTCACAAGCCATCAAACAAAGCCGAGCTGCTTGAATTTTTGCGCCAGGAGTGGCATAAAGTCACCCAACATCAATGTGAAAGACTGGTGGAGAGCATGCCAAGACGCATGAAAGCTGTGCTTGAAAATCAGGGTTATTCCACCAAATATTGATTTCTGAACTCTTCCTAAGTTAAAACATTAGTATTGTGTTGTTTAAAAATAAATATGAACTTATTTTCTTTGCATTATTCGAGGTCTGACAACACTGCATCTTTTTTGATATTTTGACCAGTTGTCATTTTCTGCAAATAAATGCTCTAAATGACAATATTTTTATTTGGAATTTGGGAGAAATGTTGTCAGTAGTTTATAGAATAAAACAAAAATGTTCATTTTACCCAAACACATACCTATAAATAGTAAAACCAGAGAAACTGATAATTTTGCAGTGGTCTCTTAATTTTTTCCAGAGCTGTATATATCAATCTTTGTCAACAAAATATTAACAAGAAATGTTCTTGTGATGTTTTGTCAATTGTTTATTTAGGTACCGGTATGAAATTCTAAGCTTAGTACATGACACTTCACTATTTTTAACTTTACTCAATACTAGTTTATACAGTTGTATTGGACCAGTTATATTTGATACTTTGTTTACAAAAAAGATATGCAACACAACATTGACATTTTTTGCAACATAACTAAAAATTGTTCAGGTTAATTTGACCGATAATACATAGACATAACAAGTGAGTTAAGGGGTTGCTGTCTCTGAAGTTAGCCCCGCAAATACATGATCTAATCTTGAATAAAGTTTCATTAGGAACAAGGCCGTGCTACAGTAGTGCTATGTGATGCCTGAATGACACATTCAGTGCAAGATAATCGTTGACATAAACAAGCGAGTAAAGACTTACCACATGTTTATTAGGAGTACAATATTTACTTTTATGATCTAATTAAATAAATAAAAAATAATAACCAATTTTAATTTTTTCTTACATGCTGGAAAAAATGTATTGTAAATGTCTTGTTTTCACAAGAAATCTCACCAAATTGCCCTCATGCATGACTTGTCATTCAAGCCTGAGTTATAAAAACACAAACAGCTTATTTCAATCATTGTCATACAGTCTTTATCGTGTGTTCTTCTATTTCTGTCATTTCTTTTGCCTTCAGGTTGAAATCTTTCTTCTGTCTCCTCTCATCTGTAATGGGAAAAAAAATACATAAAATGTATTCATTTACACTGTGAAAGACAACATACATTTGTTGTGGTGAATTTAAAATGCAGCTTTAAATCTATGTACTCAACTGACGTTCAATTGTTTATTTATTTCAAGTTGCAATGTTGATCCAGGACAAACACCCATGGTCCAGGAAACTGATCTGAATGGCAATGTATTCTAATTCTGAACACAAACTATATTTAATTTCACTTTAAAATATATATTCTTAACTGAAAAAGACACACACACACACACACATATATGCATACTAAAGTAACTAAAGAGTACATTATCTCCAACTTATATTGCCAAGAAATACAATCTTAGCACCATCAATATCGTGTACATGCATTTTAACAATTAATTTATAGAAATGTGTTTTGCACAATACAATACTTCACCTAGCAGATTGCATTTTGCTAATATAAGGGTAGCAAATTGCATCCACCTTTCTGTCCGCGATAAGACACGAATTATCCCCCCCACAGAGTGGGCGTGAGGCGGTTGATGACGCGCAGCCCTCTTCTGAGGCAAGGTGAATGTGTTATGTATTTTGTGATTGGCTAATCGAGTTGTTGCCCCAGGAACGGCTTGAATGTTGGCTCTGGAGTAACAGCAAAGATATCTTTGGTAACAGCTTCGTATTGAAATCAAGGCGTGTCAAGAGACAGAGGGGTAAGAGCAAAACGGGCAACAAATGTCTCAGCCTATTTGTTATGCATTTATTTCCCTTTTATTTTTCAAGGGAAGTGTGGGCGGAAGTGGACGGACGGAACACAAAAGCTAGGTTAAAAAATGAATGAATTCAATTATAGAAACCGCTGTCGTCGCTGTGGATGTATTTGAGCGTTTGATTTGGTTATGTCAAACATCTCCGAGCTAGTAAAACTAATACTTTTCCAGTACAAATATTCTTCAAAGATCGTAATACAATAATGACAATAACAATAACAATATAAAGAAAACACCTGATTGAAATCCTCTATGACGTGTATATATTTTTTAATAATAATGATTGTATTTTTTATTTATGTCTGCTGCACACACACACAGATACTTATAATCGAACAGTATAAAATATGCTAAAAAACAAAACAACAAAACGACTCGTCATTAGGTTTATTTTATAGATCACATTCACACAAACAAGCTGATGGTTTTTAGTTTATTATGTATGGATATAGAGAGCTACATTAAGAAAAAAAAATATTACAACCTGAATTAACTAAATAATCATTATTAAAAAGAATAAACAGAATTTTAAAAAGAAATGGCTGCCTTAAGTGCAAGAGGTTTTATGATCAACATTAGACTTTTTGTCACACGGACCAACATCATTCCATATACAAAGCTTAACACAATGAAAACATACCTAGGTAAAACTAAGGGCCTGACCTTAAGTAGTGTTCCCAAGCTCACTTTAGCATGCTGGGGTGTGGGGAAGGCAGTGCTTTCTGTGGTCAATTGTCAAGAGGTGGCTCTGAAGGAAGCTGAGCTGAAACTGCTTACAACGTCCCAGCGACAGAGTTCTGTGTTGAGTCTTCAGCTGCACAGACTGCGATTCGCTCTTCACTTGGGGCTGAGGTCCTTTGTCCTATTCCTGAAGTTCAGTCCCTTGCTCCTGCTGTACCCTCTCAGCCTGGTCTCCCACAGGCTAGCCTCGCTGTGGCTGGACCTCCTCCTGTGGGCTGCTGAGTCATCTGGGCCCACGTTTATCAAGCTGGGCCAGTGGGCTAGCACTCGCCGGGACCTGTTCTCGGAGGAGTTCTGCGACAGGTTCTCCCGGCTTCACGTCAGAGTGCAGCCACACTCTTGGGCCCACACCAAGCGCTGCCTGAGGAAGGCCTTTGGGGAGGATTGGAGGAGCCTGTTCCAGTTCGAGAGCAAGGAACCTGTGGGCTCAGGATGCGTGGCGCAGGTCTACAGGGCCCTGGCTCACGTGGACAGAGTGAAAGACCCTGAGTTTCATCAGCTGGTGGATTCCATGGAGAAGGATGATCTGTATGAAGCATGGGAGATCCCTGGGCTGAGGGGGGTGTTCAGGGCCATGGTAGGGAGCCAGGCTGAGGATGACAGCGAGGATACAGCAGAAGGAAGTCTGGAGAGGACCAAAAAGGATGACCAAGACGGGGAGCACCTCATGCCAGTAGCTATTAAGGTAAACTGACGTTTGTTTTGAACTGTGATGGGAAACTGATGTTTCTGGATGAAGGTCTCTTTCGAGTTCCTCTGTTCTGTTAATTTTTTTAGACAGGAATTTAAACTCATTGAGACTGAGGAGGTCACAAGGATCTCACAATCAATAGCAGTGAATAGCAGTATAATACATGCAACACCATACAAACAGATTCTGTAAAACGTTGTTAATTTACAACAGAGTTAAGACATGGGAGCTGACTTAATACCTAGCTATATTAAATATAACTGTTCAATACAGTTGGAGCACAATATCAACAAAAAGGCCATAAACAGACCTGCATAAAACTGATTCCATGTCAGTGTCAAAAGCTTTTTACAGTGTAGCTCAGGGACACTTACTGTCCTTATGCATGAGATCTCAAAATGAGTGCTTTAGGGTGAACTTTTCTTGTTGTAAATAAATGTCTCTCCTCCCTGCTCCTTCCAGGTCCTTCACCCCGGGATTGCCCGGCAGGTCCGGACAGACCTCCTGCTTATGAAGACTGGGAGCTGGCTGATAGGGTGTCTCCCAGGGCTCAAGTGGCTCAGTCTGTATGAGGTTGTGGAGGAGTTTGAGAAGCTCATGACCCGACAGGTGAAACCGTTTAGAGACCATTCTTTCCATATATGTTGTAGCACTAGGGGAGTTCGCTTTCTATCACTTTTCCAGTTGTCATGACGCTCAGCATGAAAATTATTTAGCATAAGTTACTGAGTATCAGATTCTGGGTGTCTGGCTGTCCGTACATCTGTCAATCCATCCGTCTTTATAACTAACATTTTTGAATATGTCTGGAGAATAATTTATCAAAATGTGATGAAACATTTCATTGCTATTTCTTATTCAGCACTATATTCAGTACATTCCGTTGATATGTCATGATCATCAACTTTTTCATCACACTGACCGCTCTAATTTTGAATTTGCGACGTGGCGGGGTGAATGTTAAAGACATACTTGTTGATTGAGGCAGTACTGATATTTTCAGTTCATTATTATGAAGAAAAATATACATATATAAAATAGCATATACAACAACCAGTAGATGGTCCTCTCGCCCAAACTGCACGAGATGACATCTCTTATACAATAAAGAGACACCCTAGACAGGACTATTAACTTATATAATAATATTATATTGCTGGTGTCTTAACATTTGTTTATCACTGTTTCTGAGCTTCTAGAACCTTGAACTAACACTGACACCTGATGTCCAAAGTGAAGTTTCATGCATTCTTTCATTGTTCAAACTGTGTTTCTGTTTGTCGTTCCAGATTGACCTGAGATACGAGGCTAGAAATATGGAAAGATTCCAGGAGAATTTTCAAGATGTGGACTTTGTAAAGTTTCCGACTCCCCTTCGTCCTTTCATCACAAGAAACATTCTGGTGGAAACATTCGAGGCAAGCTAATCTTACTTCTAAACCTAAAACGATTGAGAAAACTAGTAAGAAACAATTCTATTTTATAAATGACAGCTACAGTAAAATCGGTTGAATCAGCTGTGCCCTCTCTGTCTGTTTAAATGTTTCCTTCAGTCTTTTCTTTAGTGTACATACATTTCTTATAGAGGCCTGTAATTCTGGAGTTGGGATGAAACCCTAAACATTGTATTCCTAAAGAATTTTGTTTTTGTTTTTGCCATTTCAGACCTTATGAAATGGACCTACACTCTGTGGTTGTTGCACTCTTCTAAATTGAGAGTTTCAAAAGTGTTCCCACATACAGTTTTTCTTTTCTATTTCATTTTAGGAGAGTGATCCCATTTCTAAATACCTAGCTCAGGATATCCCAGCAGAACTGAAGCAAAAAATTGCCAGGATGGGAGTGGACACACTCCTTAAGATGGTAAGAGACCTTGTAAAATCTGCATAGGTTGTACTTGCAATACAGTACAGTACAGTTTGAGAGAACAGTTGAATCCACCCCTTTGGAAGCACTGTAATTTTTTGCTCCTTTTTTCTCTCAGGTGTTTGTAGATAATTTTGTGCACGGGGACCTGCACCCTGGTAATATCCTGGTGCAGTGTGAGAAACAAAGCGACCCCCTTGGCACAGCTACACTGCTGGACTTGTGTGACACACTGATTGTGAGCATGAGGCCTCCAACAACTACACTGCACCTCGTGCTATTGGACACCGGGATTGTGGCGGAGCTCCAAGAGAGAGACCTCCATAATTTCCGTGCTGTTTTCACTGCTGTGGTGCTCGGGCAGGTAACCTGAGCCTTGTTATTCAAACATTGTGGCACAATCGGAGGAAATTATGAAAACATTGCACCTTTGGGATCCAAACATAAAGCATTTAAACATTAAAACACATGGAATTCTTCATGTTATCGATAGCTGTCATTTTGTGTTTATTTGTTTTTAGTTCAGTTCATGTCGTCAGTGAGCTGACACTCTTGCCTGTTGCAGGGCGAAAGGGTGGCTGAGCTGATACTGCATCATGCCCGAGCCAGTGAGTGCCGTGATGTGGAGAGGTTCAAATGTGAGATGGCTGAGCTGGTGAATGAGGCTAGGAAAAATACTGTCGCCCTAGGAAAGGTACATGCATCTGTAAAAGTGGACCAAAACACGAATTTTGCACTTCCATTAGCTACATATTTCTCAAATGTGCAGTTTTGAAAGGAATACATGTTAAAGCACACGTTTATTTTAATTTAAAAACATCTGGCACTACTTTAGGTTAAAGGAAGCTCTCCATTTCTACGCCGTTTTCATGGGTTATCTGTTTGCATTTGCACTTCCTGAGTCATTTCACCTCAACAGTGTCTTCATGTTATATGATGAAAGTATGTTAGTCAGAGTTACTGACAAGAAATAAGCCAGTGTAGGGTTGGGAACAATTTAATCCTCCAGGTGAAATTACACAGGAAGTGCAAGACAGTCTAAAAGCATGGCTGTAACCTTGTGTAGTACCAGAAATCACTTTTTAAAATGAAAATACATTTGAGACCTATATAATAAATGGATGTGCATGGTGGAGAACATTTATTGAAACTATTTTGTTAACGACAATTACTTTAATTCAAGAACTAAACTCAAAAATCATTGGAGCCCAGACAAGAGGCTTGAAGAGTAAGTAGCGGGGTTCCGAAAAATATAGTGTTACACGTCCCCACTTGTTGCTGCAACTGTTTAAATAACTTACCTGTCATTTTTCTTTTCATTGTTAACATCCTGACAACTTTTTACACTTATAACTTTAAAGTCTGTTTCAAAGCTTTTTTCAAAATGTCCACTCTAGTGCACTGGGGTTTGAGATCTGTCCTCTAAATCACTGCAGGAAGAGCGATTGAAAAAAACTAAACAAAAAAAAAACATAACAAGTGCACTGGCTTTCCTGTTCCGTACCACATCGTGGATCTTTATTGCTGTGTTACCTGTTTGACAATGTGGGCAATCATCCTTACACTATCACTGCACTAGAGCAGCCATTTTGAAAAGAGCTTTGAAACGGATTTTATAAAGTTATAAGTGTAAAATATTGTCAGGATGTTAACAATGAAAATAAAAATTACAGTATATTATTTTAACAGTTGTAGCAACATGTGGGGATGTAAAACGCTATATTTTTCAGAACCACGCTACTTACTCTATAAATCCCTTCATTTTCTCCATGTTTAGTCTTGAACTGTGCACTGCTCTTCTGGTAACTGGCTGATAAGCCCTGGTGTAAAATGAAGAACAAATTGCCCACCTAGTCATTATGCATTGGTAATACAGCAACTGGGGTAACAATACATGGTTAATTAGTCTTTTGATGGAGTAACTGTTTATTATGTTGAGGGGAATGTTAAATGTTAAGTAACAAATTCTGATTAATTTTCTTCAAAAGCTCCAGGTTGGTGACTTACTGTCTCGGGTCTTCAAGCTGCTGATCACACACAAGGTAATTAATTATTCAAAAATAATATAGAAATATTTAATAAAGTGAAGAGGGTGGCCAAGTCTTAAAAACTGAGGGATGTATTCCCTTGTCCTCTAAGGCTCTCGTTTCAAATTTAATTTGCAAAGAAAAACAAAAACAAGGTAACGAAAGTGCAAAATAGCTAAGATTTACTGTAAAGCAGTAATCTCTCCCCCCATGCAGGTGAAGCTGGAGAGTAACTTTGCCTCGATTGTTTTTGCCATCGTGGTCCTTGAAGGACTTGGGAGGTCTCTGGACCCGCACCTGGATATTCTGGAGATTGCTAAACCCCTCCTGCTGAAGAACTGTGCATCGCTCGTCTGACACAAACTGTACCAACACATCTGAAATCCAGTGTTTTCACACCTCCAGAAAATCAGATATTCATCTAGAACTTCAAAACACTCAGAGGGATTTAACAGTGCTGTAAATGCTTTAAAAGAAAACAAGCTGTGACTTATCTTGGTAGTGTACAGGTTGATCAAATCGGCCCCTAAGTCAAGTGGACATACATTGCAGCTCGGGTGTTTACCAGTCACTCGGTAGAAGTGGTTGATTTTCAGTTCTCCAAGTCAATCAAAAAGTACTTATCCTCCAATGATTACATTAAAACTACCTTAGCTCAGATATATACTGTGCATCTTTACATGGTGTTCAATTTACGTAGACCAGGCAGACTGTGCCATAATATGCTGGCCAAACAACTCCTTTGGTGGTATTGAGAGTTGCTTGTCCACAGATGGTCATTGCTTTAGTTAAGCTATCAACAGTGCAAAACGGAATGTTTGTTGCAAATTGTAGAGAGGACATACAGTCCACATTCATTTTCTATTCAGCATGCAAGGGGGCAGGCACACTCCAACGCTTAACTTTCATATTCAAAACTGTTATTTATGCATGTAACTCTTCGTTAAAAGTGTACATGATGAATATATTTCCCTACTACCTTTTTAGGGTGTCTAATGTCCCTGGACTGGCTCTAGTCTTAAAATGGTACACAAAAATCACTGATATTGGTACAAACTGTCTCACTCTGAGCTCAAATAAATGCAAGTTTAATTTGTGTACTGTCTTGTTGATTAGTTGTTATTTTTCAATGATGTAATTCAACATGTTTTGTACAAAATAATGGATAAATGATTACCCCTGCGCCTAATTTGGGTGAAGTCTCATTGACTTTTAAATTGTTGTTTTTTAAAATATGTTCATTAATCACTCAAGATATATGGCTTTTGTTATTAACTCTTTCTTAAAAGCAGACCTGTAAAAAGGTTTAGGAAAAAATAACTCCACTCAACCCAACAGACCAGTTAACTGGGACAGGTCTTAGGTATGCTCCTATATAATTTTTGTATGGCTGATTTCCACATAAGACACAAAAACTATTTTATTAGTTATAGTTGGGTTGCCTTTTTGCAAAGTTACCATTTAAATGCACAGTACACCTCCCCACTTATTCAAAAGCTAACTTTAATTTGGAGAAATAAAACATATATTTAGTGTTAATATTGTCATTAAGTTTTTTTTATTACATATTTGTCATCATCAAAAATAGAATACAGCAGTTATTAGACATGCAACTAATAACTCAGTGTACTTTAATATACTCGACATACTAAAATATATACAGTATCGGCACACATTACGGCAACAACAAATGATTTACAGCAAGACCAGAGGTGGGGATTGTATTGCCCAATTATCCTCACTCAGATCCTTTACTTACTAAATATCTTGGTATCCTTGAACAGATCATCATTTCAGAGTACCATTCTGCTTGCGTGATGTCTTGCTCATAGAGTATTTAGCATATTTTTAAACGATTATTCAGAGATACAGTATTCTTCACGTATAGGAACACCTCCAAAGAGAACACTTCGACTTAGAGATGATTCTGTTTCATTTCATGCATCCTGACAAAAGTAATAAATACATTTCAATGTATTTATTAATATCGTAATTACCCTTGGCATATTGTGTCCGGTGGTCAACTGTGTCTTAGAGAACACTTCGCTTGCTTCCCAAGAGGTGTGCTCTTAGCCAGAGACTACTGCACCAGGGTATTTAGTAAGTAAGTAGTAAATAAAATAAAATCCCCACCCCTAGTCTTGCTGTAAGTCATTTGTTGTTGACATAATTTGTGCCGGTACTGTATATTTCTTAAGAAATCATTATGTATCATTCGTTATCAGTATCATTCGTTACAGTATTAGAAAACTTCAACTATGAAAGGGAGTTTCGTGGTCTTCAGAGGACAGCAAGATGCCTGGTACTGTTGCTGTTATTTTCTTTTCTCCCCTGGAGACAATTCCAATTAATTCCCTCAAGTCTTCACCGGCTATTTTTCTGATGCAGGATACAAAGAAGAAACACATTAAAAAATTAATGCCCGCAGATAAAGACATCACCTGGAGAAATTGAGCACTTACGCCACTATAACTTGTTGTATGTACAATAAATACTGTGTAGGTTGTTTTCATTAAATGCTAATATAAACAAACAACCTGTACATATTTTTGTTTAAAGTCTCACAGTGGAGTTTTATTTATTTTGGTATCACACAAAACTATGTTGAATTTAAATGACTTCACAAGCAAAAAGTTTTTCTCTGGTTTTTGAAAGCTGCTTTTTAGAAATGTCACCGTTAGCCAAACTCAACAAACCTACGCTGTTCCATCCAGCACTCCAGATAAGGTTTTGGGTAATTGAGTAATTTACTCTCCAATTTAGAAATTACGTTAGACTACATTACCAGGCTGATTGTTTTCTAACTCTTCTAGATTGTCCCAGGTGGAACTGAGTCCTGTTTGAGTGCAACTGTAATCAAACTCCCAATTTAAACACCCTCAGTAGACAGCTAAATGCAGTTGCTCTAACCTTTCCAACTTGATCTCTCTATCCCTGCCCCCATCATCTACTCCTTCCTCCTGCTCTCTCTCCTGCACTCTCTGGAACTGTCAGTCAGCCTGCAACAAGGCTGACTTCATCTCTGCCAATGTCTCTCATCTCTCTCTCAACTTTCTGGCCATTACAGAAACATGGATCACCCCTGAGAACACTGCTACCCCAGCTGCTCTCTCACTCTCCACGCTCCTCAGGACGAGGTGGTGGAAATGGATTCCTACTTTCTCCATCCTGGAACTTCTCGATACCCTCTCCTCTCTCTTCTATCTCTATCAGCACTTTTGAGTTTCATGTCGTTGAATTGCACTCTCCCTGTCATCTGTTTCTTATTGTTCTCTATCGCACCCCTGGTCCCCTTGCTCACTTCCTTGATGAGCTTGACTTCTTCCTGTCTTCTATCACCATCTCTATTCCTATCATTTTGTTAGCCGGTTTTAACATTAATCTCTCGACTCATTCTGCTGGCTTCCTCCCTCTTTCCATCTCCAACTCTCCTCCTTCTCACAAAGCTCCAAAGTAGAGGACAGTCTCAACTTTCACACCTCTACCTGACTCGGACCTTTGCTCCTTACTACTGGATTCCAGGCCAACTACTTGCACCCTGGATCCCCTTCCTACTCGCTTCTTCCAATCCATTGCCCCCGCTCTTCTTCCTTTTATCTCCTCCCTCATTAAACCCTCTCTGCTCTCTGGCTCTTGTCCTTCAGCCTTCAAAACTGCTCGCGTCACCCCCATTCTTAAAAAAACCTTGTCTTGACTCTTCCTCTGCCCAGAACTATCGCCCTGTCTCTCTCCTCCCGTTCCTCTCTAAAACTCTCAAGTGAGCTGTCCACCGCCAGCTGGCATCCTTCCTCACTGAGCACACTGCTTGACCCTCTTCAGTCCAGTTTCTGTCCTGAACACTCCATGGAAACCGCCCTCCTCTCTGCAGTTGGCTCTGTCTCCTCCATTGCAATTCTCCTTGACCTCTCCTCTGCCTTTGACACTGTCAATCATGCTATTCCTCTCCTCTCTCTCTCTCTGACCTGTGGATCTCAGGCACTGCTCTTGCCAGGTTTTCCTCCCATCTCTAACTGTTCTTCCAGGTTTCCTGGTATGTCTCTCTCTCTTCCTCGTCCCCTCTCTACAGGTGTACCTCAAGGATCTGTCCTGGGACCCCTTTTCTTACTCTACACCCGCTCGCTAGGTACTCTCATCTCCTCTTTTGGCTTCTCCTACCACCTTTACACTGATGATGTCCAGATCTTCCTCTCCCTCCTTTGACTCACACATCTCCTCCCACATCTCAGAATGCCTCTCAGCTATCTCAACTTGGACGCATTCTCACCACCTCAAACTCAACCTCTAAATCTCTGCTACTTTCCTTCTGCTTCCTTTCCCTCCATCTCAGTTTCCCTTGACTATCAATATCTCTCCATCTCTTTCTGCTAGAAACTTAGGTGTTACTCTTGACCCCTCCCTCTCCTTCTAAAATTTATTTTGGGTAAGTAAAATGCAAGATTACCTCGAAGTCACGGATATTTCCAATTAATACTGTAAATATTTTAATGCTAACATATGGGGTATGCATTAATTACTGCCTTACTTTTTTTTTTTTTTTTTTTTATAAATTTGGAATTGTCAATTATTTTTTCTTATTTTCTCCCCAATTTGAAATGTCCAATTATTTTTATTTCAACCTGGCTCACTGCTGCCACCCCCACGCTGACCCAGGAGAGATGAAGACGGACACATGCATCTGCCGTCAGCCGTAAGCTTCTTTTCACTCTGCGGGACCGCCATGCAGCCACCTCAGAGCTACAGCGTCGGAGGACCACGCAGCTCTTGGTAGCTTACAGGCAGGCCCGCAGGCACTCGGCCAGTCTACAGGGGTCGCTGGTGTGCGGTGAGCCGAGGACACCCTGGCCGATCTAAGCCCTCCCCACCCGGGCGGCATTCAGCCAATTGTGCACCGCCCCTTGGGAGCTCTCGTCCATGGTCGGCAGTGGAATAGCCTGGACCCAAACCTGCGACCTCCAGGCTGTAGGCGCATCCTGCACTCCACGCGCAGTGCCTTTACCGGATGTGCCACTTGGAAGCCCCCTACACCCTTACATTCTAACTATAATGTTACTTTGAACAACTGTACAAAAACTTGGTCTTACAATAAAAATGGCTCTTTCCTTATTTTTCACCTGTAAATCAACCTTTCTCCATCTCATGTGCTCTCCCTTTAAAAATTGACAGACATGCTCCCTAAAAATGTAAAAACAAAAAGTAAAAATGTCCCAACTGGGAGTGCTGGTCCCACACTACGCAAACCTAGAGACAAGCAGCCCCCTGCCCACACTCCCTCCATTTTGGGGAAATCTGATACCTTCTTCTGAGGCAAATTTGCAGGGGGTCTGAGCAAGACTGCCTCAATGGCTTTTTGATCTCTTCTCAATGCCTGATGGATACCCTGGAACACCTCTCTGTGACTTGCCTCGCTTGAGAAAGTAAACCCTGAAAAACAGTTTACAATTGATGCTACAAATATGAAGCCTTAAAATCATTGCAGTTAAACATTAAAAATAAATTAAATCTGCTGTTTCCCATAGTAAGCAAAAAAAATAAAAACATTGGTGTCATAGTTTAGCCGTCTGTAAACTGTGAACTTAATACTAGTGAACTGTTCTGCAGCAGTCTAATCTACTATTCCTAAGCATTGCCTTCCAAACTGTATATCAGGGCAATGCAGCATTGCTATACTACTAGAGAATCTGCAGACGGTTTTATCAAGTGGGAAACATAAAGAGAAACAAGTATCAAAAGTCACTTCAGTCTCATACCCTTAAGAGAGTAGTCTTAGTCATAGTCTTTATACCCCTTAAGAGAGTAGTTCTTCCAGGCCTTACTTGTGGGGCAATGCGTGCAAGTGCACCTTGCCACTGCTTGCATAACCGGGGACACATACAGAGAGAAGTTACATTGCTGACAATCCAGTACCTTTTATGAAAAAAAAGAAATAGAGTATTTCAAAGATAAATGGTTCATTTCGGTAAATGTAAAGGCTTCACTGTGAGTTCTCCTACCAGGTCTGTTGCTGATTGGGGAGGTAGGTGGTGGGTCACTGTGCCTCCACTCATCATTGGTCCTCTTCTCCCTATCCCACAAAGGTTCCCTCAAGCTACAGCCTGGGTCCAAAGCCCTGCAGTGGATCACATTCCCCACAGTGCTAGCGGAAGTGCCTCTCCAGACATCCTGCAAACACAACGGTACATCACAGCCTGCTAACTCAGAGAACAGGTCAAACACATTGACATAAAGGGAAACAGCAGGAGGAATCAGAATTCAAGCCAAGACTATGACGACAGCAATGACATGACTGAATGAATGCTGCATAGTAGAAATGGGGTGAATGAAAGCTGGGCTCATTTTAGAAGCTGTTGTTCATCAGGCATTTTTCTATAGACATCACATCTTTAAACGTCTGATACCTTTTTTTCTACATGTAAAATGTTTAGGTCAGATTAATATTTACAGTGTCCAACTTCACTTGACCGTAAGTATACAATCTCAAAGGGCTGCCCTGTGTAAACAATAAGAATAGCCACCATTACCTTTTGTGCACGTCCATGTTTGATCTGCAGCTGCTCTGATTTACTGTGTGTTCCTTCCTTAAACCCCACAGCATGCACCCCCTTCTTTGCACGAGAAGGAGTACAAAGATCAGAAGCAGCAGATCTTCCAAGGGATCGCTGGCCCTGCCCCTCCTTCCTCGTATCCCCATTCGAAAGGTCAATCCCAGAGGTTCCTTTAAGCAGTGCATCCCTAATTGACAGGCTATGGCAGTTAATGCCAGGCCAGTGTGGACAGATAAAGTGGGCTCCTGAGAGAGTGGAGGTGGCTGAATAGCTGCAGGGATACTCAGCTGGGGCCATCTCAGCCCTCCAAGTCCTGTACCCAGGGGGAGCAGTCCTGGGATAACCTGGAGAAGATTCTTGGAGCTTCCGTCTGGCTGACAGGGGCATCTGGAGTTCTAGAACAAGGAATTCATAAAGCTGCAGGGGGACCTGGATGGCCACTCCTGGTCTCACTCTCACCGTGTGCCCATTCCAAAAATTCACTACCAGACCCTGCTCACTGGTCTCAGCATCTGGGGAAGGGGTGGGAACAACACACGACAAAACACATATAGTAGTGACCACAAGTATTGACATCATCTGTTTATGTAGATTAATAGTAGCTTTGTATTTCTCAATGAATTACATATATATAATTCTGGAAGCAAGTCGCGCTAGATCGAGTTGGGTGAAATGCATACACTATGTGAGGTAAATTGAATAATGATGTATTATGTCTAGGATTTAATCAGTTCACCACAGAGCTTTACACTGTGCTCCTCCGCACGATGCCAATTTCACTCTTCAGAGGAATACAGCCGTCATCACAGAGGCTGCACAGTGAGCAAATCAGCACTTGGCAGACAGGTAAGCCCTGCACCCAGAGGCGGCTAGATCCCTGACTGGGAAATTAAACCTTCCCACTGGCAATCGGGCCAATTGCACTGCCGCTGGGCGGCCCACCGGCTCGGCAACCAGCAGCCGAGATTCGATTCAAGCCTGCGAGGACGTAGCTCTCAGCGCTGAAAGCATTGGCTTTTACTGCTATGCCATGGGACACTTTTGTTCCAATTTTAATAGCATATATTCTACAAAGTTTAATATAAGCTAAACTCAGAAATACAATTACCGCGTGTAACATACAAAATGCCAAGATGCTGTGTTGCATTTATGGATGAACTGAAAAAACATAAACCTACCTTTATCATAAGATAAATGAACAATGATAATAAATACCGCAATACAATGTAGAAAAGTATTTCCTACAGATTTGGTTTAATTGTGGTAAAAGTAAGGAAATTAAAATAAGAGGATAACGGCAATTCAACCATATTTAACTTAGTTACAGTGATTCTTTTTTTTTACAACCTGAGAAAATATAAACAGGGTGCATTATCAACTTTTGCTAATTTTTTTGCAGATTGTGCAAGGCATTCTACCTTTTTTAGGACTCTTTTCTGTGATGGCATTATTACAGGTGGTAGAAAATGTTTTTGTTTGGATCTGAACACTTCCTAATTTAGTGTGTACAGGCGTCTCTCGTTGTTGTAGCGGAAAGGGCACTGTGGCCATAAGTGAATATATTTTGATGGGCATTGCAGCAATTGAGAAGGGCACCCATGGCAATTGCTGCACGACTGCCGTTAATTTAGAGCCCTGTGTATGGATACCATAATAATGTCAGTGTTTTGCATAACAACTGACAAACCGCAGCATTACCTTCAACAGCAACAAATAGATTTGGAGCAATTATTTCACTGTGGTACTGATATGAACTATTGCATTGTAACTGAAGATCCACTGATAAGGATAACTGAGAATAGGGATACTTATGCATACTGCTTTCTGTTGTATTTAAATGCATACAATTTTACTATAATAAAGCAGTGTGGCAAAGTGCCCCCCCCCCCCCGTGTATATTGTATGTTACGTGTTGTGTGTAAATGTTGGTGTATAGGCATTGGTACACGGGATATAAGCGGGTCTGTGTTTCACGTGTATTTAAAAATGTAGATTTGTATTTAGGCACGAGGATGGCACAAATCACATCACGTGCATTTAAAGTATTAGTATGTGAACACTGGAAAGTGCACTTTAATTTATTCACGTGCAGTTGTACCGAGATTCCAATTGAATGATTGAGTAGCAATCGAGTCTCGGTACAACTGCATAAAAGCAGCATGTTTTCACTCACTCGGGGTTGGGTGTTCGAGAGTGGAGAACGGGTGAGAGAGAAGGAGAACGAATAGTAGAAAGAATAATAATAACCATTTATTTTACTCAATGTGTTTGTTTGTCTCCGGGCACCGTTTGTTAAGTGTTAGTTCATTTTGTTTGTCTATTTATTTTGGCGCAAGTGCCGTGTCCTGTGTTTTTGTGTTCTGTTTAAACCTTTTACTTTGTTAATAAACACTGAGTGCTACCATTTGCACTCAGCTTCTCATCACCACCGTCTGTCTGTGTGTTTCTCTCTCTGGTCTGAGTTCCTCCCTGCAGCCAGCCTGTCACAAGCAGCTAATTTTCTGTTATCTGAGGATTTTCTGTTGCTGCACTCTGCTTTGCTGCAGGTCAGCAATTAGATTTGCAAACCAACTCCAACCTTTATTACTTTCCTTTAGTTACTATGGCCCATATTCACAAAACACACACTCACAATTGAGACCACATTAACACATACTGTACTTTGACTAGGTGGTAAATATGTTCTAGAAATAAAACATTCAAGTACACAGTAAAACTGAGAGCAATGAAAATGCCGAAAGTAGGAAAAAGATCATCATTTCAGACAATATCAGCAGTGCTGTACCTGAATTGTGGCCTCGCCTCTCCTGGCCCAACAGCACAGTTCCTGGTCCATATCGCTCCAAATCGGGCTCCCAGGGAGCCAGGACAGAGTCCCCAGGAGTGACGGGGCACCTCACTGCATCTTCATACTGCACCAGATCACACAGCCGGGTCTCCTGCAGACGGCACCCAGCTCTGCCTCTGAAACGCTTGTTGCTCTCAAACTCCACTGTGAACACTTCCTCCAAGCCCTGAGGTACAAGCAAGACCAGCAAAGGACAGCTAGTTACACCTTGTTTCCATGTGACACCAAACAGTCATTCCCCTTTAAAAGGGTTTGACCAAGGCTTTAAAAAAATTAAAAAATGTAATTTTCATTAGCATAACTACAAAGTAATTTATGATATTTCTGTAGATGGTTTAGTTTTTCACACTTTCAATGTTCACCCTTCACAACTCCACAGATTCACTTCCAGTGAAGCAGGTACTGTACTAGGATGCTACCTGAGTACTTTCTGTGATACACATAGATCTACTGTAGCTTGGGTTATGTGATGGGGTGAGCAGTTCCCCGTCTCGAGAACGAGAAAAAGCCATCCGGCCCACCTTTGCTCACTTGCTTTGTTGCCAGTGTGATCAGTTACCACTTTATAAGGTGGGGGTAAAGGCTCCCCGCACATAACCAGTTGATACAAGCTGGGAGAAGTCTGGAGTGACTTAGAAAGCATATAAAATGATGATAAAACATGTGTATGTAAAGTAAAACGCATGGGAAATCATGGTAAACTGCAAAATTAAGAGTGCAAATTGACTGTGGTCAACCTTCATGGGCTACAGACACAATATAGCACAGACTACTCACAGGAAAAAATACACACTTACAATTATCAAATCTAGATTTGCTTGGAACAGAATGATAATTGTGGACTACAGCAGTGCCTACCTGAACCTCCTGGCTGAGATGTCCGAGATAGTAAAACCCATCCTGGTATCTCCTGGCTAAAATCCGAGCCCCTCTAACCAGCTGAGGTCCCCCCTGGGCCCCATCAACAGAGCCCGCCTTCACTGCGGCTTTTACAGGGCATCTGCTAACCAGGAGGGGAAAGAACAGACAAAAGCATTAGGAACTTGTTTTGATTTAATTCTTTCATCGTTTCTTTGAATTGGAACAATATTTCCTGTTTTTAATATGTACAGTTGGGCTTGCTTTAATGGTTTTTGTGTGTCTTATATATTATATATTCATCCCGGGTTGGACACGATTGTTTCACACTACATATTTTCATCCCAGGGCGTGCTGAAGCGTGACCTTTGCCTCTTAACGTTTGTTTTGTGGCTACTGCCATGCGCGTTTTCAACCCAAGGCAAGCGTAACCCTATTGCATTCACATTTCATTTTTCAACCCGAGGCAAACGTTTTGCCTTGGTTTGAAAATTCTCAACCCTAATCTCTGGCAGGGGTGAGTTCGCCCCGGGTTGAAACTGGCAATGTGAATGTGCTTAAGTGTGAAAAACCCTTTTGAATGGTTAGCTGGAGTTCAGTCATGGAGATAGTGGATAAGGTGGTCACACACTACACTGTAGTGACAGAAGCTGATGAGCACTTACTGTGAATCAGGATTACAAAGGGCAGGCCAGTGAAGAGGCACCCCAGAGTAACACAGTGAACTGTCACTGCCTGCCAACACTGAACAAAATGCCTGGGACAATGGCATCGCCTGCAAATACACAAGAAGTAATGTGAAGTGGAGAAGAAACTATAGCTGTAGACAACTGTCAAACTGGAAAGCCTTCAGAGCTTGCTAGGACTAAACAGGAGCTAGGGGGCACAGTCAGTTACTGTGACTGCATTATTCATACTCTCCTGCAGGCTGGGTTAAGATCAAGACTCCAAACTAGGTTAAAACCCCTTAGTGACCCAGCTATTGTTAGATTTGTGGCTATAAGTATTTGATGATAAAGGTTACAGGTACAAGTCATCATGAAAGGACAGTGGGACGCTGGGTGTGTTTTCTGATTTGTTCAATGGGGGTTAAGTTGAGACCACTATTTTCACTATTTTCACTCATGTGAGCCAGATTCGAATCCAGGCTTCCACAGGTGAAAAGCTTCCCCCTTCACAGCTGCGTTAAGTGGGATGAATCAACCAGATACCCACCACCTGTAGAACACTGGTAGACTCCAGGGCTGACATGTGGAAGGTTCCACCAGTCTCCCTTGCTATCTCCTGTAGTAGCCACTGGGGGGAGCTCTGGCTGAGATACACCACATGGACGGGAGGCCAGTTTTCCAGCCAAGGTCTGGCTCCTCCAGGGGAGCTGTCCGGCAGCCCATCAGTGACCAGGCACACAGCGCGACAGGCTGGGTCCCCGAGAGCAGCGGCCAGTGCGGTCAGTGTGGTCCAGGAGTCCGAGACAGAGCGGCACTCCAGGCAGCGAATCCAGGCAACGGCTTCAGCGAGAGTGTGTGGACTGCATCGTACTGACCGGTCACACCATTTACTGACCTGAGGACAGGGAGGCAAACAGATCCTTATAAAAGTTTTCCATAATAAAAACATGGCAAAGTGTAATAAAGCATATTGAAAGCATAGTAAAGCATAGGTATGCATTGTAAAGCCCAGAGAGGCATGGTAAAGCACGTTAATAATGGCAAACCGTGGTAAACTATTGTAAAAGCATAGTATTACCATGGGAAATGCATGGGAAAACTGCAAAATTACCAGGCAAGTTTCCTGTAGTAAACTTTTATAAGGGTGTACACATGCAGATAAAGAACAGGAGTCTTTAAAATATTATTTAATTTTACAAATAGATGTATGTACTGTACTGTGTATTTATTTTTTTACTGTATTAAGTTGTTGTCTGATGGCCATGAGGGCTGGACAAACTTCTTTTTTCAAATGTTCATAAAATCCTTATCAGAATATTTTTCCAGATGCATGCATCAAAACAGCCAACCATATTACTGCTACACATCAGAAGGTATCCTCAATCGATGAGCCAATGTTGCAATACCAGAAAATGTCACAATACTCTTTGCTGCTATGCCTGTGCCTAGGCTGCCCATTTACATTACCCAGTTTGCAGGATTTATTGTCATTGACAGAGATAGGGCATTAAGGAGGGCAGCGGTACAGTACCTCGCTGTTAAACTCCACAATGTTAAATTTGAAATCCGGAAGCATGTAAGCCCTATCATACAGCGCCTGAATCAGATGCTCCTTCACCCCCCACAGTTTGGAGTACATGCTCCCTGAGGTGTCGATCACAAACGTGACGTTCCATTCTCTGAGACCATCAAAGAGGTTCGGGGGGGCACAAGCATGGCAGGGGGGGGTGTGGGCCGGCATGGAGGAGGCTTTGAAACAACCTGAAACAAACACATCCTTCAGGTTAGAAACAGGCATTGGGGTCTACAGATACTACTATTACTTAATCATTAAAACAGGATCCTTCCCCAGATCAACTGAATAGACCCCATTGCCTTTATTGATGTTTGTACATGTTAGTGCTGCTTGTTCAAACTGCAAACCATTTAAAAATATACAGTAGTGGGGAAGTAACCACTGACTTCTGATATACTGCTTTCACTTTCTTTAAAACATATGTATTTCAAAAACACATTAAAACCTATAAGAACTACAATATGACAGGGTAGAGGATGTATTAAACTGTGCACCATGGAAAAAATAGTAAAGTATTATACAGTAGTGGCCAAAACACCATAGTTGTTGTTTAGTGTATTTTTTAATATGGGAAAGAAAAACATTATTAAATGATTTTCAATGACAATGCTGTGGCAGTACAATAGCGATGCAATGGTTCTGCACTTAGCAAATTAAGCAATACTATTCTGAACAGTTTGTTGAATGGTTCCACAGTGGTAACATGTTTCAACATTTTCTTGTTAAACATTTTCTTGTTTTTGGATTTGCTTCAATTTACACTAATTCGTAGAAACGAACAATATGAAACAGCACTACAATTAACATTCTGTGAAGTACAGTATTACTAGTGTTAAAAAATATTGCAACGATACAAAAACAACAGTCAACAGTTCAACAAACCCGACTCGATATTTTTTTTAAAAACGAAGAACACACTACTGAAATAATATAACAAGTAATGCTAATAAAAAATGGCTGTATAGTCTAAACAGGTGTGAATATGACATGTTAATACATTCCATATACTATAACGAGCACAGCAAACTAACTACACCGTACACGTAAGTAGTGTTATATGTATGATATGTACCTTACGCAAAGCATTTTGTGTTGTTATTTTGTAGAATACTTGTCTGTTGGACTATTAACATTAGTTTGCAGTAATTATATACGAGATACTTACCTTGGCTATTTATTATTATTATTATTATTATTATTATTATTATTATTATTATTATTATTATTATTATTAATCCAGTTTCACATGAAACTTTTGCAGGTGGTACATCCATCCATTCTGACTGTGTCAGTCACAGATTGTATATCCCAGTTGCTCAGCGACGACAGAATCTCTCACAAAAAAACATAAATAGGGGGATCCTGTTTCTATATCAAATCAAGTTTTTACATTTACAGCTACAATATTAAATTGTATATATTAAAATGTTTATATTTAATATATATAGATAGATATATAGTGTATTTTTGCAACACAACTGTAAAGATTATTATAAACACCACATTTTCACAAATTAGTGTATCCCTTTTTTGTAACTTCCATTTTACACCGAACGGGGGTATCTCCTCTCTGAAATTATATTCTACAGACAAACTACAAAGATGAAAACACCAATTCAAAATAATTGCTAACATTCCTAATATATATATATATATATATATATATATATATATATATATATATATATATATATATATATATATATATATATATATGCGTTTATTTTAAAAAGAAGATTATCTATATGGGTTATTCCAGATATTTACATTCGCCGCTTCTATTATATAAATAGGGGGGAGCAACTACTTATATTTCTCTCTTACTTGTAATAGTTTAAAGAAAAAAACATATATAAATATAAACATAAATTAAACATTTTATATTTAATTATGTATTTGGTTTTAAACGTAACGTTAAAAGTTATTCCACACTTGCAAACTCCCCTCAATTTGTGTTGGTGTAGCCCTGGCAGGCACTGTCCAATGGGAGCGCGTGTTGCTGGTTAGCGCTGTGGAATCCCAGAATACATGTCGGACGGTAGAAGGTGACATTTCGTATCGGAGCTGCTGGTATTGAAAGTGATAACAAATACATATATATATAAGAGGGATCATGTCTTCCATAATGAAGGCTGGGGCAGTCATTAGAGCTGGAGTTCAGCTGCTTAGACGGGGACCGCAGAGGGTCGGAGTCAGAAAGTAAGTGTGAGATGATGAGGCTGTGTAGCTAGCTACCCGGTCACGTATCGTCTGTAACACTATATTTATGTGTCATACACTTTAGTGCTCAAATAGTTTTATTTTTTGTTTATGTTGTTCTATGCTAAGTAAACACAATATAATTCAAGCGGTATTACAATCGGTTATAAAGAAAACACGTCGCAAATATGTCAAGGTCGCTCGACCTGTAGAAAAAGCAACATGATGCAGTTAACTTAACACAGCTGTGCTGCTCCAATTAACAGTGGGTTTATAAAATGATTGAGTGAAAAAATGATCGGGTTTCCAGTCTAAAAATGGTGTAGGTCAATCTTCTTAAAGTCTCCCTTCATTTACTGCAGTTACCTGTGCTGTCAGTTTAGAGAATAACCGACAGCAGTACAGCTGTGAAGTGCTGCAAAAGCATTTCGTGACGACAAGCTAACATCGGGGCTGGAAGGATTAAGGAATCTTGCATCCTAACTATCCAGGTAAAACCTGCAAGTGGGAAAGTCGTCGATGTAAGAAGGCACTACATCCGAAACGTTTGTCTACTTGGCTTAGTTGCTTTTAGTTTTACCTTGACAAGTTACAATACCCGATTCAACTTTAAGTTATGGTTGAGCCTATACTGCTTAACTGCTTTTGGGGAATGGAAACCACACTGGCTAACTGTGACACTTGCTATACCCTCGTGTGGGGCAGTCTTCAAATGCCTGTATATCTGAACACCAACAACACATTACAACATGAACCCCTGAGTTGCTTGGACATTAACAGCATAGCATTGCAAGATCTGCAGCTACTCATCTGTTTTTTTCTTTTCCCCTGTTTGTTTCAGTGCTGGTGGTGGTGCCCACATCGAGGCCCAGTATCGGCAGTTCCCACAACTGACCAAGAACCAGAACTTCCAGGCAGAGTTCCTCAGCAGCGCCATGTGGTTCTGGATTCTCTGGCATTTCTGGCACGACTCTGATGCAGTGTTTGTGGGTACCAATTAAACTGCTTTCCAAAAAACTGTTGAGTTCCTACTGGAATTGCACTGCCATTCAGGTCATTTCTCTCTGGTGGGCTGACTTTTCAATCCCCAGATTGTGTTATGACAAGGGGTCTACTGAAAATTAGGAATAAAATTAGGATTTCGCAGACCTGTTTAAACATTAAATAAACCTAAGTAGATAATATTAAAGCCTAAAAATAGTAGTACTTGCGTACTTACTAAAAGAGAGTGCTGTCGTTTGTTAAAGGCAAGCATGCAACATCCCCCAGTAGTTGCTGCCAACATTCTCTGTCTCTGTGGTGTGAAGACTTGCCCATACATTGAGACTGCGTGTTCTGCATCCAGAACAGAAATCAATTAGAAACAGTCCCAAAACTCAGTTACCCAAGGGCATCTGCCATTCTTTATTAGTCTATAGGCCTATATGCAGTATGTTCGTTGTCATGTTGTTTGTCCCATCCAGGAATTTATTTTATTAGTACCCAGTCAAAAGACAATTCTAACTAACTGCGTTTAAAAAGTAAGCAGCAGGTTGTTTGAAGCGAGGTGGCTGTGCAAGATCGTACCTGTAGTACTGATTTAACTTGGATACAACCGACAGGAATACTTTTTGTCTGCACTAACTTTAAAGTTTGTTTTCTGAAAGCTGTTATTTGTTTTATGTTCTGTTTAGCAGCCTCTGTAGTAGCCTTTCGTTTAATGTGCGATTCTGAAGCTAAATAGCGATCGATCGTATTTTCTCCAAAGTCACATTTACAAGATGTGCAAAACAATTTACCTCCCAGACTCCCATCTGCATGTACATTTTCTTTGGGAAATTTCTTGACACCATCCTCAGCTGAAATATACTTTTGCTTTGTTGTCCAGTTTTGATATTTTACCTCCAATGCTGAAAACTAGATTTTAGCAACCTAAATCAAAATAACAATGCAGCACTGACTTTGTCCCACCTCATACCATACTGTAGAGTACAGGTCCCAGAAAAGCCAGTACAGACACGCTGATAGGCTGATTAAAACATTGTTGTCTTGTGAACTGACTTTGTCCCACCTCATACCATACTGTACAGTACAGGTCATAGAAAAGCCAGTACAGACGCACTGATATGCTGATTAAAACATTGTTGTCTAGTGAACAGTAAACAAGAAAGTTAACCGCTAATTCTGCAGAATTAAGATACATAGTTTGTGTCGCTTGCGGTGTGGTGTAGGTCAAGGTTTCTTTTTTTTCTCTCCGTACTTGTATGCATTACCAATATTTATGACTCCAACTCTATGAAAGTCAATGGAGTTAATTCATAAATGTTGGTACCCTTTGCCTTAAGTAAATTAATTCACCAGACTTTTAACTACCACTTGGTAAGATGAATGAGTGTTCAACACACTCACAAGAGGGATCATTGCCATGTAAGTATAGTGTATCAAACAATATTTATAACACCTAATACATTGGTAAATAACATTGTTGTAAACAGAGAGTATGTAAACTTTTGATGACAACTGTGTGTGTATATATAAAATTATATAAGGCTCCAAAAAAGCAGATGCATCGATTTATCAACGTTATGAAAGTGAAAAAAAAAAAAAGCTTGCAGTAATACATGTAGCTGTGGATTACAGTGTAACATTACTAGTAACGTTTTAAAAACTATTATGCATATTAAATTGATTACATCTGTTTATGCATATTGTAGTTAATGTGCAAAACATATTTTATTTTTTTTAATTATTATTTTTACACCTTATTCGTGTTGATTTGTACCAGTTGGGGGTCATAGCAAAGTCCAAAAAAATAAAAAAAAGTTGTTTAAGTCCATAACAAGGTCAGAGTAACAACCAATCAAGAGAAAAAACAGTAGTTTAGTAACAAGTGTTGTCCTTGGCTTATATTTTAATTGTGTTAAGGGGACATGATAATGTCCACATTTTGTTTTAATTTAAGCGATGACTGGCACTTGCTTACACTCTGCCCAGCATTAGTGAATACCTGCTCACTAGGGACTGACGTTGCCGGGATGCTTAATACTTCTGACCAAAGATACAACTTTTGAAACGTGCTTGGTTGTTTTTCTTAATTTTTACTCCGGGGTAGTTCAGATGATTAAATGCAGATTTTGTTTTTAAGTTTTGTAGAGCGCCATCTCATTAATTGGTCACACAGATTAGTTGTGTTACGGGAGAATCCCAAACATTACTTACTTTCTTTACTTTACTTTCTTGCCATCTTACATTTGAAAATATTACATCAGAAGGCATTGTATTTGTAGCTCGGTCAATACAGTATTTGTAATTCTAGCACAACGCTCTTAGCTTGCTCGGTTACTTTGAAGACTCCTGCACAGATACAATGCCATCAGTAAACACTCGGTTTTATTGGTTAAAACTGAAAACCAGAAGCCTTAATTATGAGTAAACAAACTGTAACTGTACACCTGGTCTCTATTCAAAGGATTGTCCTCATGATTAATTTTACAAGATGTGAAATGCTGACCCGCTTGTTTACTCTAGTAGTTCAGCTGCTGCTTGTTCTGTTAGGGTTTCAAGCAATCATTTACAATGGCTTCTTAATTATTAGATGGAAATACAACTGTGTGATAGGGCCTGTATTTGCACCAGACACTGCAGTTTACAATCCTGCAGTATTTGTGTCTCGGTCGCTGTTTAGTTAATGGCTTTCAGTCAGCTACAACAGCTTGTGCTAAGACGTGAAATAAACTAAATGCATGTGATATTCTTGGTTTTCTGCCAATGCACCCCAAGAGCCAGATTGCCATGTGCATATAACACCCACTTTGCCAGACTTCCACTCCACACATTTTGTAACATCTCCAATGCCTGTAATGAAATAAGTCTCGTCTTAGGAGCACTAAGAATCGTTTGCAAGAACAAATATGATTGTTTTGATAATTTTTCCTGCAATAAAAGTAATCTGTACCTTTTAGCCATCCTGTACATTTAAAAAAATTACAACTAAAAGGTCAGTTTACAATAACTCAGTTAACAACTTGACAATACTTGTGATGCATACAAAACCATTTGAACCTGTATGGATGTACAAAAAGAAATGTGCAGTTTTAATCCTCATCCTTTTTTGTTGTTTAATTTAAGGGGCACTTTCCATGGCCTGATGCCTCTAAGTGGACTGATGAAGAGTTAGGAATCCCAGCTGATGACGAGGAATGAAAAACAGATTGCTTGCTGTAAGTATCCTTCAGATTACTCACTGTAACTGGACTTAAAACTCAAATTAGTACCGCATCCATTGTTTGGGTATATTATTGACACGACCAGGTGTCAGGAGTTTGAAGAGTCAGTAAATGTTCTCTGAACTGATCTTGCCTATAATAGCATGAATAAGTCATACCTGAGTAATAGGAGCTGGTCATGCAGCTATAAGGGAAGAACAATTTATTTAACATGAAACTCCTTGCTCTTGAACATTTAAATAATATACTTCAAAAGAGTGCAGTTCCCAGGTCTGGGTGCATAGCTAATGTACGTTTCATGTCATGCTTTAATTATCTAGTGTTTATGTAATCTGTTTATGCAGCATCACTAGTCAGTAAACTATTAACCTGGTTTCCAGGAACATAAGTGGTTCTGTAGCATGTAGCTAGTTAAGAAATTTGAAATGAAATCAACAATAAATAGTATCTTTCTTCCATTTCTGTAGATACCCCTGTTGTGGCTCAGAAGATACCCCCATTGGACAGTCTTGTATTTAAATTAATAAATACATTTGTGGTACAATAACAGATTTGCGTCTGAAGTCATTTTTAGTGTTTCTGTGCACATATCCTTTATGTAAATAGATAGCTAGGTATCCATGAGAAATAAAGTTCATAGGTCATTAGTAGGCATGTATACAGACCCTCCACCAAAGTACTGTGAGATCACACCAGACACCACGGGACAATTTACCAAATTTAGTCTACTTGATGCACGCAAGTGAGTTTGATCCACTTCGTGGACTAACATTAGCACCACTTATGATCCCAATTGCAGGGTGCCAAAAATTTATGAACTCTATGGGATCATCAGTTAAACTAGATGAAGTTTACTGCTGATTTCAGCGTACTAAACCAGACCCTTGTAGTCACAAAAAAGATCCACATTAAGTGGATTAAGTTAGTCCTGTGATGTTGGAGACTATAGTCTGCTTGCTCTGATTTGTCTTGCTTGCAAATCAGTGTACTATGGGTGGTACACATGAAAAGTGTGTTCTTTATGTCCTGTATGCCTGTACTAGACAGTATATACTGTAATATCACACGTGTGTGTGTGTATATATATATATATTATATATATATATATATATATATATATATATATATATATATATATATATATATATATATATATATATATATATATATATATATATATGTGTGTATATATAATAAGGTTTTTACATCTTCTATTACAACACTTATAACATTGACTTACACTTTTAAATGCTTTTCCCATGCTAGTTTTAATTCTGTTAAAAATCCTCTATGTAAATGTGCTTTTGCCTTTGCGACTCAAAAAAGGCCAGGAGAACAGACTACATTTTCACTCCAGTTTACCTCAGAATGGTCCCATATGGTAACTGGTATTTTTTTGTGGTTGTTAATAAACTAAAATATTCCATGGGGATACATCAGTTTGCCCAAAAAGAAATACTGGTATATTCAATTAAGGTTGAATTACTTATTGTGTAATACAGAACAGAATCAAATAAATACTACCAAGAAAATATCTGCTGGCCATTTGTATTTTATTATATTTACAGACAAGAAACAAAACACCAAATTTAATAAAACAAACATTACAATACTGCAACTGGTTGAGGATTTTATTAACATAATTTTATTATTATTTTTTTAAACCAAAAGGATCTCTTGGTTTAAACACAACAGCAAATCTTGGAGCAATGACGATATTTCAAGTTTTCTTGGATTTTAGTAAGGCATGAATTTTGATAGTGTGCTTTTTTTCTTCTTGATTTATCACAAGAAGTTAAAAAGATTAAAATCCATGGTCCTAAGGGCTTAATCTCAAATTTCAATACAGAATGGCATAATTAAGAGAGTTTAAGCTATGACTATAATTGGAAAATAATCTATTGCAAATCTAAGTAAAGAATTCCCTTTTGGTTTTTAATTTGACAAGGATACAGGCTGTGTTGAGGAGGGCATTTTAAAACACAGTCCACTGAAGCTGTTGTTGCTAATGGGCTTCCTGTAGAATATTTCTGCTTCATTGATTCTCCTTCCAGTTTTAAAACATTAAGTCCTTGCAAGCAACACAACTGTCTGCTTCCGTAAGTGGTTCACACTAGGGAGCATGCAGTCACTACATGCTGTGATGTGCAAAGCAGTCCTTTTTCTATAGCTTCTTTTAAAAAGTACCAAAAATAACAAAGAATACTGGGATAAAAGATTCCCAACATACTTTTTGTCATAATGCTGGGTTAGCAATAAATAATTGTACACAGTTACCATAGTTTGTTATTTGGTGCATTTAAAAGCCACATTGAGGATAGCAGCGCCATAACTGAAATGTAACCCTAGGGTTTGCTCAGTAGTGTCTTGTCTCCATGTACTTGACCTCTCTGACTGCAATAGCATAGAAACTGACAAAGATCACTCAAAACTATTATGCTAAAAATGTGAAAAATTGCAGCAACAGCAAAAAAAAAAAAAAAAATAATCGCAGTTTGTGTATGCTTTATTATCAGGGACTTCATGCAACCGTTTAAGAATAAAAATAGGAAATATCCGATTTTGAGGGAAACTGATTCTAAACAAATTCTGCCATTCCATTGAATTGGGCATAAATAATAAGGGGCCCTCACTGGGAACAAAATGAGAGGTTTCCAACCTCAGGCCATTAGAGAATTATTTTCCTTAAATACATTTATACAATAAAAGCATAGCACAGGAATATATCAATACCGGATGAGAAAAACAATGACATGAAAATAAGACGCTCCAAAGGGAAAGGAAATTAAAATGTTTGTTACAAAACTCATAAGAAACAATTCAGAATATTTACTTGAGAGCTAAAAATGGTCCCTTAAGTTGTTTCTTACTCAGTTTGTAACACTATTCCATTTGCCTTTTTCAAAGAAGTGGTGCAAAGTAAATGATGGTAACTGTAAGGCTGGCCCAAGTGCAAGAGTCTCTAGAGTACAAGGTTTACTATACCTGCTTTAACTACAGTAAGTTAGACGCACTCCTGGAATAAGGGGTAGCCTAGCCCTACAATGTTTTTTTAATTTATTTAAAGGAAGGCTTTCGATATTAGAATCACTCTCTAACTTTGGTACCATTGTCATGTTCCTCTGGTTTATAAAGTTTTAGGTTTCACATGTATTTTTAATCTTGATGGTCTCTTTTAAGCAATTAACCGGATCATATAAAAAAAATATAGGTGTTGGCGATTTAGATTTTTGTACCCCTGTAGTCTAAATGCAGTCTAATTCTTCTGTACCACTGTCAACTTAGAAAACAGAGAACACAGAAAACAAATCTGCATAGTATATTAGATTAATTGACAAATATATTTTTTTAATGCAAAGCTTTAGTGAGACAAATAATATCAAACCTGCAGCAGGAAATGCAGATTTGTCAAATACAGATTTGATAATGTTGAGCAAGTCCAGTTTTTACAAACATTTGTTTTCCTGTTTGTATTATTATTATTAAATAATGCTATCAAATATGTATTAAAAATCTCTTTAAAAACATGATAGTGTTAAAATTGTATGCAGATCTTTTACAGATTTGCATCACAAAGCATTACTGTACATGCATTTTAACACATTAAAATGAATATGAAACAGTTAAATCGTATTCTCATCTGGCAGTACCTCAAAAGAATTGACTCCCCGTCCTCCCTTTCAATTTCACACATTTATATACACAAAACTAAAATTAATATTGGGCCCAATATGATAATGTAGCTCAAAGGCTAGCACAAGTTGTACATGTATTCGGTGAAATACAGTTTCATAAATATGCATAGTTGTAAATGGTACAGTATTTTGAATTTAAGAGAAGTATAAAAGGAGGCTCTGTTCTTATTATTTATATATCTGCAAATCATGATTGGGGCACACAAATCAGTTTTTTGAGTTTTGACAATTGAGGGAAAAACATTTTGATTTTAAAAATACATAAAGTGAAAGGGTTATTACTGAATAAGGCCAAGTGGCTGATTTGATCAACGTATGACATGCTGGGATAAGCCACAGTCAGATTTTTTAAGAGCATTTGAGGAATCACACTGGGTTGCATCAACCACCTATCGGTGGTTATACCAGGATTGCACACAAAAATGCTGTAAAAAATAAATCCATCCCATCCCAGCAAGGTACAAGTTGATCAAATCACCCCGAAGAGCAGCACTGACAAGGGGGTTTGAAAGCCTTCCTGTAACTGCAGGTCTGGAGCCTGTGAAACAGATATCCCCAGATTACAAACATTTTAATGGGTATCAAATGGATTTAAATGACTCGTGTACAGCGGGCTCCAAAAATATTAAGAGAAGGAATAATTGGGAATTATGTAAACTTTATGTAAATAATACAATTAATATACTGGAATACCTGATACATTATAATTAGGGCTTCTGTTTTTCATTTTTTATTCAGTTAATTTTTTTGGTGCTTATTTTTTTTAGCTATTTTCAAGTTTTATGTAAATCATTTTTTTCAGGGCTTCCTCTTTTTATATACTGTATGAAATTACTGTTTTCAGTTACTTTCCAAAATGCTTGGGTGTTTTTTTTCTGTCACAATATGTATAGTAACTCGACAGTACTTGCACGCTTAGTTGTACCTTCTTTCCTTTGCTGTCTTCCACAACAAAATCCTTATGGTCACGGGCACATTCTTCTGGGGTTTTTGTGTGTCAAGGCATTTTTTTACATTTCACCACAATTTTCAATTCTGTTTTAAATTCTCACTATTTAACTGAAATATAGCTTTAAATCCTGCTGACAAGCCTTCTTCTGTACTTGTAATCTCATATTAAATCTTGCAAGCAGAGTCTCCAATAGAAATGTAGAATTTGCTTCCACTCAGTAGTTGGGGTGGGTTTAAAGTATTCAGAACGAATCAATGATAGATACGAGTCAGGAAAGGTAGTTTGTTTTAATTTTTTTTTAGTAGTTTTTTTTTTAATGGGAAAGGGGTGAAGTCAATGTGAATTAAGTAACCATTTCCAGTGTTTTTCCAGTGTTTATTTGCTATACACTGATAACATTTTTTTGTATTGGGGGTGTTTTATCAGTTTTTATTGGTTAAAATCAGAAGCCCTAATTATAATTACCAATAATATGAGTGATGATTTACATAAAAGTGGTTTCCATGATGAGTTTCCAGCAATATTCTGAAATAATAATATTCAACAGTTTTTCCAAGTTTTGGAATGGCAGAAAATTCCAGGTTAAATATCATTATCATTGCCATGGCATACCCTATTCACTATCTAATTGGAGAGCTGTACTGTATGTTTGGAGCCCACTGCATGTGTTGTACCAAGTACCGCCTCTAGCATTTTTTTGTAAGTGTATTGCACTTGAATGAAGGCTGTCCTGGGTCCAACAGAACAGTCTTTTTGTTTTTGTCACTCCCTGTGTGTCCCTGTCAGAAGTCAAGCTTACTTACTGTCTGCCTACCATAAAATAAAATTGCCGTACAGGTATAGAAATGTAGGACATAGCTTTGGGGATGGTAAACAGCGATGTGATCCAACACAACTGTAACAAACAAACAATAACAATTAAATAAAAATACAATAAATGCTTCATGATTTACAGTCGCCCACGTTTTTTTTTTTTTTTCTGCTTGTTGCGATTTCTCGGCTTCTGCATGATTTCATTATACATCAAGTTCACACGATTGCGATAAAGTACACCATTGCTGAATAAATAGGGTTTCCCAGCGTTTAAAAAAACCAGAACAAACCAGTCCAAGGTAGGTTAGTGTCGAGTCACTCGCAGGCGAGCTTGCTGTCAAAGCTGGAGAGTCCAATAGCGAAGGCCTGCAAGGCGCACATGGGGTAGTTATAATCCAGAGTGAAGACGTCTTCAGCTACTCTTCCAAACTGCATCACAATGTAGTCCGCTGGGTGAAATGGAAAGGGGGAAGTCAGTATGGAATGACAACTAGTTATTTCTAGGTTTAGCGCATCCATAAAATAGCAAAAACAGAGATCATAACGATACACGCTCTTAAGCAGTTTACAAAAAGGATTAGCAGCTTTTTATAACTAGAACAATAATAACCATGTTACTCTGTCCATTAATTTGGGGAAAGCTAGATAATCCTTTTCTCTATAACACTCGCTGCTTTATATCTACTTTTACTGAAAACTGCACTGGGTTATCAAACGAGGGACTGTAGTATTTAGCATGCTTGATTCAATTTATCTTTAGCTATAATAAAGTGCCTTAAATTCACATGTGGTTTATTTAAACAGCATTAGGTACAGTTATATCTCTTGAAAACATTCTAAAAGGTCTAGTTAACACCACTCTATTACATTTTACCCACTGCCTTTTGGTGGTAGAAATATAGTTTCAGAATATGCTGTAACTTTATAATGCCACTGTTTAAATAAATAAAAAAGAACATATATATATATATATATATATATATATATAGCCAAGGTTTGTTCTTTATATATATATATATATATATATATATATATATATATATATATATATATATATATATATATATATATATATACACAGTACTGTGCAAAAGTTTTAGGCAGGTGTGAAAAAATGCTGTAAAGTAAGAATGCTTTCAAAATAGACATGTTAATAGATTATATTTATCAATTAACTAAATGCAAAGTGAGTGAACAGAAGAAAATCTAAATCAAATCCATATTTGGTGTGACCACCCTTTGCCTTCAAAACAGCATCAATTCTTCTAGGTACACTTGCACAAAGTCAGGGATTTTGTAGGCATATAGTCAGGTGTATGATTAAACAATTATACCAAACAGGTGCTAATGATCATCAATTCAATATGTAGGTTGAAACACAATCATTAACTGAAACAGAAACAGCTGTGTAGGAGGAATAAAACTGGGTGAGGAACAGCCAAACTCAGCTAACAAGGTGAGGTTGCTGAAGACAGTTTACTGTCAAAAGTCATACACCATGGCAAGACTAAGCACAGCAACAAGACACAAGGTAGTTATACTTGCACACAGTTTTTGAAGGAACTCGGCAGGTAGGTTGGCCCATACATCTTGGAGAACTAACCACAGTTCCTCTGTGGATTTAGGCAGCCTCAGTTGCTTCTCTCTCTTCATGTAATCCCAGACAGACTCGATGATGTTGAGATCAGGGCTCTGTGGGGGCCATACCATCACTTCCAGGACTCCTTGTTCTTCTTTACGCTGAAGATAGTTCTTAATGACTTTCAGCTGTATGTTTGGGGTGGTTGTCATGCTGCAGAATACATTTGGGGCCAATCAGATGCCTCCCTGATGGTATTGCATGATGGATAAGTATCTGCCTGTACTTCTCAGCATTGAGGAGACCATTAATTCTGACCAAATCCCCAACTCCATTTGCAGAAATGTAGCCCCAAACTTGCAAGGAACCTCCACCATGCTTCACTGTTGCCTGCAGACACTCATTAGGTATGCGCTCTCCAGCCCTTTGGCGAACAAACTGCCTTCTGCTACAGCCAAATATTTCACATTTTGACTCATCAGTCCAGAGCACCTGCTGCCATTTTTCTGCACCCCAGTTCCTGTTTTTAGTGCATAGTTGAGTTAAACTTGGCCTTGTTTCCCGTTGGAGGTATGGCTTTTTGGCGCAAGTCTTCCATGAAGGCCACTTCTGACCAGACTTCTCCGGACAGTAGATGGGTGTACCAGGGTCCCACTGTTTTCTGCCAATTCTCAGCTGATGGCACTGCTGGACATCTTCCAATTGCGAAGGGAAGTAAGCATGATGTGTCTTTCATCTGCTGCAGTAAGTTTCCTTGGCCGACCACTGCGTCTCACGGTCCTCAATGTTGCCCGTTTCTTTGTGCTTCTTCAAAGAGCTTGGACAGCACATCTGGAAACCCCTGTCTGCCTTGAAATTTCTGCCTGGGAGAGACCTTGCTGATGCTGTATAACTACCTTGTGTCTTGTTGCTGTGCTCAGTCTTGCCATGGTGTATGACTTTTGACAGTAAACTGTCTTCAGCAACCTCACCTTGTTAGCTGAGTTTGGCTGTTCCTTACCCAGTTTTATTCCTCCTACACAGCTGTTTCTGTTTCAGTTAATGATTGTGTTTCAACCTACATATTGAATTGATGATCATTAGCACCTGTTTGGTAGAATTGTTTAATCATACACCTGACTATATGCCTACAAAATCCCTGACTTTGTGCAAGTGTACCTAGAAGAATTGATGCTGTTTTGAAGGAAAAGGGTGGTCACACCAAATATGGATTTGATTTAGATTTTTCTTCTGTTCACTCACTTTGCATTTAGTTAATTGATAAATATAAACTATTAACATGTCTATTTTTGAAAGCATTTTTACTTTACAGCATTTTTTCACACCTGCCTAAAACTTTTGCACAGTACTGTATAGTACTGTGCAAAAGTTTTAGGCAGGTGTGAAAAAATGCTGTAAAGTAAGAATGCTTTCAAAAATAGACATGTTAATAGATTATATTTATCAATTAACTAAATGCAAAGTGAGTGAACAGAATAAAAATCTAAATCAAATCCATATTTGGTGTGACAACCCTTTGCCTTCAAAACAGCATCAATTCTTCTAGGTACACTTGCACAAAGTCAGGGATTTTGTAGGCATATAGTCAGGTGTTTGATTAAACAATTATACCAAACAGGTGCTAATGATCATCAATTCAATATGTAGGTTGAAACACAATCATTAACTGAAACAGAAACAGCTGTGTAGGAGGAATAAAACTCGTGAGGAACAGCCAAACTCAGCTAACAAGGTGAGGTTGCTGAAGACAGTTTACTGTCAAAAGTCATACACCATGGCAAGACTGAGCACAGCAACAAGACACAAGGTAGTTATACTGCATCAGCAAGGTCTCTCCCAGGCAGAAATTTCAAGGCAGACAGGGGTTTCCAGATGTGCTGTCCAAGCTCTTTTGAAGAAGCACAAAGAAACAGGCAACGTTGAGGACCGTAGACGCAGTGGTCGGCCAAGGAAACTTACTGCAGCAGATGAAAGACACATCATGCTTACTTCCCTTCGCAATCGAAGATGTCCAGCAGTGCCATCAGCTCAGAACTGGCAGAAAACAGTGGGACCCTGGTACACCCATCTACTGTCCGGAGAAGTCTGGTCAGAAGTGGCCTTCATGGAAGACTTGCGGCCAAAATGCCATACCTCCGACGTGGAAACAAGGCCAAGCGACTCAACTATGCACGAAAACACAGGAACTGGGGTGCAGAAAAATGGCAGCAGGTGCTCTGGACTGATGAGTCAAAATTTGAAATATTTGGCTGTAGCAGAAGGCAGTTTGTTCGCCGAAGGGCTGGAGAGCCGCATACCGAATGAGTGTCTGCAGGCAACAGTGAAGCATGGTGGAGGTTCCTTGCAAGTTTGGGGCTGCATTTCTGCAAATGGAGTTGGGGATTTGGTCAGAATTAATGGTCTCCTCAATGCTGAGAAGTACTGGCAGATACTTATCCATTATGTAATACCATCAGGGAGGCATCTGATTGGCCCCAAATTTATTCTGCAGCATGACAACGACCCCAAACATACACCGAAATTCATTAAGAACTATCTTCAGCGTAAAGAAGAACAAGGAGTCCTGGAAGTGATGGTATGGCCCCCACAGAGCCCTGATCTCAACATCGAGTCTGTCTGGGATTACATGAAGAGAGAGAAGCAACTGAGGCTGCCTAAATCCACAGAAGAACTGTGGTTAGTTCTCCAAGATGTTTGGGCCAACCTACCTGCCGAGTTCCTTCAAAAACTATGTGCAAGTGTACCTAGAAGAATTGATGCTTGATGCTGTTTTGAAGGCAAAGGGTGGTCACACCAAACATGGATTTGATTTAGATTTTTCTTCTGTTCACTCACTTTGCATTTAGTTAATTGATAAATATAATCTATTAACATGTCTATTTTTGAAAGCATTCTTACTTTACAGCATTTTTTCACACCTGCCTAAAACTTTTGCACAGTACTGTATATATATATATATATATATATATATATATATATATATATATAGACAGACACACACACACTGTTACAGATACTGGATTTCACAAAGTAAAAATTATTTAAGGAAGGGAGTATTTAGATCCACCACCATTTCATCAACTGAACAGACCCCAACATGCATGTGTGAAAGTAGCCAATGATCATTGTGACTAAAACTGGGGCAAAACCAATGTTTTGCCCCGGAGTCTGGGGGCTGCCTAAGCTCCCATCAGCTCTGGGGTTGTACATGCTCTCATATGCATTCTGACCACTTTCAGGAGCAAACTTGACTTTGTAGAAAAAGAAATTCAGAAATGAATTCACTTACAACTTGTCATTTTACCAGATGGATCAACATGATAAATCACACATGAGGCTTGTTAAACACATTTTTTTTGTTTTTTTACAGGTATGCCCAATTCACATAATATTACATAGCTGCAAAAATCATATACGATCTCTGCTTAACTCAATCAGATGTCGTAAATACAGGGTTCATACAGTTTTTCTGATACAAATTTCAAGGACTTTTCACGGACCATTTCGACAATTTTCAAAGACCAAACTGAAGGAGTTTGGCAATTTCCAATGATTATAACTAATAATCAACTGTAAAAAAAAGCTTTTGCATTAACAGTTTATTTCACTGTATAATAACAAAAATATAATTTATACTCACTTTGAGTATAGATGAGCTCTGGACCAGTAACCTCTCTTATTCAGTAACACTGAGTCAGTTTTTAAAAGCAGAACAACAATTCAGTGTTTTAATCAATGTCAGAAGCAATAGTCCAAGAATTTTGTGTCACAATCATAGGCGCTTAAGTGGGGGGACAAACTGAAGGACTAACTGCCCAGCATAGAGAAGCAATTAATATTATTTTTTTTTACAATTAAGAAGCTCTAAGAAACTAAGCAAACCTTGCTGTTGTGAAGTTACGGTTTTAATAATTGCAAACCGACGAAATTGGGCAGGTGTTTCAGCATAAAATGTACTTACTGAGCACACATTCATTACAAATACATGCAATTAGCACCAAATGGCACAACCAGTACCAATGGCATCTCTGCACAGTACTGCACCTAGAATTCCCATATGTAGTCTATTAAAGGAAAGTGTTAAACAAACAAAGAAAATCAAGTACTGTTTACTTAGAAAGTAAGTATTCCCTAAATAAGGCAGTTCAAAATACTTGACATGCCAGAAGCACTGGTTTACTATATATTAAAAAAAAAAAATCTCAACAGTATATATTAACCAGTATAATCTTAGTTGCAGGTAGGACCAGTCAAGAGTTGTTTCTTTTTTATACCATTAAAACAGTCTTATTCCTCTAAGAAATTGTGTTTTTGCTATTTTTGTTATTTTATTTTTATTATTTAGCAGACGCCTTTATCCAAGGCGACTTACAGAGACTAGGGTGTGTGAACTATGCATCAGCTGCAGAGTCACTTACAATTACGTCTCACCCGAAAGACAGAGCACAAGGAGGTTAAGTGACTTGCTCAGGGTCACACAATGAGTCAGTGGTTGAAGTGGGATTTGAACCGGGGACCTCCTGGTTATAAGCCCTTTTCTTTAACCACTGGACCACACATCCTCCTTTTGCCTTTGTGCTTGGTTCTAAATATGGTCCATTGAGTTAGAGGGCAAAGTTTGCCCATAATAAAATAAATTAAAAGCAATAATGTAACAACTGCTACTGCAACCAAGTAATTTCTTGCTAATTTTAAAATCTTAATATTTTTTACTTTAAATATTGGGGCATGTTTTGCACGTGCTTTGGATCAGGTACATTATTTTATATCTTAAACATGGGTTAACAGTGCGCAGAATGAAGGGGAGAGGAATATAAGCAAAAATATTTTAATTCCCTAACAATTTCAATCAAGTTACAGTTCAACAGGAGAAAAAAAAACAAAAAAAACCAGCTGTAAAAAGGTTGCATTTCTACATGAATCATGGGAATAGACCTGGGAGAGGTCATTTTGACAGAATTCCATCAACAGGCAGAAAACCTGCACCCATGAATATGCCTATTAATTATCATTGCAACTGGAAGAGAGAGCACTCACGGTCATTCTCGTGGACGATCTGAAAGTTCTTCACGGAGGCCTGCGTGACCCTGCCGTGGAAGTTGAGTACGTAGGACTGCGTGTCGTCATTCCACACGGGCGCCTTGTTGTGCAGCTCAATCAGGTTATCCATGGACCGGTTCTGCCACTTAGTCAGCAAGCTCTCGTGATCCTTAAACCGAACAGCAGCATCAGCTAAATTAGGTTCACCTAATTTATGCATCTCGTGAAGGTAGGTTTTGGTGGCTGAGTAAGGGGCACTCTCCCCACTGAACCAGAAATACAAAATGTCCCAGCATGGTGTTACTGGCATTATTGTGTGCCGTCCTTCATAAAAGAGGGTCTCTTTCAAAAAGGAGCAAGTATCCAGGTCACCACTGTAAATAAGAACCCATTCTACACTGGCCTTACCTGGTTAAACCAGAACCAGTATGTTAAGTAACATACAGTACACCCCCACTCACTATGAAGGAAATAAATCAGTTACTTGAACACTTTTATTGTGTGGTGGGATCTACATGGATAATATGTTGAATATCTTCTCAGGAGTTGTTCTCAGGAGGCAACTGGTTCTTAAGCTATAACCTTTGTTAGCCTAACAAATCACAAACCAGAACTCATAAATACTAAGGTCACAATACCTAGATTGTTGCATATCCATCTCAATCTTCATCACAAATGGCTGTGGTTTATTAGCTTTTTCTACCCTCTCTCTCGTCCACCACTCAGTCTCCAAATTAATGTATCTGGTCTCCCGTACTCACATTCCCGGGTCGCACTGGCACCCTCTCATGATTCATGTTCATCCCTGGGACTACCACCGTCATCTTCCTCGGACCCTTAAAACCCAGGACATTGGTCTCCTGGAAACAGAAAAAGTGACAGTACGGTCACTGAAACAACACAGCTCCTACAGGTAACTTGGTGGATGGGAGACTTTGACATTTTTAAATATTAAGAACTATAGGCCAGATAGTTCTAATGTGTCGAGAAACATTTTGATTTGTTGAAAATACGTTTTTTGAATTTCGCACTTAAAGATGGGCTTGCATAATTATTCACAATTAACAGGAACAAATTAGCAAGGTTTTATTTATTTTTCGCAACTCCCATTTAAAATGTTTACTCACAGGCACAACTTTTTCTCATGGTAGAACTGAGGGAAAACCTCGCCGGCACTGCCCTTACGAAATTTGCATCTCTTTAGAATATCTGGCCCTATATACCGCTTTTTATTCTATATATTCTCGTCATTCGTTTTAGCTAATTTTGTTATGTAATGTATACTTAAATAGCCGCTAATTGTGCAATGTACTGTATAGAATTTTACTGATTTTACTTCTTTTAAAAAATAAATAAATAGGTTATGTTTAAAAATGTCAGTTCAACATATTTTGACCCACAGGCAAGCCTGAGCTAGCAGCTTCTCCATTTCAAATCACTGAGAAGGGAGTACAGCCTTTATAAGGAAAATCGGCAAGTACTTTAGACTGATTTGTAATCCATCCAAAACTTCTAACAATCCGAGATGTGTTGACAAAGGCATTAGCTATGACGCTTGCCTGTTGGTAATAGAAATTTGACATTATTAATAAGTACACCAATCTGCTTTTGCCTTTAATGTGGTATTGCATCAGATTTCATCTACTTGATTGATGTAGGTTGCTCAATTCTACGAGGGAACACTCTCATAGATAAATGTAGTAAATTGCAATTAAGGCACACAAAGAAGATCTTCATAGTGGTAGGATTTCAGTCAGGTTGTTCAGTGTTCGGGTGAAGCAAGCAAGCTGTTTTAGAGCAGTACTCACATAGCAGATGGCAGCCAGCTCCTGACGTGTGTTACTGTCCTCCAGCAGGCCCTGTGCCTTGGTTGGGTTTGTCCCGTTGTCATACACAGTAAACTTCGTCCCCATCAGGTTAGACCTGAGCAAACCAGAGCCATAAACAACACCCCACATGTACCAATTGCTCAATTGATTACTGATAAACAAGGTGACAGCATCAATACGTACGAAACTACGTCAAACCGAGGACACTGCTTAGTCAGCTGACTCCTCCCTTTTCGCCTCCTAGTGCAGGAAATGCATTTACCTTCTAATATGTTATTTTTTCTCAAAATACTTTTAGAGATGTTGTGAGTCAGCATTTATACACAGCTGAAGACTCAATTACTTCCAGATTGGCCAGAAAGTCTGTGCGCAATGAAGTATAGAAATATTTCGGTTCTGAGGTGGCTGATGATGGAATTGTAAAACAATATAACAAGACGTTGTTTTTCTCAATTGATATTGTGAAGGAAAAGCATGTTTGATATTGCTATTGTGTTAATATATTTTTCTGTGTTTTATCGATATCAAAATATGTGCATGATATCAATATACAATATTCATGTTGGTGCCCATCATTACTTTTAACATGTGCATGACATATTATTGCTACATTTATCTGTAATTCATGTTCTTATTGTTTTACCCCTGAAAAGTAATATATTGAATAATTTTACACAGCACACAAGGTTGCAGTTTACTACTTTAGTTCTGCTTGAAAGCTTATAAATATAAAATAACCTGGTTCCCTGAAATAGAAATGTAACTATTACCTAATGAGTATTTACCTCCTAAAGACCCTGAAACCTGAATATTTTATACCAAAGCTGCTCCGCCGAGCCTGTGACGCAGTTATGCCTGCCTCCAAGGGTACTAAAGGACTGTGCTCACAGATCTCAGCGTAATTTTTCCTTCAAGCCTGCTGCAATCATGGACGCAGCGACCTTGAAGTAAATGGTTACATTTCTATTTCAGGAAACCAGTGTTATGATAATAACCTAACGTTCCCTTTCAAGTAGGTAATGTAACCATTACCGTATGGGTGAGTGTACCAAAGCCGTCGCAAGGGCAAGATTGCAGAACGAATTAAATGCTACAAGGCTAGCACCACGTTAAGCCTTCAGCAAGGAACAATATCCTTCATAGGCTGCCAAGCTCCTTTAAAAAATTGCTCCACCAGGAAGTGAACTCCTGGGGAGACCGAATCAATTTTGACATGACAAGCTGAAATAGCTGCCAGACTTTTAAAGTAGAGGGGATTTCCCCTTGTCAAACAGGTCCAGTATAACTGCCATGGGACGAGTCGTCGGGTCAAACCCACGAAGCAGACACAGCGTCTGAAAGACGCCCCACTTGTATCCGTACTGGGAACGCGTGGACACTGCTCTGGCATTTGGTAGAATGTCAATAACCCTATTGGACAGACCCAGATAGATCAAATGGAGCCGTGCAGGGCCCAGACCCAGAGCTGCAAGTTCGATGGTTTGGGATGCCATAAGGTCGCCCGTGCCTGACTGAGCAGGTTGCGGCGCTTGGGCAGTCTCCACAGCTTGCTGCTCAGGAGCTGCACAGGGTTAAAAACCAGAGTCTCCTGGGCCAATAATGGGCTACAAGGAGCACCCTGGCCCGGTCCTGCCTGATTTTCTCCAGACACAACGAGAACAGGGCAAGCAGTGGGAAGGCATATAACAGATGCCTTGGCCACTGGTGTGCCAAGGCATCTACCACCAGCGGGTCCCTGCCTCCTATTATGAAGAGCCAGAGAGGACAGTGGGTTGAGGCACTGGGACCCTCCTTGACAGGAGGTCCGCAGTTTTATTTATTTATTTATTTATTTTTCCACCCTGGGCAGACGCACTGCCTGCAGTGAGAAGTGTTTCTCATGTGCCCAGAGCAAAGCTTACGGGCACCTTTGTGGTTGATGTAAACCACCACTGTTGTGTTGCCTGCACAGACAAGCACATGCCCCATCAAACCTCCTGCACAAATGGTGCAAGGCTAGTTACTGACTACAGTGCCAAAACATTTATGTGGGGACTGTGCCAAGGGGGGTTACACACCCCCTGCTCCCCCTCTGCCATTCTACACAGTGCCCCAGCCCAGGCTGGACACGTCTGTGGTGACGACCTCCCTCTGGCGCCACTGCCCAACGCTATGCCGAGGCACACATGGGCAGGCTGTTTGCACCAAGAGAGTGCCTTTAGACAGTGATGAAACATCGTCTGTTGAACCAGGCTTGCGAAGGCGCATGCACAGAAGAACCAAAGGTAGGGTCTGAGAAGCTGTTGCCATGAAGCCCAGAAGTTCTGGAACATTACCGTGAGCGCTCTGTTGAGCTGAACAGCTCTAAACAGGCAGCTATTCTCTGCACTCTGCCGTTCGACAGACTGGACAGCATGGACTCAGAGACCAAGCACACTCCTAGATAGGAGGCTGTCTGAGAAGGCCTGAGCTAGCTCTTTGCATGATTCACCATAAGACCCACTATTGAAGGTGGTCTGTGACCAGTTACGTGTGATGGGCTGCCTATGCACAAATGAGACAGTCATCCTCTGATACCTTCTCACTGGGACCAGATTAATAATAATAATAATAATAATAATAATAATAATAATAATAATAATAATAAATGTATTTTGTATAGCCTTTCATTAAAATAAATTCCAACGCGCCCCTGCACTTCGAAAAGGCACGGGGAGCTACAGAGAGGCCAAATGGCAAGACTTGGAACTCGTACACTGTTCCCAGAAAAGGCGAACCACAGGTACTTTATGTGCGCCGTTTTTAATGGGGATGTGGAAATAGGCGCCATTGAGGTCCCCCATGGTGAACCAGTCGCCTGGCTTGATTGATTGCAACAACTGTTGCATCGTCAACATTTTGAACCTCCTTCGGCTCAGATACAGGTTGACCTGCCTGAGGTCGAGGATTGGTCTGAGGCCACCATCCAACTGGAGAGGGTGTACCATACGAATAGCCTGTTTATGCAGCAGAGCTGCTACATCCCGAGACACCAAAGTGGTGTGATGCTGCAGTCATGCCCCGAACTGCAATGATTAGCCGGTCTGAACGGCACTAAACACCCAGAAAATGCGGTTTACCTCCTTTACGTGCATCTGCTTGTCCATGGGCAGGCTGGCCTTGCATGTGTCAGGAGATAAAAACCCAGGCATTATGCAAATAGCAAGCAATGTACCCTAAGAATGTACAGCTGCTGCCTCAGCTTGCTAAAGACAGCAACTGGGCTGTCAACAAGGCCAGCTTGGTACCAGATTGGGGATGTAAACCCGGTCGTAGTAGGTCAGAACCGGGACAGTATGGGGTCAGTTTGGTACCGGTTCTGTACAGTAGTGCGCAATGGGTGTTACACATCCCCTGCGCCCCCCCTGCCATTCTACACAGCGCCCAAGCCCAGGCTGGATGCAATGTAACAAGGTGGACGCAGTGTACAGGGTGGAACAAGACCCAAACCAAGTCCTCTGGTACTGGACCAGGGACAGTACCGTTGTCGGAACCAGGTTGGTGACTTTGTACCAGGTCAGTACTGTAGCAGTGCTATACCCTCAATCCCTGTTCGGTACAGGTACCAGGTTGGGAACGGAGTGGGTCGGTGACCTACAGGTCTACTTGGTTCACATTACCGCAAGAAGCAGTAGACAGGGATACCCACGTATATAGCTTCTGGCAAACCCAAACAGTCCGAACACATTCAAACTGAGGGAAGCATGCTGTTAGAACCCGAACAGCCTTCGTAATGGTGCTGCAAGCAGTCACTAAGACGGCAACAAAATACAGTATGACAGACTGCAAGCAACCTGCGCCTAAGCGTGTATCTCGGTCAATGCACAGCTGCTGAGCCCTGAGCATATGTATATATATATATATATATATATATATATATATATATATATATATATATATATATATATATATATATATATATATATATATACATATGCATTCATGTGTAAAATCAGTAAATCTATAGATTAACCAGTAAATGTGTAGCTTTACCAGCTCTGGAGTCAGTCTATAAAATTACCGGTATATGTGTAGATTTACCAGCGGTCGACGTAACTAAGGAGATAGTAGTAAACGATCTCTTTTACTTACATCCATGATCACGGTCTGGCAACAATTCACAATACAAAATAATGCTTTGCCAGCAAAATGACGTAGCACACTGTATGATTCTCAGTGAAATGCAAAACCTGTGCGCACTTAGGTTATGCTTTTTTTCTAAATTAGACAACTGAATAATACTAAATCACACTTAGTAGAGGCATGCGTTTTGCTGAATTATTACCATACCTAATGTTTGCCCCATGGTAAATTTGATTTAAAATTTAAAAAAAAAATCATGAAAGTGCTAGACAAGGGGGATAAAAATCATTAGAAATAAAACCAGAAATCTGGAAAACTACATTAGTTGCATATGTTCAAAACTGTCAAATTTAGTATTCGTCAACCTGTACTAAAATCACTACTGATTTAGATGACATTAAATTCCCCATTGCATTGAAAATAGTATAACTGCTTATTTAATGCCAATGGACATTTCCAAAATTTATAAATAAATCACTTCCTTCTTCAAAGCAATTTGGAATTTATTTCTGCCAGACAACAATCCTACCTGGGGCAAACAGACTCCCAGAGCTCAACACATTTTTATTTGGTCCTACTGTGGATGAAGAAAATAAAGAAATAAAATAAAATAAACTATTTAAATGTTCCCGCTGTCACATGGAAACTGGTTCTTCACTATGTGTTATTTAACATTCACAGAACTTGAAGTTGGTCAGCTTTGAAATGCCCAGCGATGTGGGATACAGTAGCTGTAAAATCATTAAAATTACAGATTGAGGACAAGCTTACCTTAGCTTGCCAACAAAACTCTCCCCTTCCCTGGAGAGGTCTGTGGGGTCGACAGAAATCAGGTAATTAGACGTTTTGCTCTTCTTCCTCTTCCTGCCTGCAAGTAAAAACACCTGGGACCCAAAACAGAGAAACAATGAACAAGATGCACTTCTCAAATAATAACACAGAGAAACAGGGCAGATGAGAAATAGGATTTGTAGGTAGACCCAATTTTAGTACCAAAATAGTACATTACAAATTGTGATATTTAGATATCTGTGTATTTAGAATATTACAATTTAGAACTAGTAAAATAAACTTAATAAATTAAATGGCAAACAGATCAACTATAATCCTTTCTCAATGTCTTCAATGAATGTTTAATAGTTATTATTATAATATTTAAGTATTAAAGAAATTCTTTGAAATCTGATTTACAACCACACGTTACATACAATCCTCTCAATTTTCCATAAAATAATTTTATACAAATCATATTGAGGGCTCAAGATAACACAACAATTGTTGAGTAGCCGAGTGGTGGTGATGTGTATATTCCTGGATGCTCTTGAAGACTGAAATATTTTTAACATTCATGAGGACTCGTGGCGCCTTGTGATTATTATTATTATTATTATTATTATTAATAATAATTAATTTATTTCTTTCTTTCTTAGCCAACGCCCTTATCCAGGGCGACTTTTGTTACAAGATATCACATTATTTTTACATACAATTATCCATTTATACAGTTGGGTTTTTACTGGAGCAATCTAGGTAAAGTACCTTGCTCAAGGGTACAGCAGCAGTATCCCCCACCTGGGATTGAACCCACGACCCTCCGGTCAAGAGTCCAGAGCCCTAACCACTACTCCACACTGCTATGAAAGGAGCTGTCTATATAATATACATATGATGCTGCTGCTGTTGTTCTGGATAGTTCCACGAAGGTTCACAGCGAGCTAGGGCTAGGAAGGTTTACTTCAAAGCAACCAAAAGGGGGTTACAGCCTTCCATAGGCAACCATTCAAAGTATTTAGTGGATTGATTTGGTCTGGAATTTCTATTTGGAGAACTAAAAACAAAAAAATGAACATTTAAGACTCAAAACTGCAGACTTATTGCACTGCAGGAAAGATAATTTCACTCAAAGCAGCAGAACAGTAATCTATTATACACATTACTATTCTTTTTCAGTAGAAGACACAGTAGAGCTGAATTGAACACTATCACATTTCTTGGTTCAAGTTGTGTTGAACAGACTACATACACCCTCTTACCTTTCTGCCATCATCCTTCTCCAGGTGCATGAAGTAGGTGGGGTAGAGTCCCCTATCCATGCCTTTTTTGTCCCGTGTGATTCGGCACTTGATGGTGATGCTGCGCGGGGCGGGCCGCAGCGAGAACTCCTCCAGATTCTCCACCTCGATGGATGGGCCATCTGTCTGGGGGGAAGTAGGGGCAGCTCGGTCCTGCAGAGAGAGACAAGACGCTGTCACAACCAGACACATGTACAGTACGTGGGCTCTGAGAAACCAAAATATTTCACAAAGTTAGAACAAATATGTGAGTTACTTGCATCCCCTACCATGGTTGAATAACAATACTAGAGCTACCAGTATCAAGTACAACATCATGGCGTACAACCGCTACATGAAAAATGTAAGTAAATGTAAAACAGAGAGATGCTGCCACATAGACACAGTTTACTGTGACATACAGGCAGACAGATGGTCTGACAGACAGGACGTCTACATAAATCCCCAGATTCTTAATGCTGTCATTACCATGTGGTAAAGAATGTCCTTAGCTAGTTTCATTGGACAAGTGGTTCACTAGATAGGAGTAAAACTCGTACATGCCAGCTGATGTACAGACTAATGAATGGATGGGCACCTCTACTAAACCCCCGCAGGGGACAATAAGAATAATAATTTGTATAAAAGATGTGTATCTACAAAAAAAGGGCTAAGTTACAATAAAGGATCAGCCCACTAAGCCTGTAGCACAGAAAGGAGGGAGAGAAAGACTCACGGTGCTGGAATTTACACTGCTGGTGGAGGCAGGTCGGGGGTTCTCAGAGTGTGGAGACTGGGATCTGGCACTCTTTTCTTCATCATCACTGTCTTCTTCATCAAAGTTCAGACTGCCAGAGATCCCTGTGATATAACTAGGGGTCAGATTGCATTCTTTCTGTTCACTCAAAGAAAAACAAAATACTTCAAAGCTACTAAATAACGAAAGGAAAGCAGGTTAGCCTTTGTTTGGAGAGAGCCTTATTCCCTCAGATAGGCTTATAGATAGCTTAAAACAGCATTTTGTGTTTGGCACGCAATACCAGTGGATTGGCCAGTAGGGGCATTGGTCTGCAGAGTTTTAGGTTTCTCCAACAAATTTGTTCTACAGCAGTGGTGAGCAAAGTGGGCGGCGCGGTTATGACTAAAGGGACAGTTCTGTAAAAGAAAAAAAAAAAATATATATATATATATATATATATATATATATATATATATATATATATATATATATATATACAGTACTGTGCAAAAGTTTTAGGCAGGTGTGAAAAAATGCTGTAAAGTAAGAATACTTTCAAAAATAGACATGTTAATAGATTATATTTATCAATTAACTAAATGCAAAGTGAGTGAACAGAAGAAAAATCTAAATCAAATCCATATTTGGTGTGACCACCCTTTGCCTTCAAAACAGCATCAAGCATCAATTCTTCTGGGTACACTTGCACACAGTTTTTGAAGGAACTCGGCAGGTAGGTTGGCCCAAACATCTTCTGTGGATTTAGGCAGCCTCAGTTGCTTCTCTCTCTTCATGTAATCCCAGACAGACTCGATGATGTTGAGATCAGGGCTCTGTGGGGGCCATACCATCACTTCCAGGACTCCTTGTTCTTCTTTACGCTGAAGATAGTTCTTAATGACTTTCGCTGTATGTTTGGGGTCGTTGTCATGCTGCAGAATAAATTTGGGGCCAATCAGATGCCTCCCTGATGGTATTGCATGATGGATAAGTATCTGCCTGTACTTCTCAGCATTGAGGAGACCATTAATTCTGACCAAATCCCCAACTCCATTTGCAGAAATGCAGCACCAAACTTGCAAGGAACCTCCACCATGCTTCACTGTTGCCTGCAGACACTCATTCGTGTACGCTCTCCAGCCCTTTGGCGAACAAACTGCCTTCTGCTACAGCCAAATATTTCAAATTTTGACTCATCAGTCCAGAGCACCTGCTGCCATTTTTCTGCACCCCAGTTCCTGTGTTTTCGTGCATAGTTGAGTCGCTTGGCCTTGTTTCTCGTCGGAGGTATGGCTTTTTGGCGCAAGTCTTCCATGAAGGCCACTTCTGACCAGACTTCTCCGGACAGTAGATGGGTGTACCAGGGTCCCACTGTTTTCTGCCAATTCTGAGCTGATGGCACTGCTGGACATCTTCCGATTGCGAAGGGAAGTAAGCATGATGTGTCTTTCATCTGCTGCAGTAAGTTTCCTTGGCCGACCACTGCGTCTCACGGTCCTCAACGCGTTGCCCGTTTCTTTGTGCTTCTTCAAAAGAGCTTGGACAGCACATCTGGAAACCCCTGTCTGCCTTGAAATTTCTGCCTGGGAGAGACCTTGCTGATGCAGTATAACTACCTTGTGTCTTGTTGCTGTGCTCAGTCTTGCCATGGTGTATGACCTTTGACAGTAAACTGTCTTCAGCAACCTCACCTTGTTAGCTGAGTTTGGCTGTTCCTCACCCAGTTTTATTCCTCCTACACAGCTGTTTCTGTTTCAGTTAATGATTGATGATCATTAGCACCTGTTTGGTATAATTGTTTAACCCTTTCCGGTCCATTGTCGGACTGGGTCCGACATTGCAATTATTCCTCATAGGTCCTTTGTCGGACTGGGTCCGACATCATTCTAGCAACGCAAAAAACGGGTTTCTAGTCGTTTTTCACGGAAAAGCCGAGAAAACCATTCAATTGCCGAATGGGAGCGACAGGAGCCGAGACAAGTCGGAAAAAAAAAAAAAAAAAGGCGTATCTCATGAATAGTCATAGTACCCCATTGGCATCAGATGGGGCGGTCGATGGAAACAAGCTGGGAGTATAGTATCAGCGCACAGAGACTATCACGGACATTTGCAGAGCTTTTGAGATGTTATAGCAATAAAATAATGACTTGGATTGCATTATTGAGGAGTTTGGTGATAAAGCGAGTCATCAGGAGACGATTGATCGGTATGTACGACTATTATTATTATTATTTTTTATTTGGTAGCATATGTGAAAGCGATAGCAAACGAAAGGGTGGGGCGGGGCTGGAGAGCCCTAGTGACTGCTTTGTTGATATGCAGGGCCATTTAAACCCGTTTGACTGTGAAAAAAAATACTTTTAAACAGCGCGTCTAAAATTAACTGCGCATGTGAAAATTAATTAGACCTGGCGAGCCTGACGCAGAATTAATAAATGGACCGCAAAGGGTTAATCATACACCTGACTATATGCCTACAAAATCCCTGACTGTGCAAGTGTACCTAGAAGAATTGATGCTGTTTTGAAGGCAAAGGGTGGTCACACCAAATATGGATTTGATTTAGATTTTTCTTCTGTTCACTCACTTTGCATTTAGTTCATTGATAAATATAATCTATTAACATGTCTATTTTTGAAAGTATTCTTACTTTACAGCATTTTTTCACACCTGCCTAAAACTTTTGCACAGTACTGTATATATATATATATATGTAGTTTTTATTTTATTTTTTAAGGATAGAATGATTTCCATTACATGAGAGCAGAGTAGTTAAAACTTCATGCTGATTTGAACTTGGCTCTCGCCAAGATAAGCACCAACTAAGACGTAGCTTTACAGTAAAGTAATGTGATCCATCTGAACCTCCATCCATTTGCGTTTCTTTCCATCTGATGATGTAGATGCAGTGTAATGCTGGCTCCAATGATAAGCTTATTTTGCCACCCCAGCGCATCAGCACACACAACGGCTGCGATGCTAGCTCCGGGCATCAACCACAGTATGGTCTCTCCAGCGCATCAGCATGACAACCGTCTGGATTGAGCTAAGTAGGGCACATCTCTGGGGTCTTCAAGTGGGCACCTTCCGTCTGTGTTTCGTCAACTAGCCCACGACACCTCAAGAGGGCTTGACAGTGATTCTGGCATCCCAGCATCACCCCATTCCGTTCCCCACTCAACTCAGCCCAGCTTACTTACCCGTACATCAGCGTTGCTTTCCTTCTATTGTGCTTCAGATCCCCAGCCAGAATCTTTCTGTCTCAACCACAGACAGTTCCTGCTCCTTTTTCTGCTTCAGATAAGTTCTTCACTGTGCGATGCAACTCTTGACCACTGAACCCGACATCTCTGAGAAACCTGGTGGTAGAATGTGCCACAAATCCTCGACAATCCACCTCCACTGGGTAAACCCAGACTCTCCATCCTCGCTGTTCTGCTTCAGCAGCTAGTAAAGCATACCGAAGTTTCTTCCTCTCATACGTCTCATCCACAGCATCCTCCCATGGCACTGTTAACTCTACCAGATGAACAAGGCGTGTTGATCCAGACCACAAGACAATGCCTGGTCAAAGGTTAGTGGTGGCAATCTCAGGTGGAAAAATAAGCTGTTGACCAACATCTGCCAGCATTTTCCAGTCTCTAGCAGCTTCCAGTTGTCCTGGGCGTGGCTTGGTTTTAACACCTTTTCTTGGTGGTTGATCTCCTGGACAGAGGAATATTGTCTTTTGTGTGTAATGCTTTGATGGAACTGGTGGCAACTTATTGGTCATGTTACACTTGTCTTCCAATGCTAAGGCCAAACATCGCAGCACCTGGTCAAGGCGCCAAGTAAACCGTCCTTGGCTAAGACCCACTTTACATCCTGTCAAAATGTGCCTTAATGCTGCAGGTGATGAACACAAAGGACATGAGGGATCCTCACCCACCCAGAGGTTTAGGTTCTGTGGTGATGGGAGAACATCATATGTTTATCTGATGAGGAAACTGATCCTGCTCTGTTCCATTGTCCATAGGTCTTGCCTGCAGATCTTGCGTTGTTCCACACTCTCCCATCTCATCCATTCTCCCTGCTTGGCATGGGAAACAGCCTTTACATACTGTACCTCATCCTCTCCTCCTGCTTTTGCACCTCATTGACTACCAGCTTCCTCCGTTGAGCTGGGGTTGCCTTGTGCCATGTAGGAGGAGTTGAACTGAGCCCAAGACACCCTGTTCCATGCTGAACTTGCCCCATAATATCACAGATTCGAAGGGCAGCCTTTGCATCTTCCACGGCTTTCTTTGCCGCCCACTTGCTTCCAGTTTTCAACACAGGTGCTGCCTCCCTTACACATTTGTCGTGTGAATCTACTAATGTAATTTCCAGTCGGACCTTGGTGCACTTAAACTCCTCGGTTAGAGCAGAGACTAGTAGCTGCAGTATTCCTTTACCATAAAGTCCCACTCTGCTGAGGCAGCATGGAACTCCCAACCATTTACTGACGTATGAACGGATTAAAGCTTCCAGCTTCTCAACTGTTGTCAAAGAAACCTTGTACACAGTCAGTGGCCACAGCAGCCTTGGCAGTAGACCAAACTGAAAGCACCAGAGTTTCAGTTTGCCCGGTAAAGCGCTACTGTCTATGCTCTTCAGCCCTTCCACTGCTTGTTGTCTAACTTCTCCCACATGAACTGTGTCCTTTAGATTCCCGTCGTACCATCTCCAAAGACTTTTCACTGGCTTCTCAGACACTGTTGGTATTGCCTCACCATTAATGTAGAACCTTTTATCTACTACTTTACCTTTAATTATAGAGATGCTCCTTGATTTAGTGGGCTTGAATTGCATTCATGCCCATTCAATGTTATTGGTTAATTTGCCCAATAACCGATTAGTGCAGTCTACTTTTGTAGTCACGTTTGTCATGTCATCCATGTATGCTCGAATTGGTGGTAGTCGTATTCCAGAAGCCAAGCGCTCTCCTCCCACTACCCATTTTGATGCCCCAAAAATTACTTCCATTGCCATGGTAAAAGCCAGTGGAGAAATGGTGCATCCTGCCATTATTCCAACTTCTAGCCATTGCCATGTAGTGCTGAATTACAAATCTCCAAAGTAGGCTTTCACTAAATTTGTTATTGTCATCGGTACAGTGATTACAGTGAATCAAAAGCTGCCCAAAGAAGTTCATGTGGCACTGAACCATATGCTTTAGCCAAATCCAGGAATGTCACATGGAGCTCCTTCCTCTCCTTTTTAGCTGATTGAATTTGTTGCCAGATCATACTCATGTGTCAATGAAGCAGTTCTTTAATAGGTAAGTTGATAAATCTCTGAGCCATAATGCTGAAGAAAATCTTGCCTTCTACGTTTAATAGGAAAATAGGACGAAACTGACTGATGCTTGTAGAATCTTTTTCTTTAGGTATAAAGACTCCACCTGCTCGGCGCCATGCTCTTGGTACAACCTGTTTTTCCCATGCCACTTTCATCAATTTCCACAGGATTCGTATAACTACAGAAGCACTCTTGTATACTTTGTATGGAACTCCATTTGGCCCTGGAGATGATGACGCCCTTGCTTTTTTCACAGCTTGCTCTACTTCTTTCCACTTAGGTGCACAGTCCTCCATTTGGTATTCTGGTGGATTGATAGGTAAGATGTCTGAAGGAATTGACATAGGCTCCTGCCTTTTTGAATCTGTATGTGTTTCCTCCAAATATCTCTGCAGCTCAAACTTAGACGATTTTAGTGTGCCATTTTTCTGACTGGTAAATAACTTCTTTACAAATTTGAATGGATCTTTATAAAAGTTAGTTCTCGCACACTCCTGCTTGTTGTAGCATTTCCGTAGGCGCTCAGCTCTGCGCAATGTTGCAAGCTTATCTTTTATGACCATTTGTAACAGATTTAGTCCCTCCTTGTCCCTTCTCCCTCAAGCATTTCATTCTTTTAAATAAATACACAAATGACAGCTAATTAGTCCAAGTTCTTACCTTTCAAATGAGCCATTTATTATCACTCTAGGACTCTATCACTTGTAGAACTGGAGAAATTATGTTTGAAGTGGTGAGTGTGTCTGTGAAACTGCAGTGAACAGAGTCAAAATGGCAGCTTCCATGTATAGGGCGACAGTGTAAAAAAAAAAGTACTTATGTTAACAGGTGTTTTTTTTCCCCCAGATTTAATGTAAAGCGCATATTTTTTCCTAGATTTAACCAAAAAAAGGCTAGATTTAGCTAAATACATAAATGTTAACAAACACATTAAGTTAGACTGTAAGCGCAGCTCTGCAGCACACAATGCCAAATCAAATGTGTCAATGGGCGTGGGCTTGCATGTTGAAGGGCTATGCACACTGGACGCGAACGATGCGAGTGAGCAAATCAAAAACTAATTAAAACTATTGATTTAAATGGAGCAATGCATGCCACGAGCAAATATACATTTGTTTTATTTATATTTATGCTACGCGTTGTTCGCGTTGTACCAATCAGAAATAAGGTCAAAGGTAGTGGCTGTCAGACTGTCACTCTCTCGCTCATGCAGAGATTACCACAGAAATAAAAAAAAATGGACATCAATGAGAATTGAATTATTAAAGTCGAAAAATACAATGTTCTGTAAAATGACACTTCTTTGTTTTATTAACGTTGACCAATGTCAATAAATCACATTAGCTCTTTAACAAGCTGGTGGTATTCCCTGAACTGTTTCCTTTTTTTAGTGTACCCATGCTCTATTTCTTTGTGTTTTATTTATTTTATTTCGTCCCCACAAAAGGAGCAAAATGAGTCTTTTCTTTTTGACTAGCTACGGTTTTGTACAGCTGTATTCGTTTAGTTTGCTTCGCTCTCGGTGTGCATACTTTATTCGCCTTGAATTCGCTTGCTCGCGGCCGGTGTGCATAGCTCTTTTGTAGACTGATTCTAAATGTTGAATTTGTGATAAGTTTATGTATTTAGCTAAATCTGGACTTTTTGTGGTTAAGGAAAAAATATGTGATTTACTTGAAATCCAGGAAAAGAAAACACCTGTTAAAATATAAAGTAAAGGTTTAACGTTTTAATATGTGTGTGTGTGGTGGTGGTGGTGGTGGGGGGCAACAAAACGTATGCTGAAAAAAAGGGGGGTGACATTTAAAAAGTTTGCGCACCACTGTTCTACAGGGGAACAGCTTAGCTGCCCTGTAATACCTTAGAGAAATTGAGTCAGTGTTCTAAAGCAGACATAAATTTTGCTAGTTCTCCAAAAGGGTCAGATGGTCAGACGTTTGGAAGTTTCAACCTTGTAAATTAAAGACACTTCTATCTCCTGCCTGGAGTATAGTCATTATATACTGTATATGGATACATCTGAATGCATAATGTGCACTCCAGGTGTTTTAGCTGGAATATTTAAGGGCTCATGCTTAGGTGCAACACATCTATTAAAGCAAACCACATTTACACTGAAACATCCCTCTTCATAGTTTAGTACAGTACTTTTTTTTGTTTTTTTTTTGGAGTGTACTCTATGCATTTCACTATGCATAAAACTAATGTTGCAAACATGCTAAAAGGATAGGGAGAAAATAGTTAGAAGGCTTTTTTCTTGAATGGTTTCCAGAATTACATCCAATACTGTGCAAGTCAATTGTGGCACACACAATAAACTGATAGGAGAAAATTCACCAAATGAATGTGCTACAGCATTTTAGGCTGGTAGTGGAAATACAGTATTTAGTGTGAGTTTGATTTAAATGGCAAGAGTGTGTCCCTGTGAAAGTGCAGAATTCTGGTGTTTTAATATACTTGTCAATTCAACACTTCCTCATGTCAAATAATAAGCGGTTATGCAAGCACAAGTGGTGGTAATTTTGTTTGGGGCCACCACCTGAGTAATTAGCTACAAATGTCATTTTAATTTTTTTTTAACATTCCTCTTACTATGATAGTTGTGATAATTGAGAGTGCTTCCGCGGTTTGTTGCTCCAATATTGAGTTATTACAATGTTTCCCTTTGCCTGTCTTTGAGCTAGCTAATGTTGGCACTAACATATTTAAAGGTAACACTGTGACATAATGTTTATGGAATTAGGAATGTAGTCCAGTACCGACACTTAGGGTTCTCCAGACATGCTCAAAGCCAAGTAAAGACAGATACAGAGAACAACCTGGGGCTGCTCAGAATGAATAAACAGTAAGTGAAATGAAAAAATAAATAAATACATTTTTGGCTACTTGTATTTACTGTTATAATTTTTCTGTGTTGATTACTATTATTATTATTTTTTTACACAAAGCAATGTGTTCAAATGAATTTAGGCCCACCCTCTAAATAGTAAAGCAATTTCCACTCTTGCCCTCTTATACAAAAGAGGCATCCTCCATTGAAGGAAATGAACAGAACACTCAGTATGGCATGAAGCACGAAGTCTAACTGTGGTTTACAGATTAGCAAGAACAAAAAGGAAACTGAATAGATAGGATTGTCATTGAAGAACCCTACTCCTCAGTTAGTAACCAGCCACCATTTCCTCCAAACAAAACACCCAGACTGGAGGCCGGAGTATCCACTTTTCCTTGACAATAACATTCTGCTAGACAGTAACAGCTAGAGAACGGATTCAGTCTAAAGATATCAGAAAACAACAACAATATAACAGGCTTAACCTTTTCATGCATGAAATATTAAAAACAGCTGAAAACATTATATATATACAGTACTGTGCAAAAGTTTTAGGCAGGTGTGAAAAAATGCTATAAAGTAAGAATGCTTTCAAAAATAGACATGTTAATAGATTATATTTATCAATGACCTAAATGCAAAGTGAGTGAACAGAAGAAAAATCTAAATCAAATCCATATTTGGTGTGACCACCCTTTGCCTTCAAAACAGCATCAATTCTTCTAGGTACACTTGCACAAAGTCAGGGATTTTGTAGGCATATAGTCAGGTGTATGATTAAACAATTATACCAAACAGGTGCTAATGATCATCAATTCAATATGTAGGTTGAAACACAATCATTAACTGAAACAGAAACAGCTGTGTAGGAGGAATAAAACTGGGTGAGGAACAGCCAAACTCAGCTAACAAGGTGAGGTTGCTGAAGACAGTTTACTGTCAAAAGTCATACACCATGGCAAGACTGAGCACAGCAACAAGACACAAGGTAGTTATACTGCATCAGCAAGGTCGCTCCCAGGCAGAAATTTCAAGGCAGACAGGGGTTTCCAGATGTGCTGTCAAGCTCTTTTGAAGAAGCACAAAGCGAGCAGCGTTGAGGACCGTGAGCGCGGTGGTCGGCCAAGAAAACTTACTGCAGCAGATGAAAGACACATCATGCTTACTTCCCGCCATAATCGGAAGATGTCCAGCAGTGCCATCAGCTCAGAACTGGCAGAAAACAGTGGGACCCTGGTACACCCATCTACTGTCCGGAGAAGTCTGGTCAGAAGTGGCCTTCATGGAAGACTTCGCGCCAAAAGCCATACCTCCGAGACGTGGAAACAAGGCCAAGCGACTCAACTATGCACGAAAACACAGGAACTGGGGTGCAGAAAAAATGGCAGCAGGTGCTCTGGACTGATGAGTCAAAATTTGAAATATTTGGCTGTAGCAGAAGGCAGTTTGTTGGCGAAGGGCTGGAGAGCGTACACGAATGAGTGTCTGCAGGCAACAGTGAAGCATGGTGGAGGTTCCTTGCAAGTTTGGGGCTGCATTTCTGCAAATGGAGTTGGGGATTTGGTCAGAATTAATGGTCTCCTCAATGCTGAGAAGTACAGGCAGATACTTATCCATCATGCAATACCATCAGGGAGGCATCTGATTGGCCCCAAATTTATTCTGCAGCATGACAACGACCCCAAACATACAGTGAAAGTCATTAAGAACTATCTTCAGCGTAAAGAAGAACAAGGAGTCCTGGAAGTGATGGTATGGCCCCACAGAGCCCTGATCTCAACATCATCGAGTCTGTCTGGGATTACATGAAGAGAGAAGCAACTGAGGCTGCCTAAATCCACAGAAGAACTGTGGTTAGTTCTCCAAGATGTTTGGGCCAACCTACCTGCCGAGTTCCTTCAAAAACTGTGTGCAAGTGTACCTAGAAGAATTGATGCTTGATGCTGTTTTGAAGGCAAAGGGTGGTCACACCAAATATGGATTTGATTTAGATTTTTCTTCTGTTCACTCACTTTGCATTTTGTTAATTGATAAATATAAACTATTAACATGTCTATTTTTGAAAGCATTCTTACTTTACAGCATTTTTTCACACCTACCTAAAACTTTTGCACAGTACTGTATATATATATATATATATATATATATATATATATATATATATATATATATATATATATATATATATATATAAATTATTTAAATATATTTTTTAAATTCCTTTACATGGGGAAAAAATGTAATCATGCATTTACACCTTCCATACATCCCCATATAAATACTAGGAGTTTGTTTTTTTATAACCGTCCCCATAAGAGGTCGCCATGCATGAAAGGGTTAATATTCATAGTTTTCTATACTATAGTCTAGTAAGACGGTTGTTGTTTTATGTGCAATGAAAAACAGATCACTTTTTAAATAAATATTTATGTCCTGGTTGAAATAAATGCTACCTGAGACTGTAGTCAGGTGTCTTATTTAAAGCTGCAGTGTCCCAAATTCATGTTATTTTTTTTTAAAGAAAACATGATTCTTGGGTGACTGTTTACTACATTCTTTCATACTTTAGCTTCATGCACACCACTCTTCATTGGCATAACAGTGTTTTCATCTAAGTTAGTTCTGGCTGCAGGCACTCATGTTTCCTCTCTCACTCTTTAAACAGAACAGCTATTCTACCTGCAGCTGAGGGATATGTTATGAATCCATACTGTACATTAGCTCTGCTTCTGCGCTAGGAAGCTGCCTTGTAAACATAGAGGGGGAAAAAAAAAATCTACTGTGGTATATAGATAATATTTTACAAGAAAAACATATTGAGCTCATATTTTAAGAAGGAAACAAGCTTTTTGAAAGCTCTGAATATTATTTTGAAAACTGCATAAGCCATTGCAAAAGTAGATTGTCAGAGAAATGTTGCCTTTGGGAAAAGTGGATAGTGCTCAGCCCCCCAGACCCCCACCAGTGAGAAGCCCTTTGGTTAGAGCTCCGCCATACTACCTGATTGTATCAGTTTCTCACGGGCTGACATGGGGGGTGGCAGTGGCTCCACAGGGATCTCATCTAGGGACCCTTTCTCCACTGCGTCACACCCTGCCTCGGCCCCCGAACTTATCACCTTCTCTCTGGGTTTCTCAGCTAAGGAGGGAGAGGCACACTCACACAAGGGTTTCCAACAAACCTTTACCACTGTGGACAGAGTCACAGGATTTAACTGGTAGTGCTGGCATGCTGGCATAGTGCTCCAGCTCTTACCAAATTATTTGTTTATCATTGTTTTGACATTTTTAGTTACACAGCCTAGGGAATGAATGGGCGCATTCCAAAACTCAACAGTGAGCTTTAACATTTCATAAAAGCGGTCCTGAGCTAAAACGTTTTACTTTCACTGTTGACAGAGCTGACTCAACATACAGTTGAAAGGCTGGTGCTGCCCTTGCAGAGTTTTATCCTGGTAGTGGCTCATTAAGAATACAGTACTATTACACTTTGAAAGCAATAAATACATTTTAAAATGTGGTTTGTGCTTTTAATAAGGAAATACATGGCTGATGCAATGGACATTTTTGAAAAAGCTCAACCCCAGTGTTTTGGGACTGACTAGGTCCTAATGCATCCTTCTAGGATGGGTATATAATTGGCAATGTGGTAAAATAAATAAAATGCAGGTCAAAAAAAAAAAAAAACACATTAAAGATCTGACAAAATAACAGGTCACAATAAAAAAATATATGCAATACACAAAATGTATGCAATAAAATAAAGAACAGAAAGCTTTATTTTATAGCCTAGTAAAAACGAATGTGCAGTGTCTTCGTAGATATAGATAGGATATTAAATAACTTTCGCTAGCTTTCACAATTATTTGCAGCCAATTGAGAGCTCTTGCTAGGAACACAGTACGATGAGGGAGGCAGTGCTTTTTTCCATCGAGTCTGTCACATAGTGTTTAGTTTGTCAGTTTTGGAAGAAAAAAAAACAAGGTCAGCTGTTATGCTATTATTCACTTAGTTTACTTTAGAAATGTATTAAATGAATCAACACATATTATTATATGATAACATTCTTTAAAATATGTATTCGCCCTTTAAAAAACAGTTGTCACATGAATTTCAGTTTACGGTGCCGCTTATCAATTTCAGTACAAGACTCCAGTGACTGTTTAGCCAGAGAGCACACACAGACGCATTAAAAGGAAAAGTGGCATCAGTAACATTAATAGGCTATTCAAGGTAAATAACAATGAAGATGGACTGTGAAAAATGCTGTTTCAGCAAAAATAGTGGGTGCACTGTGTACACCATTCCATAAAAGTGAGTGGACTGCGTCCACCTGCCAGTCTAACACTGTTCCTGAGGAATTCGAAGAGAAGCTTTTACAATTTTACCGTTTCGTTATTAGGCTCAGTTCTACAGTTCACAAAAAGGGATAAAAACATGCGTGAGTAATCACAACTGAAAATGAGAAGAAGCGCATAACTGTAATGCTGTGTGTGACAGCAAACGGCTGCAAACTGCCTCCATACGACATTTTCTTATATGAGTAAATGCATTTTTGTAAATGCGGATGGGAAATTTGGTCTGCGTCTTAAATTCGAAGGAACACAGTATATTTTTACGATCTATGAAAATATTGAAAAAAACATGGATGTGTGATATAAGTAGTAAGAAAAAAAACTTTCCATAGCTTCACAACTTGCATGGTTTTGAGGTAATTCGAATTCTGTACCATACAATTTTCACAGAATGTTTGAAAAACCATTACAGAAATTGTCAAAAAGGGACATTTTTGACACCTTGCCAATGATATACCTAGCCTGTCACAAAAACAATGATTCAGTGCTCAGATGTTAGTTTAAGATAATTGACCGTGGTGACAGTTAAGTGTCCCACAATTTTTTAAAGGTAATGACAGCCGCAGAGATTATAAATGTTATTTTAAAGCTATTTTAAATGTATGTGATTATATTTACAGTCCTGTTGGCTTTAGAGGGCAAATTCCTTAGTATTGGCTGAGATGATGTGGTTTATAATAGGCAATAAAGCTTTATTTTATATTACTGTCATGTTACTTATTCATAGTGTGCACTGGAATGACTTGTGCTTTACAGTACTTTGGAAAACATTTGTTATATACGCTAGTACTACTAAACATAGATTTTATATTACATTTTTTATATGTAACTAAATAATATTGCAATACAGAGGTTATGTTTAAAACAGTTAAAATATTTAAGAAAAAGTACATTTTTTCTAATGGTAAGAAAAACGAATCTTGTGTGGCTCCTCAGTTAATGTACTTTTATTTTTAATAGTGAATACAGCAGTAACGTGATTTATAATAAACAGCTGACAAAAGAATGTTGATAATCTCACATTGCTCTACACGTTCAACAACAGTGAAGCTCACAGTTGAGTTTTGGAGTGCTTCCAGACTGAAACGTTCACAAATTTCCCTGGCAGAGTTCACCAGGTGAAAGATGATTTGTTGTAAGAACGTCATCACCATATCCAGATCAATACTTCCTGCAGAACCAACGCTACTGGTTTTCTGTTCCCACAATAGCCATTCATTTCAATCACAGCAGCAGCGTTACTGCTGGAGGGACCATAAATCCTACCAAACACTGCCGAGATAGTTTACGAAACTATCTTCAGTTCTTAGCTGATTTATTAACCAGGGTGTGTGAATAAAAACATGAAAACTATCAGTGTTGAAAAAGAAAATCTGTTAATTGCAACCCATATGTGTTTTGTCATTGTATACTGCTACACCAAGGGCAGGGATTAAAAACAGTTGTGTAAATTACACTTTGGATGAAAATCACTGGATAGTGTGTCAGTAATTGTAATGTTATTATCATAACGCTGGTTCCCTGAAATAGAAATGTAACCATAACCGAATGGATATTTACCTCTTAAAGACCCAAATCCTGAATACTTTATACCAAAGCTGCTCTTTGAGCCTGTGACCCAGTCATGCCCTTGCCCCCGAGGGCACAAAAAGACTGCCCTCACAGATCTCAGTGCCATTTTTCCTTCAAGCCTGCTGCAATCATGGACGCAGCATCCTTGAAGGTTAATGGTTACATTTATATTTCAGGGAACCAAGGTTATGATAATAACCCAACGTTCCCTTTCAAGTACAAAATGTAACCATTACCGAATGGGTGAGCGTACCAAAGCTGTCGCAAGGACAACAGAATGACCAGAACCCTACAAGCCTAAGCCAAAGGCTGCCTTGTGCATTACCATTCAGAACCCCAGTAACAAGTAGCTAGGGTGAAAAAATGTAGTGACATTTTCACCTCTATGCCTGTGTTGTAAGGGTCGACTGGGAAGCCGACCTTAACACTAGTTCCAAAACCAGGGTTTTGAGGATCCACGACATTAAGTCTGTAGACCCAGTGAAAGTATGGGGAGTAGCCCACACTGTTGCATTGCAAATGTCTTTGACAGATGCACAGTGGAATAAAGCCCAAGGAGGTGGATGGAAAGCCTCCAATTCCACAGATTGGTTGACATGGAACGCCGAGATAGTCTTTGACAAAAAGGCAGGATTGGTATGGAGCGTGACCTTTGTCTTGGCCTCTGTAAAAATTAACCAGGCTTTTACAATAGAGAATGCCTACATCTCACCCACTTTGTGAAGGTGATAGCAAACAAGAAAGCTGCTTTAAATGACATGCTCAGCTGAATGCAAGGGCTCAAATGGAGGCTTCATGAGTGCATTAAGCACCACGTTTAGCCTGCAGCATGGAACAATGTTCTTCATATGCAGCCAAAGCCACCAAGCCCCATTCAAAAATTGCCCCGTCAGGAAGTGAGCTCCTGGGGAGACCGAGTCAATCTTAACATGGCAAGCTGAAAGCTGCCAGGTAGACCTTTAAATGTGGATTGGAATTTCCCCTCATCAAACAGGTCCTATAAAAACTGCAGTATTACTGCCATGAGACAAGTCGTGGGGTCAAACCCAAGAGGCAGACACCACGTCTGAAAGACACCCCACTTGTACCCGTACTGGGAACGCTGCCCTGGCATTTTGTAGGGTGTCAATAACCCTGTTGGTCAGACCCACACGGCTCAAATGCAGCCGTTCAGGGGCCTGACCAGAGCTGCAGGCTCGATGGGTCGGGCTGTCATAAGGTCCCATGTGCCTAACTGCGCAGGTCGAGGCACATCGGCAGTCTCCACGTCTGGCCGCTCAGGAGCTGCATTATGGTTGAAAACCAGTCTCCTGGGTCAAAATGGGGCTACTTGGAGCACCTTGGCCCGGTCCTGCCTGGCGAGCAGTGGGAAAGCGTATAAGAGTTGCCTCAGCCACTGGTGTGCCAAGGCATCTATTGCCAGCGGGTCCCCGCCTCCTATTATGGAGAACAAGAGGGGACAGTTGGTTGATTCCTAGGAAGCAAAGTGCTCTATCACTACTCTCCTGAACCTCTCCCAGATAAAGCTCACCACCTCAGGGTGAAGCTTCCATTCTGAGCTGCTGGGGACTCCCCTTGAGAGGAGGCCCTGGTGGTTGATGTAAGAAGAGTTGCTACAATATGAATTAGTGGTGACAACGTACAGGGATGCCTACCTGTAAAAGCCACTCTGTAATGGTTACATTTCATACTTGAAACGGAACTGCAATTTGAACTACTGTAGACCTATATGTCGGTCTATGTAAGTTAACTCCACTCTAAACACCAGACAGCTCTAGTAGCATAGGAAAGATAACTCCAATCAAGACAGCAGACCAGTAAACAAACCTAATATACTAACAGGTCTATCAGCATTCCTTATCGAAAATACCAGTATTTAATTAGTTGATTAAGGGTTGTCTTTCTGTAAAGTTACTTAGTGCTGAAAGAGTTTTCATGCATAGACAATGCATAAACCAAAATGGTTTACTGATGTGTACGATATATTTTACCAAAGTGGCTCCAGTGTATTTCAATTCAGTGCATAGAATAGATGAGCATATATTTCTAAATAATTGATAAAGGGAGCTCTGGAGCTGAGCCTAATTTAATAATGTATTAATAAATAACTCCTGGAAGATCCCTGGGCAAGATTAATTGTATCCTGAAATGTTGTATTTAGAACATCATGTTACAAATATTTTACAAAATTTACAACCATGTCATTCACTAATTCAATTAATATATTTTTTAATGAAATGGATAAATATTCACTTGACACTTTTCTCTTATGTTGATTCAAATCAGCAGCATTAATTCTCAGACTAAAACTACTCACCAACTTTAAAAGAACAAAGTGGATTAGAAGCAGTGGGGGACGGAATTTGATTCCTTGCTGTCACACGGCTACACAGTTTAGTTGGATAAAATAAATAATTAAATAAATAAATAAATAAACAAAGATTAACAAGACTTCAATCACCATGGATAATTGGTTTATAATGTATTAAAAGCTACAGCGAGAAGCCTTTAATGCACACTGGTGACTTTTGGGTTTAGAGGAGTGATTATCACCTGAATCTCTGCAACAAGCACTTGTAAAAATATACAGTAAGCACATTACAGTGTACATGCCATGAAGAATTTCATTTAAGTTATTCATGGAATCATATAGTTCTTTGGAATAGCGAAGAGTTGGTATTTCAAAACGTCTCAAACACAATATCTAGCCTCCATCATGTTCCTGCACCGAGGAATATTTAAAGTCCGCTATGTTCTGCAAGAGAATGTGGCTATGAACATCCGTATGGATGACTATTTATAGTTCATCTGAGGTTAAGTGGTACACAGATTTTCATGTTGTATGTTTTCATTGTACTGTTATAAAGTACTTGGGGACAAAAAGGTATTAGTCACAGAGCAGAGGAATTTGGCAGGCAGAGTTGCCATGTGATGTGCTCTTCATCTGCCCCATGGGAGGTGCCGATTTCCAACATTTACAGGTTTCAGTCCATATGCTATTCAATGTAATTTCCATTTGCTTCAAATTACAGCATCAACTGTGGCCCAGAGGTGGGGGTGGGTGTATGATTCCATCATCCAGAGGTTTCAAACCTGTGCAATATGATTTCCATTTACAGAATGCATTCTTGGCAGGACAGAATTAAAATGAAATCCTAGGGTATGTCAGCATGTTGTCTGTTTGAAACACAACTAAACTGTTGGGGCACCAAGGGCTGCCTTATAAACAGCATAGATGACAGTTAATGGCAGCTGTAAATTAGAAATACCCTCCTATGTGGAAGTTATGACAATGCAGCAACCAAAAAACTTTTAAATACTGGTACTTTTTCTCCACCATTGCTATTGAGTCCTCAAGTGACTTTCTAAACTGCCCTGTACATGTATATATTTACTCCTGAGTGAACTCAGTGCTTGAACTGGTTGGTTACCTCTCTTCTGCATGATGTCCTGTATATCTGGTTTGGATGAGGGTTTGAGGAGGGTCTCTCTGTCACCATCTCCGTCACCATCCTCGCTGGGTGGAGACTGGCTCACAGACAGGATCTCAACTTTGGTGCCAAGATTTGGAACTTCTGCTCTCAAAAATGCAGCCGGGCCATCGATACCTGTATAGCAAAAAAAAAAAATTGTATATTTACTTTTGAAAAGTTTTCCTATATAATATTCTCGGTTTTCAGTTATCCTATTAATATTTTTGAAGAGCACACACACAGATACTTTCCAGACAGGTTTTCTAAGACAACATTACTGCTGTTTGATCAGTTTTATCTCTCGCAGCTATTATAAACTCAAGCTTCAAATCTTACCTTGAATAATAATAATAATAATAATAATAATAATAATAATAATAATAATAATAATAATAATAATATCCGATTAATGTTCCTTGATGTGTTAAGGGATCTAAATAAGATACATCATTATTATGAAACCCTATTACATGCTAATTTTTCTGATACCCTTGACGGAACTTGTGTTAAGAATACCAAGGTTCAACACAATTGGTCAAGTGGTTTAGGGTTGGTTCAATAATTTCTTCAGTTTTGATTATTGTACTGGAAATTTGCTCTTGATAATCGTACTATCAGGCCCTCCTCTATTGTGGGATTGGACAAGGGTTATGATTTTATTTTTAAAAAGTCAACAAGCGAAATTCAGTCTTTTAAAAAAAAAAAAAAAAAGAAAGAAAAGAAAAAATGGAAGCACTATAAACTTTGGAGAAAGCCGCTGTTGGAGGTCCAAGGGTGTGGTAAAGAGCTTTTACAGAAAAAGTCACACAAGTCTGATAAAGTTCAACACTGTTTTATTTTTATACACCGTTAATAGAGTTAAACAATAAAACTTCCGCGAAGTAATAATCCAGAAAACAAAATTATAAAGTCCAAAATCACCAGGTTCAGGATGATTCCCTTAAAGCCCCAATGCATTAATTCAGGGTTTCTGTGAGGCAGTTAGTTCCAGCAGCATCAATAGTCCCCCGGCTCGCCTCTGTCCGGGTCTGTGTTTCTCCAATCAGATATTCACTTGTAATACTGTATTTGATAACCAACAAAACAATTAGAGTTTAAAACTGTGATTACACGCTGTATAGAGCTGGAAACATCACTCCTCACACCCCCAGCCTAACCAACCCCATATCCCATATGTTCCCCTTATATACTCCTAACTCCACCTACTGAATCGGTGATACACCTGTTACTGTTACTGTATTCTGTAAGAAGAGTACTGAAGCATATGTGTGGTTTACCTTCACCAAGATGGCCACCGCAACCCAACCATAGATTTAAGGTCGTTCCATCTTGGTGAAAGGTATCAGTAGTCAGTGAGCACAGCGCCAGCACCCATTGGGAGGCCTCACTTCACCAGTATTATCCTTTGCCCTGTGTCAGTCTCAATAAATGAAAGCGGAAAACATGATTTGATAATGCGGATCACGATAATAACTGAAAATGTCAATATCGTTCAACCCACCATGGTTCTCAAGAATCAGGCAGTGTGTGGCATGAAATAAAGTGACTTGTTGCACATTTTGCGTTGAGCAGATAATATTGAAGATATCTTTAAGACTGAGCGAAGCCTTTACACAGCCTTCATTCCCTGCAAGGTGATTCTTACTTTTATTCGATGTTAATCAACATGAATAAAATATCGTCAACAAGATAAATTGGCTGATTCTCTTAGCAAATCGCTTATCATAGTAATTATTTACCACTGCTTTGCATATTTATATTTTGGATGCATGCTTGCTATGTATATCACATATACTTTATTATATTTGTATTGATATTTATAGTGAGTGACTATACATTAGAAACTGCAGATCTTTCATCCACCAATGAGGTAGCTCCTTTGCAGGGCACTACCACAGGGTACATGATCTCGAATCATTCATAGAATTTCTAGGTTTTAAAAAAAAGAAAGAAAGAAAAGCAAAAATCTAAAATGTAAAGACTTCAAATGTTTAAAACAACAATAAAAGGCCATTACCGAATACATTAAAAAACTGATAAGGATTACTGTGGTAATTGACCTTTTCTGCAACTTGTTTTATCTTTGTGATGCTGTCAACTACCAGATGCCCTCTAAATCAGGTTTCTATCACTTAATTATAAATAGGGGTTACACGCTAAAGCACCACCTCAGATCTTCTGGAATAACACTTCAGTTCTGTGATCAACAGTTTACTGCCTTTCTACCTTCCTCTAGCTCCCCTGACGACTCCTCTTTCAGCAAATCTAAATCTACAAAACTGTCCTCTTTTCTTGGCTTCCCTCCATAAGCACAATTATCTGTTTCATTTTCTTCTTTGTGCTCTGTTTGTGCTTTGGCTACACTTCTCTGCCTCAACTCGGTCTTATCTAAAACTGGACTGAGGACAGGATCAAGTATGTGACAACAGCCAGGTAAACCTAAAAGAATCATACAAATGCTCAATCATAAAATCATGACTTACGTTATGAAATGGTCAATTTAACTGCACCTGCAACTCAGCTCCACAGCAAAGCGAACAGGTATTTTACAGATCTTCTAACAATAAAAGACACCCTACAGACGACTTATTCATTTATAGAGAAGGCAGGATGTTAACCCAAGGTTTGTACGAGTGCTAGGTCAGGCCCTCTCACCGTCCAGGATGACGTCACTGGTGATGCTGAGCCGGGACTCCACCAGCGGGGCCTGCTCCTCACTCCTCCTGGGCTTGGAGCGCCGCGGCTTGGCCTCGGGGTTGGGCTGCACCATCAAGGGCTCCTGCCGCTTCCGCCGCTGCTTCTGCTCCAGGAGAGCACGCTAGGAGGGGGGAGAGAGGATAGAAGGATTAAAAATGTGTAAGCCAACATTTGGTATAATTGCACAAATAGACAGTTTGTGTACAATGTTTATTGCTTTTTCTCTTTTACTCTACATGGGAAATAGTCAGTAAGAAACAGTGTTTGCTTCTCTTTTTACCAATTTACGTTTGAGAAAGCACTGCACGTCAAGAATTTCCATCAAAATCTGTATCGCAGTACCAGTCTATCAGCAATGTAAGCACCACCCTTCAAATATTTTCACATTGTTTTGTCTCATGTACAAAAGATGTAAAAATGATACTGATGATACATCAGCTGTAACAGTAAAAAAAAAAAAAATCCTCACTAACATAGTCCATCATACATGCACGATATACAGTCATCTGCAATCATATCACACCTTTTAGACATGGTTCAAATACCTGCCACCCTATTGCAACTTTCAGATATGGTTCAGTAACGATTGGAACACCATCTACAAGGGAGGTTGTAAAAGTACAAAAATATATAAATGTAAAACACAAACTAAACAGCTTAAAAGTTTGCTGGCCACAGTATCAAAGCCCTTTGCGCAGTAATATATTATGGTAGGTACAGCCTTAACATTTTCTAGTCTTCAGTCACTATTATTAACTTATTTTTGTATACTCCCTAGCAGGTAGCCTATGTATTGTGTGGCAGGCGGAATTTTGCCATGTACCATTTGCCATTCAATTTGTTGCCCATAATATACACTGTACTGATAAACACATTTCATTACAACTGCTTGGCCCAATAAAAGTTAACTGGAGCTTATTGATGCTCTGTTGTCTTCTATACTCTCTCGTGCGCTGGAAAGGAAGCATATGCTAATATAAAAGGATCCTTCTCAAAAGTAAAATATTGTGACAAATAAGACATATCTGGTGGCTACAGTACTTTTGCAGGAAGGCATGTGAATATTTCAAGCTATACAGAAATGTCATCTTTTTTTTTATTATTAAAAGGCGTACACTGCCTTCGACCCCCCAGCGCATGCTTTGTACGCTTTTGGAAAATGTTGATAATTTTGCATGGCCCCTAAGATAAAATACATTGGCATAAATCTGTCTTTTTCTAGGATAAAGACTGGTGAATCTTACATACATAATAACAATGTCATACAACTAAAATGTTATTTCCTGATCTACAAAGGTTTACAAGCAAAGATAGATCATATATGATTACATGTTAAGCTGGGTTTCGGTGTAAAGGCTGTCCATAACTTACCAAGAAATTGTAAATTTTCCCCATGCTTTCAGAACGACCAATAAAACTGACTCTTTACTCAGTACACGAAAGTACAAATCATTAACCAAATGTAAAAGCATTTTACAGGCATTCCCGCTTTTCAGTACAGCCTTTCTGTGTTTGTTGAGGGTTAAATCCAACAGAATATGGCCATTTCTTCACTTTTGTTTCCCATAATTGTGTTAATTGAAGGACTGGTTTCTCAGGATGCAGATTCTAATAATGTCGTCTCGGGAAAGCTTATCGCAAGCAGGAGTGGCTTTGGTCTTTGTAATGAGTTACTATTTTTTATGGCCTGTGGAGTTTATCTGTTTTATTTCTTCCCGGTTACATGATTCTTCACATCAAACCATCTAGAACCTTTAGCTGCTTTGTCAGTTAGACTTTTCAAGACCTAACCATTTAAAACCGGTTAAATACAGGTTTGTGTTTTATGCATTTTCGGATTAAGAACGCGCTCTGTAATGCAAGTATTCTTAATCACTAAATTCAGCAGGGTAACATTTACAGGTGTAACTAGAAATGGTTTTGAGAACAAAAACAAACCATTCCTGGGGGAACCTAATCTAAGTTGACTGGCTTCTCTGAATGAATGGTCTGTAAAAGTAATATGTGAAAAATCGTGAGGTCTGTATCGCTAATATAGCGATTGAAGTGGTACAACTTACATGACCTCCATATGGCAGACATTTACTTCCTGTGTTACAATAATAGGACCCTACCTGATCTGACATATTTCCATGGATAAGTGCTCAAGATGGGCTTATATTACCTGTAACACATTACCTGTGACTCTTGAGGCAGGAAAATGGTCTTCACCAAAGAGGAAATAAAATATGACATTTTTTTTCCGAAAACTTGGTCCTCACACCATTAAAAACAAACCAGGACTGGGTACAGAAAAAGCACCCCAGCCCTTTTTAACCACTAAAGTAAAAAATAGTGCTTCTGTCATATAAAAACACATATTGTTAATTAGGTGAATCCTGTATATTGTACTGTATTCTTGAGAGTATTTTAATGTGTCAAAACCTTAATCAACCTATATAATAAGTTATGTCACACAAGGTACAAATAATAAATTAAGAAACACCATTTGTTTTAGTCAATTATCAAGACCCACTTGTTTAAACTGGACTTGTCTGACCTAAGCACCACGCTACTGGGTCCTCAGCTGTTGCATAACAATAAATACGTAGCTTTAACGCAGAGGCAGCCGTCCGATCCAAATTCTCCAATCAGTCATCAGTAAACTACAAATATCTAACTGTAGATATAACTTGTTACATCCTAGTTCATATTGTATTTTAGTCGTACTACTGCACTTACTGTAAAATACACTGTATTTAAATATTAAGCTTGCATTGTAACCCTGCACTGCCCTGTAACACCTGTAAGTCGCCTTGGATAAAGGCACCTGCCTAATAAATAAATACATAAACAAATAAATACATAAACAAACAAACAAACAAACAAACAAACAAATAAATAAATAAATAAATAAATAACATCAAACAAACAAACAAAATGTACTTAAACCCAGGAGACTATTTTTATATTCAAACTCCTTAGATAGCATCTCACTCACTCTAGGGGTTTTGATTTCTTTCACTAATGAAATCATCAGGGTGAAAACTGCTTAGATTTTAAATCAGATAATTGGTTTCTTCTTCCCTCACGAAAGTGTGGTTGTAGACGTTCTTGGTTTGAGGTGAAAATCAAGGTTCCCATGGTAACATCAGCATGCCAGTGATGGTGTCAAAGCAACAATGAAAGACAAAAGCATCTCAAGCCCTTGAAATAGCTACCCGCTTTTTCAAATCTCTCTCAAAAAAAGGGCTGCCTTTTACGCAATTTTGAAAAGATCAGCTCTAAAAAGGCATAAATAATATAAATAAAATAATAAATATAAACATTTTCAGTACATTAAAAACATTTGGTGGAAAAAAGGCAAAACCTTTCTTTCTAAATTTAGAATCTGAATTAAGGATGCAAAAATAAAAACTGCTGTCATTACCTGTAGAGAATTGTCCATGGCAACAATTGTGTCCTACGCCAACTGCATTAAAAACCAAAACATAGATTCGAGTCCAGTTTGCTTTAGAGCATATTTACCGTAAGACATCATCCATAACACACACCCTGTGCATTGTGCTCATGACTGCATCTCTTATAACACTCTTAAATTTGATGAGTTTCTCGTGAAAGTGCATCAAACATGGGAGCGCATGCAAGAGCACAGCTGAGATGAAAGCAGGAGGAGACACCACTAAAACTTTAATATTGAAAAACCTTTCAATTTAAGCACATTGTGGAGCCCACATGTTTACAAGCAGATGATCTTGTTTTCTAGGCGATCAGTCAAAAAAAAAATCTTTTCAGTTAACCACTTCTTATGTAGATTGTGGGATACTTGAAGACTAACGACAAGTTTTTCTATTTTTTGGGGTGTTTAGTTAAATTGTTAGAACTTTCTCCCAATATAAACTCAAGATACAACGCAGACCTTGGACCCTAATCACCTCTAATCTTTTGTACTGTTTGACTTTTACACTATACTGTACACTATAATAATGTGATGCACTTAAATGCTGCTATTGTTAAATAATGGCATCATTTAAGTAGAATTCAAAACAATGCAAAATAACAATCCTGCACGAACACCCTGTATACTAAATTATCAATGTATCAATTAGGCATAAACTGTACACTTGTTATAAGCAGTTCTTGTTTTCACAAACATAAAAAGCTTTTGATGACAGTTGCAAAAAATAAACAGGTTAGTATTCATATAGGTTGCGATTTATGATACACCTCTAAACTGCACTTAAGTATACCCTACACCTCATATATAATGTACATCCTGTGTACAAGGGCTGCGTATAATATTAAGAAAAATACGGCAATGACCTCTCTACTCAGAACCTCTTAATGCTACAAACGACAGCTTGTAGTGGCAAAAACGTGTTCCTGCTGCTGAAAAAACAGCATTACGGTACTGTGACAAACCAGCAACTCTTTTCTGAGTTCACAGAAGGCTAAACAATAGACAAATGTATAAAAACAGATGCTAAGGATTTTTTTATATTATATTTATAAGGAGGTGTTTGCAAAGTGGTTTGTAGTGCGCAGGTGTAGAGGTGATGCAGCGCTCCAGCAATAACACCCAGACAGAGCTCACGGTGCAAACAGTTCTTTTATTTTTATTTTTCCCTGTTTTGCACCGTTCAATAATAGCGCTGGCAACTACACAGCAATGTGTAGTTTGCAAAGTGAAATAATGCTGGGTTTCAGTCCTGAAACAATAGTCAACAAAGGCACTGTCCAGGCACGGCTCTGCGTTCTTTCACGGTGCTCCCGTGCTGGTGGTGAATGCACAGTGATTAGTGACTTGGTGCAGTAGATGTAATCCAGGTTTTAATGCTGGCTTGACAGCAACAGCTTCGGATGTTTAGCCGACTAATAATTACAAATAAACAATTACAAACAAACAAAATGCAGCACTCACAGTTACCTTATCTCTGTACTCCTTTTACAGGTCCATCCGCAACCATAACAAAGGAACAGATCGCTCAGCCACACACCCTGATATACCTTCAGTCACGCCCCTTTTGGTAGCGAGTGCAGTCACCTCTCCTCCAATCCATGACTGACACATCGCCTAAGGCGCTGACTTCTAGTTTTGTGGCTTCGCCCCCTTTTTGGATGGCTGACTTCCGAATGACCATCCAGTCCAGGGCACACTGTTCCTGTTATACCGTGCCCTCACAGGTCGGGAGGGAGATTGTTGACTTGGATTCATTCGCTCTCTGTCACAGGAGGTTAGTGACAAGACTAAACAGTCTTGGTCTAATTCTTAGTATTGTAAAAAGCCCTAGGGATATCAGTTGAAATTAGTGTGAACAGTTTACTCCCTGTACTTTAGCTGAAAGCAAAGAAATCAGTTCATAATGTGGACATTATAAGCAGAATAAAGCCCTTTGTAGATCACTTGTATAGTTAAAAGCTATTAGAATATTTTTCCAAAACACAAAACGCACAGCCTTACCAATTAAACTCAAAAGCTCTTGCTTGATCCACTTCTCATGTGATTTTAATAATAAAAAAGCTGATGGTCCCCTATGGATTGACTGCACTCCAAAGGCTTCTTAAAAATCCCCACTTTCAACCATTCTGAATAATAAAACAGAGAAATTAGATCATGTGCCCCACCTGTGCAGCATGCTCTAGATACTCAGCAATGAAGGGGGAGAGATATCTTATTTTGCCCTGATCTTTATCCAAGCAAAATATATATATATATACAGTACTGTGCAAAAGTTTTAGGCAGGTGTGAAAAAATGCTGTAAAGTAAGAATGCTTTCAAAAATAGACATGTTAATAGATTATATTTATCAATTAACTAAATGCAAAGTGAGTGAACAGAAGAAAAATCTAAATCAAATCCATATTTGGTGTGACAAACCTTTGCCTTCAAAACAGCATCAATTCTTCTAGGTACACTTGCACAAAGTCAGGTATTTTGTAGGCATATAGTCAGGTGTATAATTAAACAATTATACCAAACAGGTGCTAATGATCATCAATTCAATATGTAGGTTGAAACACAATCATTAACTGAAACAGAAACAGCTGTGTAGGAGGAATAAAACTGGGTGAGGAACAGCCAAACTCAGCTAACAAGGTGAGGTTGCTGAAGATAGTTTACTGTCAAAAGTCATACACCATGGCAAGACTGAGCACAGCAACAAGACACAAGGTAGTTATACAGCATCAGCAAGGTCTCTCCCAGGCAGAAATTTCCAAGGCAGACAGGGGTTTCCAGATGTGCTGTCCAAGCTCTTTGAAGAAGCACAAAGAAACGGAAACCTTGAGGACCGTGAGACGCAGTGGTCGGCCAAGGAAACTTACTGCAGCAGATTAAAGACACATCATGCTTACTTCCCTTCGCAATCGGAAGATGTCCAGCAGTGCCATCAGCTCAGAACTGGCAGAAAACAGTGGGACCCTGGTACACCCATCTACTGTCCGGAGAAGTCTGGTCAGAAGTGGCCTTCATGGAAGACTTGCGGCCAAAAGCCATACCTCCGACATGGAAACAAGGCCAAGCGACTCAACTATGCACGAAAACACAGGAACTGGGGTGCAGAAAAATGGCAGCAGGTGCTCTGGACTGATGAGTCAAAATTTGAAATATTTGGCTGTAGCAGAAGGCAGTTTGTTCGCCGAAGGGCTGGAGAGCGTACACGAATGAGTGTCTGCAGGCAACAGTGAAGCATGGTGGAGGTTCCTTGCAAGTTTGGGGCTGCATTTTGCAAATGGAGTTGGGGATTTGGTCAGAATTAATGGTCTCCTCAATGCTGAGAAGTACAGGCAGATACTTATCCATCATGCAATACCATCAGGGAGGCATCTGATTGGCCCCAAATTTATTCTGCAGCATGACAACGACCCCAAACATACAGCGAAAGTCATTAAGAACTATCTTCAGCGTAAAGAAGAACAAGGAGTCCTGGAAGTGATGGTATGGCCCCCACAGAGCCCTGATCTCAACATCATCGAGTCTGTCTGGGATTACATGAAGACAGAGAAGAAACTGAGGCTGCTAAATCCACAGAAGAACTGTGGTTAGTTCTCCAAGATGTCTGGGCCAACCTACCTGCCGAGTTCCTTCAAAAACTGTGTGCAAGTGTACCTAGAAGAATTGATGCTTGATGCTGTTTTGAAGGCAAAGGGTGGTCACACCAAATATGGATTTGATTTAGATTTTTCTTCTGTTCACTCACTTTGCATTTAGTTAATTGATAAATATAATCTATTAACATGTCTATTTTTGAAAGCATTCTTACTTTACAGCATTTTTTCACACCTGCCTAAAACTTTTGCACAGTACTGTATATTTTTTTTTTTTATATCCCAGCACTGACGAACTCCATTGTAGAAGATCAATTTTGGGGCTAGCTGGTGCAGTGAGCCAATCCTTTCATAGCTTTCAGCTCCAGAGGCCAGGGTTTGAATCTGACTTGTCACAAGTGAAATCAATTACCTTGGGGGTCTCAACAGTGCCCATTAATCCACATTACAAAACTACCACAGGGTGTTCCATTACAGCGTAAATGTGATGCATCTTTGAGTGTGAAATGGCTTGCATGTGTACAGTTGCAACCCCATCTAGGAGATCAATCAGTATATTTACATGAACAATGTAACTGATGTACTCCAAAAAAGTATTCTGAATAATGTGTTTACATGCAAGTGGAATTTAGTGTTCTACTACTATTCCACATTTACTGTACATGCAGACATACATTTCCAGAATGCCACACACATTGGACATGTGAAATGACTGAATTACAAAGCAAGACTGGTTTTACAGGAGTATTTTGATGCATCCACATTATAATTTGTTTTTAATTATAATAATACACACTACAGCATCAGCATCATTGAGTCTCAATTTTATTTCTTCCAATAAACTGCAGACTGTTTCCTAACTGTTTACTACAGAAGTAACTTTAGTAGATCAAAATACAAAGCAACAGTAATATTTTTCTTCATTAATCTTTGTAAACATGCTTGTGACAGGGCGTGCTGTCACGGTGTGGGTAACCGCTGAGAGACACATAGAGTTTGATGTTGAAAGGCCGCTCAGGCGTCCAGGTTTTATTTACAAACACAGGAGTTGCAGTGGTTGGTGGTCACCACTAAGGTACGAGCAATGGTATCCCTATTGCGGTAGAACACACAAACACAGCGTAGATGGTTACAAAAATGTAAAACAGAAAATAAAGGTGGCCAAGCTCAGGCCGAGCGCTACTCCCACTGCAATGGAAGGTCCCGCTTCAAGAACATTCTCCCTGCATAAACTAAATAAAGTTTTGTGGGATTAAAATTCCCCTAAACTAATCCCAAAATTTTGAAGGCAGTTATCCTGGTCTACACTCTATGATAACCCCATAGTTTACACACATTTGTGAGTTCGTCTTCTTCTTCTTCGTTGTCGTCTTCTTCTTCGTCGTCTTCTTCGTCGTCTTCTTCGTCTTCTTGACAGTATAAACACCACACACAAGAACAGACAAAGAAGAACAAAGGGCTTGGCTTTCCAAGCCCTTTTTAAAGGCAGATGACCAGTGTTGATTGATCATCAATTATGCAATTGCCACATGGCCACCTGCTGCACATTCCTTTTCAATTAGGCAGGGAGGGAAGTTCAATCTCGCTGCCCTGCGATATCTAGCACACACTATTTTACAAAAAAAATACATTCTTCTATTTTTACACGACCAAACCATATTTATACTAGAAACCTCTACCAAAATATACATTATTTACAGGGGCAGGCCTCAGCCCTGCCACAGTGCTATATTTCAATTTTTCACTGCACCATCAACCCGTCAGCTCCAGAAACACAAGCTGTTTATATATAACTAATTAAAAACATTCCCAGCAATTTCCTAAAAAGCAAGCTGTGCTTGAGTCAATGTAATATCCCCAGTAACATAGCAATACAGAAGCGTGTGTTTAATTGTGTGAGCTGGAAGGATCCATTATACATTTTGCCTAACAGGAAAGATCCCTTAAGGTTACAGACCTTCAAGTCCCTGTAGTTCAAGGCTCTCACACCTTGATGAACAGCTTTCAAAGCTGGTCACCTGGCACTGGGGAAAGCAAACATGCTCCAAAAAGATTGCCCTGCATGAATCCCCCTTAAGAAATGAGGCTAGTCTGTCAAACTATAAAATATTCAAATAATAAATGCAAAAAAGACTAACCTTTTCAATGGACATCATTAAGGAGATATGTGAGTTTGGATAGGGAAGCTTGCTTCTAGCCCGCTAAACCCTGCATTGTTGTTTTTATTCCTGATGCAGCTCCTGACAAACACGTCTTGATAATCCAAAAAAAAAAAAGTGTGCGTGTGTGTAAGAGGGCTGTACAGGATGAGCTTCCACCCGATATTCGACCATGCTAATCAACCGCACACAGCAACAGTAGCTATGTGATAGAGCTTGAGTGAGACAGTACCACTGCTGGCAGAGACAGCAGGGGAGCACGAGAGCACAGCACAAAACACAACACAGACATGAAAGCTACTTACACAGGGAATAAATGAAGAGGGTCTTCTTTTAAGATTTGTTTGAATGCTTTGTTTTTTATTTCCATTTGTAGTTTTTTTCTTGTCATGCTATTTATGAATTTTTTTCATTATTTTAATGTTTTTAATTATTCTACACTACAAACAGGGGTCTGTTGTAATAAATCCTTCAACTGGAAGGGCCATTGAAAGACTCTTTTGAAAAGTGTCTGGACGCTTTGCATTGATGAACTTACAATTAACTCAATGGAACACTTAGACCCCGTTCACACTTGCGATTTAAGGTGGTCCTGGGCCGCTACTTCAGATCTCTCGCCCCTTCCCTCATCAACAAGAACAATAGGTAACACCCTCATGAAGTTAGAAGGTTAGAAATTTAGGTTCTGATTTTAACGTTCAGTTTTGTATTTAAAAATACCGGATTCTGCCAAGTCAACGTCCAGGCGTAAAGCTGTCGTTAAGGAAAAATTGTGTTTGGGGAGGGGGGGGGCGGTGTTGAATTACAGATGTAGGCCGGTAAAGTTTATGTGTACTCTTCAGAGGACAGTGTAGAGCAGTGTACCGTCACAAAATGCCTCCCCATTGTTTATATATATATATATATATATATATATATATATATATATATATATATATATATATATATATATATATATATATATATATAGTACTGTGCAAAAGTTTTAGGCAGGTATGAAAAAATGCTGTAAAGTAAGAATGCTTTCAAAAATAGACATGTTAATAGTTTATATTTATCAATTAACAAAATGCAAAGTGAGTGAACGGAAGAAAAATCTACATCAAATCAATATTTGGTGTGACCACCCTTTGCCTTCAAAACAGCATCAATTCTTCTAGGTACACTTGCACACAGTTTTTGAAGGAACTTCGGCAGGTAGGTTGGCCCAAACATCTTGGAGAACTAACCACAGTTCTTCTGTGGATTTAGGCAGCCTCAGTTGCTTCTCTCTCTTCATGTAATCCCAGACAGACTTCGATGATGTTGAGATCAGGGCTCTGTGGGGGCCATACCATCACTTCCAGGACTCCTTGTTCTTCTTTACGCTGAAGATAGTTCTTAATGACTTTCGCTGTATGTTTGGGGTCGTTGTCATGCTGCAGAATAAATTTGGGGCCAATCAGATGCCTCCCTGATGGTACTGCATGATGGATAAGTATCTGCCTGTACTTCTCAGCATTGAGGAGACCATTAATTCTGACCAAATCCCCAACTCCATTTGCAAAAATGCAGCCCCAAACTTGCAAGGAACCTCCACCATGCTTCACTGTTGCCTGCAGACACTCATTCGTGTACCGCTTTCCAGCCCTTCGCTGAACAAACTGCCTTCTGCTACAGCCAAATATTTCAAATTTTGACTCATCAGTCCAGAGCACCTGCTGCCATTTTTCTGCACCCCAGTTCCTGTGTTTTCGTGCATAGTTGAGTCGCTTGGCCTTGTTTCCACGTCGGAGGTATGGCTTTTTGGCCACAAGTCTTCCATGAAGGCCACTTCTGACCAGACTTCTCCGGACAGTAGATGGGTGTACCAGGGTCCCACTGTTTTCTGCCAATTCTGAGCTGATGGCACTGCTGGATATCTTCCGATTGCGAAGGGAAGTAAGCATGATGTGTCTTTCATCTGCTGCAGTAAGTTTCCTTGGCCGACCACTGTGTTTACGGTCCTCAACGTTGCCCGCTTCTTTGTGCTTCTTCAAAAGAGCTTGGACAGCACATCTGGAAACCCCTGTCTGCCTTGAAATTTCTGCCTGGGAGAGACCTTGCTGATGCAGTATAACTACCTTGTGTCTTGTTGCTGTGCTCAGTCTTGCCATGGTGTATGACTTTTGACAGTAAACTGTCTTCAGCAACCTCACCTTGTTAGCTGAGTTTGGCTGTTCCTCACCCAGTTTTATTCCTCCTACACAGCTGTTTCTGTTTCAGTTAATGATTGTGTGTCAACCTACATATTGAATTGATGATCATTAGCACCTGTTTGGTATAATTGTTTAATCATACACCTGACTATATGCCTACAAAATCCCTGACTTTGTGCAAGTGTACCTAGAAGAATTGATGCTGTTTTGAAGGCAAAGGGTGGTCACACCAAATATGGATTTGATTTAGATTTTTCTTCTGTTCACTCACTTTGCATTTAGTTAATTGATAAATATAATCTATTAACATGTCTATTGTTGAAAGCATTCTTACTTTACAGCATTTTTTCACACCTGCCTAAAACTTTTGCACAGTACTGTATATATATATATATATATATATATATATATATATATATATATATATATATATATATATATATACTGGACATTTTTTTATCATATGTGACTGATTTTGTGGGAGCAGGTCACAATTGGTATATCACTGGGACTATCCGATCCAACTCAGGCATGTTTTGTTAGAAACAGTGATTTGTTGTCAGTTAGATGGCTAGTACCAAGTTCACAGCAGGATTTGTACAAAAGACCTGTGTCATTACCGATGGAGCAAAGGTATTTTACAACAATCCATTCTACATTGAAAAATACAATGATCTGATGGGAGCGATGGAGGCCTGTGCTCATGATTTAGAGCCATATGACCCAATGAAAAACTCTTGCCTGGTTAAAAAAAATAAAACAAGGCATCCACTTCAGCACTTCAGTGACTGACAGAGTGTGAATGGCTAATCCTACAAAACGTATCAGTTTTTGTTTATGCTACTGTTTACTAAAACAAATGTCCGTTTTTTTTATTTGTTCACAAAAATGATGTATGTTTTACTGTAAAAAAAAGCTGTTTTTTATTCTTCCTATATATTGCGTGTGTTATTTTTTTACTTTATTGACTGTATGTTAAAGTCCAAAACATGTAGCTGATATCGCCCACCGACTTTTGTTATATAACTACCAGTATTTCCATTTCTGAGAGCTACATCCGTGATCAGTTTCCTGAATATCCCAACATTATTCACAACTGATGCAAGTAGAGGTGCAACACTATAATAAAGTTAAAAACAGATCAACGTTCTGGCCAGAAGGCCTTCATCAAGCTATAGTGAATAGACACAGCCCTCACCATTAAATACATGAACACAGGACCTGAATTAGTGAATTAGTGATTCAATAATCCCTATTAACAATTCAAATAGTCATCATGATGTTTGCAAACAATACCATTAAGATGCAACACAGATATTTGAAAACATGTACATTTATTTTAAATCTATAATCATATATTTCAATATTTAATTATATTTTCTAAATGTATTCAAAAATATTCATGACTGCAGATACCCAAAATAAATCCTCTGATTAATTAAATCATTGCAGTTCCAAGCACACGTATCCAATAATGTATCTATCAGGGAGAAAGCAGCTGAAGTCCTATTCTTCATTGAGTCCCTTAGGGCTCAGACTATCCAATGTAAAAATCCAGAAAGCTTCACAGCAATTTTTGTTTGTTACCCCCTCTAGTGGGCATCCTAGTTTTTTCTATAACAATAAATCTTAACATAGATGACGTATGTTTAGCTTCCTTAAAACGTGTTGCTACTGGGGAATTTAATCCTCCCGTCTAATTGCACTCTTATCAAATAAACCACATAAATCAGAGACACATGTAAAGTAATCCTTAATATAATATTTCCATCCAGAGTATGGAAGGTGGAAGGTCTTGGATCTAATCATATTAATGCACTGTGCACAGTGTCCACATGGTTTATTCCCCCAATAGCTCTTATCGGATCAGAAATGTCTCTTGTTTTCCACCTTCAGTTTTGAATATGAGAGTATATCTCCCAGGTTCTTCCCTCATGTGTAAGGCATATGGTGGTTCAGAAAATATACTTTCTAACTTTTCATTCTCAGCAATTAAATGCCAATGTCGTTAAATAATTTTAGAGATAGTAGATTGTGTATTATAGGTCGTAACACATGCTATTTCAATTGTTTGATTCAACTTTGTAGTCTCTTTGAAAATATCTTCTCTCTGTGTAATGCAAGTGCTTTTTCCATACTTTGTATAACCTCACCTCTGTTATACCCACGAGTACAAAAACGATCAACCATTATTTTCATTTGTTTTTCATATTCTAGAAGATAGAAATTAGAAAATTCTTATGAAGAACCAAATGGGCAAGTACATGTGTTACTGTATATAAAAACTCTATTTTACTGTTCATACATTTTGCAAATATACCTGTATATATGGTTTGTTTTAATATCGTTTGAGTCTGTTTTGCTTTATCTATTCAGTCTTGAACAAAGAAGACTATGCGGTGATCCGATTCAAGCATTCAAAATCCTAAAAGGTATTGACAATGTTGACACAAGGGGACTTTTTTGACCTGAAAAAAGAAACAAGGACCAGGGGTCACAAATGGAGATTAGATAAAGGGGCATTCAGAACAGTAAATAGGAGGCACTTTTTTACACAGGGAATTGTGAGGGTCTGGAACCAACTCCCCAGTAATGTTGTTGAAGCTGACACCCTGGGATCCTTCAAGAAGCTGCTTGATGAGATTCTGCGATCAATAAGCTACTAACAACCAAACGAGCAAGATGGGCTGAATGGCCTCCTCTCGTTTGTAAACTTTCTTATGTTCTTATTGAATATGACTATCTAGTACACAGGAGCCTAAAGGGTTCATAAAAATGTTTATTTTTATATATTATTATTTGTTTATTTAGCAGACGCCATTATCCAAGGCGACTTACAGAGACTAGGATGTGTGAACTATGCATCAGCTGCAGAGTCACTTACAATTACGTCTCACCCGAAAGACGGAGCACAAGGAGATTAAGTGACTTGCTCAGGGTCACACAATGAGTCAGTGGCTGAGGTGGGATTTGAACCGGGGGCCTCCTGGTTACAAGCCCTTTTCTTTAACCACTGGACCACACAGCCTCCCATATATATATATATATATATATATATATATATATATATATATATATATATATATATATATATATATATATATATATATATATATATATATATATATATATATATATATATATATATATATATATATATATATATATATATATATATATATATATATACAGTACTGTGCAAAAGTTTTAGGCAGGTGTGAAAAAATGCTGTAAAGTAAGAATGCTTTCAAAAATAGACATGTTAATAGATTATATTTATCAATTAACTAAATGCAAAGTGAGTGAACAGAAGAAAAATCTAAATCAAATCCATATTTGGTGTGACAACCCTTTGCCTTCAAAACAGCATCAATTCTTCTAGGTACACTTGCACAAAGTCAGGGATTTTGCAGGCATATAGTCAGGTGTATGATTAAACAATTATACCAAACAGGTGCTAATGATCATCATGTAGGTTGAAACACAATCATTAACTGAAACAGAAACAGCTGTGTAGGAGGAATAAAACTGGGTGAGGAACAGCCAAACTCAGCTAACAAGGTGAGGTTGCTGAAGACCGTTTACTGTCAAAAGTCATACACCATGGGAAGACTGAGCACAGCAACAAGACACAAGGTAGTTATACTGCATCAGCAAGGTCTCTCCCAGGCAGAAATTTCAAGGCAGACAGGGGTTTCCAGATGTGCTGTCCAAGCTCTTTTGAAGAAGCACAAAGAAACGGGCAACGTTGAGGACCCGTGAGCGCGGTGGTCGGCCAAGGAAACTTACTGCAGCAGATGAAAGACACATCATGCTTACTTCCATTCGCAATCGGAAGATGTCCAGCAGTGCCATCAGCTCAGAACTGGCAGAAAACAGTGGGACCCTGGTACACCCATCTACTGTCCGGAGAAGTCTGGTCAGAAGTGGCCTTCATGGAAGACTTGCGGCCAAAAAGCCATACCTCCGGCGTGGAAACAAGGCCAAGCGACTCAACTATGCACGAAAACACAGGAACTGGGGTGCAGAAAAATGGCAGCAGGTGCTCTGGACTGATGAGTCAAAATTTGAAATATTTGGCTGTAGCAGAAGGCAGTTTGTTCGCCGAAGGGCTGGAGAGTGGTACACAAATGAGTGTCTGCAGGCAACAGTGAAGCATGGTGGAGGTTCCTTGCAAGTTTGGGGCTGCATTTCTGCAAATGGAGTTGGGGATTTGGTCAGAATTAATGGTCTCCTCAATGCTGAGAAGTACAGGCAGATACTTATCCATCATGCAATACCATCAGGGAGGCATCTGATTGGCCCCAAATTTATTCTGCAGCATGACAACGACCCCAAACATACAGCGAAAGTCATTAAGAACTATCTTCAGCGTAAAAAAGAACAAGGAGTCCTGGAAGTGATGGTATGGCTCCCACAGAGCCCTGATCTCAACATCATCGAGTCTTTCTGGGATTACATGAAGAGAGAGAAGCAACTGAGGCTGCCTAAATCCACAGAAGAACTGTGGTTAGTTCTCCAAGATGTTTGGGCCAACCTACCTGCCGAGTTCCTTCAAAAACTGTGTGCAAGTGTACCTAGAAGAATTGATGCTTGATGCTGTTTTGAAGGCAAAGGGTGGTCACACCAAATATGGATTTGATTTAGATTTTTCTTCTGTTCACTCACTTTGCATTTAGTTAATTGATAAATATAATCTATAAACATGTCTATTTTTGAAAGCATTCTTACTTTACAGCATTTTTTCACACCTGCCTAAAACTTTTGCACAGTACTGTATATATATATATATATATATATATATATATATATATATATATATATATATATATATATATATATATATATATATATATATATATATATATTATTGATTTATGTTCTATTTTCCATATATTTTATAGCAATTCCAGGGATACAAATACCAATTAAAATTATTTCAAAATCTGGTACCTGGCATACACATTCATTTTTACATCTGGTGTTCAGCATAATGAACCTTAGTGTGTGATGTATGGTCAAATAAAATTGGAATTTGTAAAACAAATATTAAGTGATATATTTAGTGACGAGGTAATGATTAGGCTGACCAGGAATCTGCTCTGCCTAAACTCTGATTAACCACCCTACTTCAGCAGAAACATATGATTTGGGTTACTATGGCATACTGTAAATTGTGTAATGACTGCAGTACTTTTTATCCCTTATTTCTATTCAGGGGCTCGTTTCTATATACCAGTACTATGTCGTATCAGGACAGAACGAAGTAGCATTTCTATATGAAGTTGCTGACACTACCTGTCGTATTCCACCGACACCTACTTACCTGCTCTATGAATACGGTGGATCACATTCATGTCCCTCATTGAACTTGAGAAACATGGCTGCTCTAATTTATGCTGTGTATTTAAGACACAGACAGAGACCAGTACAGTGACAAACGGCTCAGAAATTATAATGTGTGTGCAGCATCTTTGACATGGTTTGTAATTAAAGGGGGAGGATATGTGACCTGTCACAAGTGACTCTAAAACCCCTTCTCTCTTGTACAAGGTGCTAACTGCTTTTGAATGGAAGGCTTGTGCTGCAGAAATATATGGCCCTTCAATAGAACCGAACCTCATTTCTTGGGGTTCCCCACTAGGGCTGTCAGTTAAGCCTCGAAATAGCAATCGATTAATTGGGCATACAAAACACAAATCATTCGAAAAAATATCGATTGTACTGCCCACAGAAATTTTCGCTTTGCAAGCCTGTTGACCAGCTCTCAATCCAAGGAGGCACACTTTTTGTTTACATAGAATACACTGACGGGGCGTACTTACAAAGCATTTTCAAAACTGATTCGCTGGTAGTCAGGATGGGACCAGCAAATCAGATGCTAGTTAACACTTAAGCAGGAAAAGAAGAACACTGCTTGTCTTTGGCAGAAATACTGTAAATAGCAAGGCAGGGCGTTCGATGCAGTTTTGTTGATAAACTTAAAAAATGTAATTAACTATGAGCATTACAAAAATGCAATTATTTAAAATCGATTATCCAGTATTTATCTATATGTATATAATGAGGAATGGAATCGATTGAAAAATTGATTTTCAATTGAATCGTAGCAGCTCTATTCCCCACTGATAATGTGGCTTGGAAACCCATTGATATGAAAAAATTGGAATTCTGGCCAACTCAGATATTTTGGATGGAAGGAATACCTAATAAAATAGCCCTCTGCGATCAAACTGAAATGCATGAACATAATAGTTATCAGTCCAGAATCATTGCTCCCTGTGGGAGACTCTCTGAAAAGGGGAAAAGACATACCCAGCTTAAAATGTGGATGTAAGAAATGTAGAACTAGGCTGCCACAAGCAGAACTAAAAACATGCCCTGCTTGCACGCATATGATGAAGCATTGCAAAATGATGTTTGAAGGCAAAGATGTACGAGGATTATCATTTTCTCATTTGAATGTTGAACCAGACAATGTGAAGAGAATTGAATGTATGAGGTGTGAAGTAGATCACCCAGTTAACAGGGAAAATTAAAGTGCAAAGATGTGAGCCGGTTAGCAGGTTCAAGATTTTTTGCAGATATCAGGTGTTCAAAACTGTCACCCACACTTGCGATGCTCAGCACTGGATTCCAGACCCTGTAGTGGCATTCACAGACCCACTGAGAGCAGAACCGGACATAGACTTTCAATCCTACTGGGAGCAGTCGGATATCCTGGATGCAAACTGGACACTGATTAGAAGACCATTGTTACAAGTAACTGTTCAGGGCAATGATATTATAATGTTATAAAACTCTGTACTGGTTTAGAAATTGTTAAAGCAAGCAGAAATAGTATTGCAGAAATTTGTTACCCAAAAAATAAAAAATAAATCAGCAGGAATACTGACCTAATGTAATAACCTCGATGGAGCCCCTAGGAATGTGCTTGTAGCTAAAGTCCCTTAGCAGAAGCAGCTTAAACCAGACAGGGGCCCCTCGTTTGTAATTCTTACCTAAGAATGTACCAAGATCTTCTTTGTACCAGAAGGATGTGTATATTAGTCATTTTAAGGAGTAGTCTGACATTAGAAAGCGTATTATTAAATTTTAGAGATAAAGGTGGTCTAAAAAAACAGATGTTTTAGGTTTAATTAAGCCTTCCGACGCACTAAGCTGATAAAAAGTCTTACAAGTATGGGGGAAAAACTGCAGTTTATTCATCAGACGAGTCTGGTAACACAGACTCCACTGGTCCATCCCTTGAAGATCTTCCTGTAAAGCCGACTGCTGGTGCTGTATTCAGAGCCTTTAGTTTGGCAAGCATAATCTTGAATTTATATCTCACCTATATTGCAGCATAAGACTATAAGGATAGCATTACTATATTTAGCTTCAGAGAGGTTGTTATATTTTATGCTAAGTTTTGGGTGCTTTTAGACTGATTAAATACACCCCCTGGGAATTACGCAATTATGCACCCGCGTAATTTTACGCATAAAACGTATCACCATGTATAGGCGAGTGATATTAAATAATATTGCCGTTAACAGAGAAGGATAGAGAAAAACACTGGATCACACTGAGGATAAAGGAAACATTGATCAATTTTGCCAGAAAATGCCACGACAAAGGTCCCACGTTGCAAATATATCAGCAAAAGAGAGAGTAAAAGATGTTCTTTGCTTCGTACACTGTGACGGTGGCACCCGATGCGATCCACAGCGCTCTACTGCCAGGGGAAATTGACATCGACAGCTGACTATCTTCTTAATTTGAAAACATTAGCCTTCAGATACATAAATGCAGTAACAAATACAGCTGATGCTGAGCGCAGCAACTCGCTGTATAATCTTGTCCGATCGGAGGCGTTCTGTTTCGGAAGACAAACTGAAAGAGCTGCTGTTCCTTTATTTCAATCTTGGAATTTAGAAATACTTTATGGTAAAAGAAAAAAAACCGTTGTTGTTGTTGTTGTTGTTGTTGTTGTTGTTGTTGTTGTTGTTGTTGTTGTTGTTGTTGTTGTTGTTGTTGTTGTTGTTGTTGTTGTTGTTGTTGTTGTTGTTGTTGTTGTTGTTGTTGTTGTTGTTGTTGTTGTTGTTGTTGTTGTTGTATGAGAGAAGAACCCAATACATCTGCACAATACTTTTGTTACTTTGCACATACAGTACTGTGCAAAAGTTTTAGGCAGGTGTGAAAAAATGCTGTAAAGTAAGAATGCTTTCAAAAATAGACATGTTAATAGATTATATTTATCAATTAACTAAATGCAAAGTGAGTGAACAGAAGAAAAATCTAAATCAAATCCATATTTGGTGTGACCACCCTTTGCCTTCAAAACAGCATCAGTTCTTCTAGGTACACTTGCACAAAGTCAGGGATTTTGTTGGCATATAGTCAGGTGTATGATTAAACAATTATACCAAACAGGTGCTAATGATCATCAATTCAATATGTAGGTTGAAACACAATCATTAACTGAAACAGAAACAGCTGTGTAGGAGGAATAAAACTGGGTGAGGAACTGCCAAACTCAGCTAACAAGGTGAGGTTGCTGAAGACAGTTTACTGTCAAAAGTCATACACCATGGCAAGACTGAGCACAGCAACAAGACACAAGATAGTTATACTGCATCAGCAAGGTCTCTCCCAGGCAGAAATTTCAAGGCAGACAGGGGTTTCCAGATGTGCTGTCCAAGCTCTTTGAAGAAGCACAAAGAAACGGGCAACGTTGAGGACCGTAGACGCAGTGGTCGGCCAAGGAAACTTACTGCAGCAGATGAAAGACACATCATGCTTACTTCCCTTCGCAATCGGAAGATGTCCAGCAGTGCCATCAGCTCAGAACTGGCAGAAAACAGTGGGACCCTGGTACACCCATCTACTGTCCTGAGAAGTCTGGTCAGAAGTGGACTTCATGGAAGACTTGCGGCCAAAAGCCATACCTCCGACGTGGAAACAAGGCCAAGCGACTCAACTATGCACGAAAACACAGGAACTGGGGTGCAGAAAAATGGCAGCAGGTGCTCTGGACTGATGAGTCAAAATTTGAAATATTTGGCTGTAGCAGAAGGCAGTTTGTTCAGCGAAGGGCTGGAGAGCGCATACCTAATGAGTGTCTGCAGGCAACAGTGAAGCATGGTGGAGGTTCCTTGCAAGTTTGGGGCTGCATTTCTGCAAATGGAGTTGGGGATTTGGTCAGAATTAATGGTCTCCTCAATGCTGAGAAGTACAGGCAGATACTTATCCATCATGCAATACCATCAGGGAGGCATCTGATTGGCCCTAAATTTATTCTGCAGCATGACAACGACCCCAAACATACAGCAAAAGTCATTAAGAACTATCTTCAGCGTAAAGAAGAACAAGGAGTCCTGGAAGTGATGGTATGGCCCCCACAGAGCCCTGATCTCAACATCATCGAGTCTTTCTGGGATTACATGAAGAGAGAGAAGCAACTGAGGCTGCCTAAATCCACAGAAGAACTGTGGTTAGTTCTCCAAGATGTTTGGGCCAACCTACCTGCCGAGTTCCTTCAAAAACTGTGTGCAAGTGTACCTAGAAGAATTGATGCTTGATGCTGTTTTGAAGGCAAAGGGTGGTCACACCAAATATGGATTTGATTTAGATTTTTCTTCTGTTCACTCACTTTGCATTTAGTTAATTGATAAATATTATCTATTAACATGTCTATTTTTGAAAGCATTCTTACTTTACAGCATTTTTTCACACCTGCCTAAAACTTTTGCACAGTACTGTACTTGTACAGAGATACTGCATAATTTTGATTTTAAGATTGATTTTTGATTATTATTGTTAATGGTATTCTACTGGCGCTACAGCAGTAGTTTATTATGTATCGTGCATGTTGTTGAGCAAAGTGTATGTGATATGTTACGGTGTATTGCTGTATTTAGAATACGGCACTTCCCTTAATGAAGTCGTCATTTGCATGTGGGACAAGGATTTTGTTATAGCCATATGTTTGGTAATCTTCCAAGAGAAGGGGTAATGCTAATGTTCAGTCTTTACTGGTAATGGTTAGGGACTAGAGAATAATAATAACAAAGGCGGTATTCATTCACTTTAAACAAATAAGTATAAATGAGAAGAAACATGTGTAATGTATTTAACATTTTTTAATGCCATGTCTTTCCTTAGGAGAGAGCAGTAGTACTATTAGGTGGTCAGTCGTGAGTTTGTCTTGTGAATGTCAGTCACTGTGTACAACCTGATAGTCATTTGCAATCTGAGTTAAGTATCCATTATGAAAATAAACATTTATACCTGTCAACACTAGCAAGTTGCTGTTTCCCGCGTTCCTACCTAAAAGTATTCAGTACCGGTTTCACACACACACACTTTTACAACTAACTGCTTTCACAATAGCTGGTACAGAACTGGCAGTTTAGTACAAAAACTAATTTTCCAACACACCAACAACAGTATTTGACACCTGTATTAAATTAATTTGATCTGTGCTGGAGTACAAATGCAAGAAAACAAGACGCAGGGACCAGTTGTTTATAAATGAACGAAGGAGCAAGCATGTGTAGTTGTTCAGAGTATTTTACCTCACTTACTGTAGGATATTGAATTCAATAATAAACTACTTAAGTAGCAAAACTACCTCTGTGATAAATAGTCCAGCTCAACTGAACTCTCGCAAACCTAATTAAATCCTAGTGTAAAAACAGTATCAGTAACAGTCACCTGTGGACAGCCACACCACAATTCATAAGTATCTGTTGTAATACTACTGTCTGCCTTCAGGTTAGAAGTACAGGAGATATAACTCCTTCTGTTTGAATGCCGCTGTTATAACATATATTGGACGGCTCCACTTGATTATATTTTAGATAAATCTGTCTGGCAAAACTATACAGGGCTGTATATGGGGGAAAAAGGGTCTTAAAACAATTTTAATGAAGTCTGATTAAGTAGTCACTACTCCCCACATCAAGATCCATCGCTGTGCACTGAATACTAATAGGACATCGAGATTCCTCAAACTTTTCTAACATTTTTCTTATGTGAAATAGTACTGCAGTACACCGTTGAAGGACAATTTTCTTTTTCATTTGATGTATCAAAAGCAAAGACTGATACAGTATGTACTGCACAGTTATAACTATCACAACAAAAAACACTCCCCTGAAATTTGATGATGATCTGTCTATTTTGATAGATACAGTTTCTCACCTGCTTATCCAGTTTCTGCTGTCGGATGCTGGAATTTTCATCATCAAGAACACTGCAAGGAAAATTGGAAAAAGATCAATGAGAAATCCTCAACTCACTCCAAGTCTGTTGTACTACTCTCAACTGAAAATACAGTTTCCTCATCTATCAACTCGTTTTTTTTTTGGCCATTTTAAGTTTGTCTTTGTTTTGTCTCCAGTCACGTACTATTTTTTCAGCATTGCGATTAACATGTATTTCGGCAAATTCAACAACATGCAATTTCAAACCTGTTGAGTAGCATTTTCATTTTCATTTCATTGTCTGACTGTCCTACTTTATCCAGTCTCAAAGTCACCTGCATTATTATAGCATTGCAGTAACAATGAACGGAAGACTTGAAGTTTACTACTCGGCTTTCTAACCAATAGCTGTTTGTTACGGATCCCACGGTTGGGTTCAGTCTGAATGTTGACAAATCAATGGCTCGGAAGGGTGGGAATAAGGAAATTCATAGAGACTGACAGCTATTGTGTTAACACTAAGTGAAGCAGTATAGCTGTGACATTTTCGAGAGGAGGTCAGTCAAGAGTCTGAAAGCTTGCGTTTAACATTCAAAATGACTAAGGGTATTGAGAGTAAGAATTTAAAACTTTTAATTAGAACAGTGGTTTTGTGTTTCTACCTAGCAACATGACCTGTATGCTGTAGATCCTGAAAAAAAAAAATTGGGTTGTTGACAGTTAAGTTTGTGTGAGCCATAACCGTGGCTGTAGTAATCCCATTGTGGCACTGGTACAGTAATTTTAATATTACACACACACGGCGCATACGTCACACCGGTGTATTAGTCGCTCCCCCCTTTTAAGGGCCTCGCAAAAATCCCTAGAAAATCGACTTATACAGCGTTTTTTACGGTAATCATTATTTTATGGATTGTTTTCTGGTAGAGAAACAGTAACGCAGTTATAAAGTGTATGTGACATGTGACAATAGTTCACACACCCTAGTCTCTGTAAGTTGCCTTGGATAAAGGCGTCTGCTAAAAAAAACAAATAATAATAATAATAATAATGTAAAAACTTTTTCAAGACTATACATTGCATCATTTTTGATCCTCATTTAATTTAACGCAATATATTAGAGCTTTCCTTTAAAATGAAATCACCTGTATTCAACACACTTTGTTAAAATGTAACCGGTTTTTAAAATGTTTTTAAAAAGGTCCTGAAAGCTATCAGATTAACATAATAAAAAGTACAAAATATAAATTGGGTCTAAATGACAGATACTTCATAAATCAATGAAAAAATGTATGTTTCAACCAAAAAAAACCAATAAAAAACCTCGATACAAAAAAAAGTAAATCGTGTATAGCCAATAAACAACGGTAAAACACTGGAAATGGTTATTCAATTCACGTTGACTTCATCCCTTTCCCATTTAAAAAAAAACAAAAAAACACCCCACTACTACAATATATATATATATATATATATATATATATATATATATATATATATATATAACTATCCCAGTGGGCAATGTCCCTCCTTCTTGACTCGATACAAAGTGGCAGAAACATTCCTACATTTCTATTCGAGTCTCCTCAGAAATGGATGCTTGTTCGCAGGATTTAAAGCTATATTACAGAATTGCAAATTGTGGCAAAATGTCAAAAAATGCCTAGACACACAAAAACCCTAGAAGAATGTGCCCGTGACCATAAGGATTTTATTGTGGAAGACAGCAAAGGAAAGAAGGTACAACTTAAGTGTGCAAGTACTGTTGAGTTACTATACATATTGTGACAGAAAAAACACCCAAGAATTTTGGAAAGTAACCAAAAACAATAATTTCATAAAGCATATAAAAAGACTCGAAAAAAAAGCGATTTGCATAAAACCCGAAAATAGCTGAAAATAATCATCAAAAAATTAAATTACTAAAAACAGAAGCCCTAATTATATTATAGTTATGAGATTTTAGAATTGATTCATGAAAGAAAAAAAACAGCAACATTTCTAAATTTGAGTTTTGCAACAGCCATCCTACAGTCCCTTCCTGTTTTGTAACAAGCATGCTAATAGAAAAAGATGAAATGCTCTAAATACTATTAAAGTTCAAATTGTTTCAACATTTCCCCAGTTTTAGCTTCCCCCAGTTGTAGATTTAATGAAAAATAATTTCAACTGGTAGACATTATTTAAGCGGAAACAGAGGGATACAAGTGGATGAGCTGGTCATTATATTGTATGGTTAGGTTAGTTGGTGCTCTTTTTTATTTCTTGTTTTGATCCATAATTGTTTTTCACATTTTTTTTTTAATGATTTAATATATGGATCAATTTTACACCCAACTGGAAGGCTTCAAATTCAAATTAAGGAGGTCTGAATGATAGGATTTGAACTGTGTTATAATACATACATTATTGCTAATAGGGTTGGAACAATAATCGATTATCATGATATTATCGTTAATGTTTTAGCATCGATCATTTGATTGAGTTGAAAAATGATTATCGATAATCATATTAATTGTCCGTTGCCCAATATGATACACTTGTATGTAACAGTAACTCTGCACTGAAGCAGTAAGTGGCACTGAACTGTCTGCATGAGGCGTAAGACGTGATCTGTGTGCACTACGTAGTGGAAATTGTTGCAATGTTCATAAAATAAAATGAATTTGGATAATGCTCATAAAATAAATTCAGTTTTTTTACTGGCTCACAATCAAAAGTTAAGAAACTGATTTTTTAACCCATGGTGGGCGAATAAAATGTTAAAATAATAATTTTAGAAAAATCAAGATTATGCTGAAAACAAACAATGCAAGATATCGTAGTGTGCTTATTGGGTGTTCCGTGACCTTTAAGCAGCAGTAATAGTGGTCTAATGATACATTAATGTCAGGATACGATAAGTATAACGATCTGCAGGTCGCGATACAATAATATCACGATAATGAAATGGTCCTGATACCTCTATGCATGATACCTCTATTATGATACAATATATCATGTATAGTATCACAATTAATCGAAACACAATGAATTATTACACCCCTAAACCATTAACTAGCCTAGTCACCAAGTGAGACTGAAGTGATGGAGTTTTATCACTTCCCACTGTGCAGCTCTAAACTGTGATCACTGACACTACTTCAAACACCTCATTTAAAACAAAAAAATCTAATAGAGATTGATCCCAGCAGTCTAAAGATTTCAAATTTCTCTGGATTGCAGGCAAAGGTGAGCAACAGAGAATACTGCAACATGCTGTGTTTTGAAGTCTCCCTTACAGCACATTGTGGGGTCCTTTGGTGTGACAGAGTTCTTTGAAGCTTATCGAGTGAAGGCTGAAGACAGTGGTACTGCTGGGCATGTATCAAACAGCCAGCAGGGTCCGCACGTCACTTTCCTACGCAGATCCCATCAAACACTGCCAGAGGGAATGCAGGCACAGAAGGTACAGTAGGACACTCATGTTGACTGATGATAACCTGGACATAATGTACTATGTTAAACTTCAGCACAGCACAGCATAGAACAGCACAACATTGAGGGCTGAGGTGTTGTTCTGCCAAGTGCTGTTAGATCTGTTTCAGTAATTTTTAGAGGGCATCTACCATAAGATTAGGGGTAAAACTGCTACTTATTTGGCAGAGTTGAATAGTCGAGGTAAGAATACCAGAGGTCATTTGTCATTTACAAAAAAACAAAACAAAAACAAAAACAAAACAGTGGACAATGAAGGCTTTAAAATAAATTGTATTTCTTGTCAGCAGGAGCAGGTTTATCACAAGTCCCCCCATCATGTTATGATAAAACATTGTTTGGCTCTTGCTTACTTTATTTTAGGATACAAAGACTTTTACAACACTATAGGTAACAAAAATTAAAACCCAAGCCAATTCGTCCATAAATAATTATACAACTGAAAATGCTGCTTATCAAAGCTTTTTTTTTTTTTTAACCATTTATTGTACAAGGCTAAGAGCCAAGAGGATACACTACATGCATTAAGATAACTCAAGCAGCTTGCAAGCAAATTTACTGTATGCTTACCTTGCAGCTGAGGTTGAGGTAGAGGAGAAACTTGCAGAACTGGAGGGTCTTTATATTCAGCCAGGCAGGCAGACAGACAAAATCAGTGAGACAGAGCAGAATGGGGAAGGAGACAAAAGCAGGAAAACAGGTTAGGTGTGGTGGTGGGGTTGGATAAAGAGCACTATCAATTAGGGGTACTTTAGATACATTTTCCTAATATTTGATTTCTTACCAATAAATCTCTGTATAATTCTGCATTTTTTGCTTAGATCATGTTTTGTCATTGTACTGTACCTGCATAAATTGCTTCTAAAAAATCCATAAGGAGGATATTCTGAAGTGAGGTGGGTGGGAAGGCTTCAATGCACCATGACTCAACTACTGTACCGTATGGACTTCAGTGCACCATGTTTCAGCTACTGTACTGTATGGACTCCATTAGTAACTGTAGCCGAGACTGGAACCAGAATTTACTGTACTGAACAAAACGCACTGCACATTACATTACTACAGGTGTAACAAGTAAATATTCAGTATCAATATGCTTGATGCCACTGTTTTGGCAATAATGCTAAACACAGAACAAAAAATTCACAGCATTACTTTTTATTCAAACCAGTACAGAAAGGTTGCAGCTTCAAAAGTTAGTATTGCAAGAATATAAATGAAAACTAAATCAGAAGTTTGAACATTAACCTGATACTGTATACCATACTGTTTGACCTTTTAAAACAGCTAGCTCACTAGGCAATGCTTAACAAATATTGAAATAAACACTGTAGTCAACATATTGGCAAAAGTAAACAAAAGTAACATACTTTATTTATTTTAAAAGCACATTTTAAATAAAGATGCCAACCTGTACAAGGAAATGTGTCAGAAAAAGAATGAGATTAAGCCAATACAAGGCATGTCAAAAGTGATCTGCAACAGACAGAGATAGCCATGTAAACTAAGCAGAACATATTTGTAATGTCAAGTACAGGGGTGGCCAAACTTCTGCATGACACGTACTGTACAACATGTAAAACATGTTTGCGAGAGCAAGACATTTTAAATACTAGCATTGTTTGTGTACTACAATAGTTGTTAGGCAGCAAAATACACAAGAACAAGGGATAGAACACTGCCTACACAGTTTCTGTGTCATTTGTATTAAACTGTAGATCTAGTGTATTAAACTTTAAATGTAACACTTTAGTGTTTTTTCAGTATTTGTTTATACTGTATGTATTATGCACTTTAAATAAAATATATTCAGTTATTATGAAGCAAAATACAATAACTGACCTGATTTCACCAAAACACCACATAAAAACAAACATTTTTGTAAGAATTCTTTTCGACAAGCTCTTCCCTTGAAGATATGAATGCTGGGTTAAAAAAAAAAAAAAAAATTATATATATATATATATATATATATATATATATATATATTATATATATATATATATATATATATTGTATGACTGCTGCACTGGATTTATTTTGAAAGGAATTACAGTACCTGCTCATGAGACGCAAGCTATGTAAATATAATATAAGTCTATAATTTTATACCTGCAATACAAAATTTTAACATGCATTCTCTAGTCTAGCGCCAACAGTCATCGAAGTCGCCATAAAGCGCGCGTCACCCAGCATTTCACCGGAAGCCGCACTTAAACTGCAAAAGAGCCGCATGCGGCTCGCGACCACTGGTCTATATTACAGTAGAATATTTACACACCTACCTTTCTGTATTCTAATAAAACTAAACACCAACCATTTCTATTGTTTCTCAGCAGGCATAATCTGTTTTCCTTTAGTCATGACTTAAAGATCAAGCAGCTCAAAACATACGCTATCCCTACAGTGAAATGTCCATGTCTCATACTACTGTACCTGCTGTAAGTCCATCGGCTGTAGGCCGGTTGCTGGTCCTTACTTAAAGTATACATTGTGGCAGAGCGTCACTACAGAACAACCCGTCAGCACAAAACAGCCTCCAGAACAGCCCGCCAGTACAAAGCAGCCTCCAGAGAGACACAGAGTGTGAGGGAGAGAGGGAGGCAAGGCCAGAGAGAGCAGGTAGGTGGCTCACCTGCAATGTTACTATGAGCAGAGCACTGCAGTGTCATACCGAGATAAGAACATCAAAGAAAGCTGTTCCTTTGTTCTTTCCTCCCCCATGCGTATTTATTCTATTTTTTAAAGCCAGACTTTACCCCTGGAAATTTGCACAGTTGCCACATAATTTTGCCGTTGTCACATGCTTTTCCCATGGTTATACTATGCATTTAACATGTGCTACAGTATATGCTATACCATACATATCTGGGCTTTACAATGCTTACCTATGCTTTACCATGCTTTCACTGTGCTTTATTACACTTTGCCAGGCTTTTACTATGGTAAACTTTTATGAGGGATCCTGGCTCTTTGGTAGCATGTACAGTGGTTAAAATCCTTGCTTGTGAAATGCTTGATCCCTGCTCACGTCCATGCCGTTACATTGTTTATTTCTGGCTTGTGTGTAACAGCTCACTGCATTGATGTTTAAGTGTTTTTTTTGTTTGTTTTTTTAAGTCTGTGTTCTTGAAATGTCTTAAAATTGCCCTTGCCCTATCCAGGAAATAAAGTGATTAATTTCAATGACTTTTTAAAGGTTGAAAATGTTTTAAAATGTAACAGTAGGTATTCTGTGACTCCTAGCGTTTTGCTTCCCTGATCTACAGTAGAGCTTTCAGATGACATTCATCAGCTGTCACAGAACCATGACTGTCCACATCACAGTAGAGTGACAGTGTTTTGAAGGTGGGAAAACACTTGTGCGCCTGCAGCAGAAACTAACTAACAAACCAGAAAGCTAACAAGGTTTGACTTCTGAATAGTGTGAATGGGTAACAATGTAAATAATCAGGTGCCAAGGAATTACATTTTTTCCAAAAATTATTTTGTAAATCTATTTTCCTCTCTTCTAAAGAAATACAAAACTGGTTGGTTTAGGTCAAATCCCCCTTTCCAAAGTGTTTACAGTGAGCACTAAATGTGTTTAATATAAAATATGATTTCAGTCTTAGACAGCACAAAAGCAAATCTGTTTTTTTGTATAAGAACTACATTACCAAGTGTTATTAAAGAACTACATTACCAAGTGTTATTAAAGAATACATAAAGGAAACAGTTCACCTTTAGTCAAGTGCAGTGATACCTATTGAATAACCTAGCAATTAAGAGATCAAATGGCACGCTACCATACAAAGACAACTTCAGAGCTCTTTACTGTATATTGTAACTTACATAATAACCAGACATGTGTTTACCATTGCAGCCTGGTGCTAGGTATAACTGACAATACATTTTTTTGATTCAGATGGACCTTCTCTAACTTCAAGTGTGATATAGTATGTACTGTACATGTGCCTTCATCTATTCCTGTCATCCCCAGCAGGGGATATGTCCTTCATTTTTTCATGTAGTTTAGCCTTCTGTGTACTTGACAACAGTGCAGTTTGTTTACATTCCCCAAAGGGAGTTTCAACTGTGGGGACACAAGCTTCCCCCATCACTGTGTGACAAATAAGCATTTTCCTGGAGTAGTTTATGAATTATGATTCATGTTTTTGAACTACAATAGATCTGATATTTTCAACATGGGCTTTAACCCTGTTAAAGCAGACTGATGAAGGAATTAGACAAAACATCTATAATGCTTTTCTCTTTTTCTTTTTGCTTTATAGCAGATTGAATCCATGGTAACTGTGAGGCTTCTATAATACAGACTCAAATGAATAGGCCGTCTTTACAATGGAATTGAACACACTGTCATGATGGAGTGCTTTGTTCCTGTAATAAACATAATCTGGCTATGCAGTATATTTTAATCCATAATAATAACCTATACTTTGTTGTGCAGATTTAGAAGGTACTGTTCTCTGCACTGATGTAGTAACCATATAGTCACATAATGTCACATAGTGCAGTGGACATAGGATCCAAGGACAGGACAGAAAAATAACATCATAATCATGGTGAATTGTGAGAATATCAAAATGCACACAACAGAAGTACAGAATCATGATTAGAGGAGGGAGTAAAGTATTTTAGTGCATATAGCCAGGCAAAGCTAAAGTAATGTTGTCTATTTAAAAGCACTTGACTACAGCTGCATTTCAAATCCACAGACTAATTAAGCCAGGTACTCTTCATGTACTATAAAACATAGCCTAGATAAGAAGGAGTATAAATGGGACTGTTTGCTGTTGCTATGTTACTAAGGCCTTAAGTATTCTACCGCATCAATTACAAGAAGAATAACATTGTGTGCTTTGCTGTCATAAGTGCTTTATCCAGATATAATAAGATTTACTTACAAAACAGATGGAGCAAAAAAAGCTACAGTAAAGCATGATCTCAACTCAGTTATCTATTGCCTCAGAGTTCTCCTCTCATTTAGATCCCCATGCTCTTCACCCCAATACTGATACTGTACATTTTATATCTGGGTCAGTTTTTTAATCTTAGTGCTCGAGAGGCTTAAATATGAAAACAAAGAATTAACAAATTTTCAAAGCTTTTTTTATTTTATTTTCTTTTTTAATATAAAATTCAAAGTTTAAACACTGCAAAGAACTGTCTTTCCAAATGATCACTTTTCACATTCACTGATATGAAGTTCAGTTATCCTTGATTTAAACTTAATTAAGCACAAGTGTTGTAAAGTACATAGCTTTAAAAACAGAATTTGTTAATTTAGGAAGAGTGTTATCTCATAAGCCAGAGCTGTCCAACCACTGGGCTAAAAGACATAACGGGCACCAGACTGCATACTGTTTCAGTATTTTTGTTTTTGCCTTGCTTTTGTTAAACATTTGTTATAGTGAATTTTCTCTTTGCTTTACTACTTGACATGGGCAGCAGAGTTAGGTACATGTTAACCCTTTGCGGTCCATTGTCGGACTGGGTCCGACATTGCAATTATTCCCATCAGGTCCTTTGTCAGACCCTGTCCGACATCATCCAAAAAACGCAAAAAACGCAAAAAAGTCGGTTTTTCAACGGAAAAAGCCGAGAAAACCATTCAATGGCCGAGTGGGAACAAAGGGCGAGACAAGCCGATAAAAAAAAAATTCTCATGAATAGTCATACTAGCCCCTGGCATCAGATGGGGCGGTCATATGGAAACAAGCTGTGTGTTACAGTATCTGCGCACAGAGACTATCACGGACATTTGCAGAGCTTTTTGAGATGTTATAGCAATAAAATAATGACTTGGATTGCATTATTGAGGAGTTTGGTGATAAAGCGAGTCATCAGGAGATGATTGATCGGTATGTCGACTATTATTATTATTATTTATTTGGTAGCATATGTGAAAGCGATAGCAAACGAAAGGGTGGGGCGGGGCTGGAGATCCCTAGTGAGTGCTTTGTTGATATGCAGGGCCATTTAAACCCGTTTGACTGTGGAAAAAAATACTTTTAAACAGCGCGTCTAAAATTAACTGCGCGTGTGAAAATAAATTAGACCTGGCGAGCCTGTCGCAGAATTAATAAATGGACCGCAAAGGGTTAAAGCACAGTATACAGTGCAGTAGGTAACCAGTAATGAGCACAGGCAGTCCAAATTTGCAGAAAATCTGCAAACATTGTAAGTAGACATCTGCAGAGTGTTCTGCGGAGCATCTTATGGCTTATAACAATTTAAATCAAGTAAACATACTGTAATCATATTAAACAGTTTATGGGTTAAGGACTTCCAATTTAACATAGCACACATTTTTGTCAGGAAAATCTTTAGAAACTGTCAAACAGAAATATCACATCACATCACATCACATGAGACTTCTTATTGGGCCACATTTTTAAAGCCTTAACTCCAGTCTTTAATTAACTCCTATTTTTTGAAGGAGACAAAACATATGTTAATTTAACTAGAACCAAACAACTAAGTTTTATATTTAGGGTCAATTTAGCAGTCGGTTTATGCTAATTATGATGACGATGTAGCTGCAGAATATGGTGAATCTGTGAAAGACTGTGAATTCCGCAGGAGCCTACAAATTCCGCAATTGTCAAGGATCTGTAGATTTGAATTGCCTCTAGTAATGAGGCATAAAGATGCTAAAATACCCAGCTCCTTTGAATGAGAGCTTGGTAAGGATGTTGAATGTAGTCTTAATTAGTGCAGCCTTCGATGACACTGCTTTATCAGGTAGATTGTGCCGACAGTGAGCTTTTAGCTGTAGGGACACTAAGCTTTTCTCCCCTTGAAACTTGCTTACCACTGTCTCAATCCGTGAGCCAAATAACCATAGAAAGTTATACAGGATGCAATTAGGCTCTGTTATAGCAAAAAAATGTCCTCACCAAGTCTCGTCATAACTGGATTTAATAATCTTTCAAGATATAAAAGTGCATGTATATTTTTAAGACTCGGATACACATCTTTATGGGTGACTTTACAAATAGGTTACACATTGTGGGTAAAAAAAAAAAAAAAGTTTTAAATTGATGGCAAGCCTTTTAACTACAAACACTTATCTTAACTTGTGCTTGAAATGTTACTGTAACGTCACTATACAATTTTTTGTTCTTCTATTTATTTTTAGCAATGATATGATTCTGATCTAAGACATAGAATACTTTAACATAAGACTTCTAGTAACGACTGTTACAGTGATGACAATTTGGATTATTTTTTATCATTTCTAAAAAACTGTTTCCATATATATTAATACTGAACATAACAAAGAATATCAATCTTAAAGTAATTGTAACCAAGAGTGAAATTGTCCCCACCCCTTCATTGGCTCTTTCCTGTCAATAACCAATCAGCTGCTTTCCCTATTGACTGACATGCTTTCAGTCAGTAAGATACTTTGACTCAAAAGACACAGCTAATGTGAAATGACCCAGGGAGTAACTGCAAACAGGTACATTAACCCACGAATACAAATAAGGCATTGAAACTGAGTTTCCTTTAACCTAAAGTAGTACCAGATATCATGTTTGAAAATGAAAATACAAGAAACATATAACAAGTGCAAAATAGCTATTTTATTAGCTACAATTACAGAACTTCTTCTACAGTATTCTTGGCAAAATCACCATGCAAGCCTGTGGCGGAGTGTCCCCGCCCCTTTGTTTATTTATTTATTATGATTTGTTTATTACGGCGAAAGCCGATTTTGTTATTTGTTATTTATATTTTAAAAACCTCGTGAGGATGCGTGGCTGATCAGCTACTGATTATTTAACTAGCTGACAGTCACGCATCCTTACTAAACTCGTGCAGACTGTGGCCGAGGGGTAATAAGATAATTACAGCTAGTTAACTCCTCGGCCAGAGTATAAGAACCTGCAGCTGTCCGTGCTGCGGGGAGGAGTGTACAGAGGAGAGTACGGGGAGCGGAGAGAGCGAGGAAAACAAAATAAAACAACTGCTAAGTATCGTGCTGCGTTAAAACCAGCACGCTTATTTGTTTCTATTTGTTTGGCCAACGCGCCGTTTTGTTTTGTGTTTTGTTATTTGTTTAAATCTTTTGTTTTGTATTATGATTTAATAAAACCATCTGAACGCCGTAGCGTTTCAGCTTTCACCCGCCCATCCACTGTTTTGGTTCTGTTACTTCCTGGTCCGTGACATCACCACACCTCACCACTGCAAGCCATCCCGCCACAAAGCCATGTGTCACTCATGATGCAATCTCTTGTCATGATCACATGATCACTTTTGTGGTTTAAGGCATATTTCAAAACGAAGATGTCGCATAAAGCTGGAGACAGACTTCATTTATACAAAGTGATCAAAACATTTTTAAAACAATTTTTCCCTTAACTTAAAAAAAAAAAAAAAGTAATTTCCATTTGTTCATTCTCATCTAGTATAGTGCAAGACATACACAAACATAAGACTACATAAAATAAGCAGCATTTAAAAAATATATTTTTAAAAGGGAGGTGGATTAATGTGATCCTTATACTGTTTGTTGTTTAAATTGTGACCGGTCGTCTCCAAATGTGTGTCTAGACAGATGCAGTCTTATCAAGAATTAATCGGTAACAGTAAACCAACAGCAGCTACAGAGACTTTGCTCCAGGGAATGACTCATTACAGAGCAGCACAGTGTTGACTGGTTAGGACCCAGATGGCTGCAAACAGTGCTGCCAGACATACGATAATTATCGTATCTGTACGATAATTTGGATCATTGTACGATGTACATTAGATAATTGTGAACGTTTTTTCATTGGGAGGAGACAGGAGATGACAATAATGAATCATTTGCATCACCTCAGTTGCTCCAGCAGGTTGTCAGTGATTTGTTGGTTGTCTTTGTGTCATCGCTCGTGGGTCGAGACATGTTTAAAAGTGTTTGCGAGTGTGACAGTGCTTTTAATAGCTACGTGTGATGGTTGGATGTTATTTTCTCCATTATTATCATGATCAGTGAAGAGGACTGAGAGTGAGCTGGATTATCCAGGTACTCCTGTGAAGAAAAGCAAGTATGAGGATGAGTCGACATCGACCAACGAAAGCAAAACACCGGCCACAGTGCTATTGTAAGGAGTGGGAGATGCAACCTTTGCTCAGCGGCTGGTTATGCCTGTGACCATCAACCACAGGAAAGCAAGATGCTGCTGTTGTAATACAGAATTTACTGCTGAACTTACGGTCCCGAAAAAACCATGCTAAATAATTGTAATATTATTATACAGTACTGACACTCAGATTGACTGGTGAATGCAACATAAATAAAGTCTTTACAGAGAGATATTCTCTCTGGAAGCAAGAAAGAAGGGGCAGCACATTCACTTTGGCTCAAATCTTTCTTGTATTGTCTCCCTAACGTATACTATTGCTGCAAACATGTTGATTCCCATTTAGTATCATTTTCTTTCCTATTATGTATAGCCTATATCATATATATTTCAAAATATTTCATTTAGACCACTCCACAATAATTCGAGCTAACTAAGCATTATACAAATATGCATTACTTTGCACAATATTAGTTTATCATACAGAAACTCAAGGTTAACAGCTATTTACAGCAATATGATCATATATTAAGCACAAAAAAAACCCATTTACATTTGCATGTTTTTAAATTTTTGGGATGTATGATAATTTTTCGTGAAATACAATAATTTTGAGGCTCCAAAACAATATTTTCATTTTTCAGATCTGGCAGCACTGGCTGCAAAGGAGAAAAGCACACCGCAAGCAGCAAGAGCTTCTTATTGCTCCATCACTTGGCAACAGGAAAAACATCTCAATTCACTTCCTCAGTGAGTGAGTCACTACCGTGTCAGCTGATCCCAGGCAGAGAAAGTGACGTTTTCAGAAGACTTCAAAATGATTAGGGACCTAACCCTTCGGTGTGCCAATACCAACATTCTTGAACTTGCTATAGAAAATAAATCAGAGGTTATTCCCACCCTAAGAAGTACATAAGTTAATACTGTATCTCCAACCACAGTGGTAAATATGAGATCAGTCTTCCCTAAGTATCATGAATAAGTTGACCACCATGATCAAGAAAAGTATTGAATAATGGTTTGCTTGGGGGGGAGGACATTCCTGCATGCATTACCCCACTTAGAAAGCTTGCTTTTTGCTTACTAAATATTTTAGTAGTGCCCACTCTTCAAATATGCAAATTATTTTAATGAGCAAGCCATTTGATCTCAAAATGTAATCTATTTTCTAGGTATGACAAACAACTGGGGATGGGACGGATTTTGCCCATTAGATCACAAGCAATCTCTCTATCATTCACTTTCATTGGGAATTCAAATTCTGTTATCCTGCGATAACACAACAGTTAGGGTAAACCTGCGTCACAAAGGATCGATGGCAGCAGCAGCCTGTCATTGAGTAGAGTATCTGATTTGGAGTGGAAGCAGCACTCTTTTTTTTGTTGTAATCTTAGACCAGAAATAACTAAAAGACCAAAACAATGGTCATATAATTGCTATAACTAGGTGCATCGAGTACAGTGGTTCTGAAACTATTTTTTTTTGGTGGCCTCACAGTGCAGCCACCAACACTTACTGGTCGTGGCACTGCAGATTTTGTCCTGAAAACACTAGCATATGAAAAATAAAGAAAATATAGGCATTTATACCAAATATAGACTTCAAAATGTTTTCATTTATTTAATAAGAAAATACAGCAGCACCTCTCAACTCTAATATAATTCATATCATATACATTGTATTAGTTTATATCATAAATTGATATAAATGAATACAAAACATAAGCTAAAGACTATTGCATTTAAGTTAAATAAATGCAAAAACTATTTTCACTTTCCTGTTCCAATCACATGCAGCACAATTCCCAGCTAAATCTAACAAAATTATAACACCTACAATGCTGTTATATCATGAAATGATATGTAAAACTGTAATATTCCAGATTACTAGGTTGTGAAAGCCTTATTTGCCCCACTGAATTAACTATAAAAGCAGAGGATGTCACACAGCAGTTACAGTTACAGCCTACTTTGTGTGTATTTCAGCCAGAAACAGTACAAAAGTAGACATCACTTTTACTTTTTTTGTTTTGTTTGTTTTTAATTCTGTGCAATTGCAGTTTCTTAGCTATAAACAACATGGCAAAAAACACATTTTCATAAAGTAAAAGCTTTACTGAGGTTTACTTATGCCTTTTTTACCTGTACATGCAAGTGAAAACAATGGAGGCTGTGTGGTCCAGTGGTTAAAGAAACGGGCTTGTAACCAGAAGGCTCCTGGTTCAAATCCCACCTCAGCCACTGACTCATTGTGTGACCCTGAGCAAGTCACTTAACCTCCTTGTGCTCCGTCTTTCGGGTGAGACGTAATTGTAAGTGACTCTGCAGCTGATGCATAGTTCACACACCCTAGTCTCTGTAAGTCGCCTTGGATAAAGGCGTCTGCTAAATAAGCAATAAGTGAAAACTGTCAAATATAACAAACTCTTACAAAAATAAATGTGGAAAAGGGGGCGTTGTACAAAGAAAAAAACTCTCTGTTTTGTTTTGTGCTTATTACTCTCATAACAGAATATAGGATCACAACAAAGCTAAATGCTGATCACTATACGTATCGTTGCTCTTGTTGATCAACCAATGAGTACTGACACAAAGCAAAATAGACATAGAGATTTCTGATGCTTCTTGAGCATCAGAAATCTCTTGAGGAGGCTGTGTGGTCCAGTGTTTAAAGAAATGGGCTTGTAACCAGGGGGTCCCTGGTTCAAATCCCACCTCAGCCACTGACTCATTATGCGACCCTGAGCAAGTTACTTAACCTCCTTGTGCTCCGTCTTTCGGGTGAGACGTAATTGTAAGTGACTCTGCAGCTGATGCATAGTTCACACACCCTAGTCTCTGTAAGTCGCCTTGGATAAAGGCGTCTGCTAAATATTTTTTTTTTTTTTTGATGCATGCCACAATAACATGAAATCTGAACAGAATGAAAGTGCAGCCAATCAACCTGCAGTGATTATACCAACGCCTATACTGGCCAATAGCAGCTAGCAGAAACAGAAACAGTATGAGGACTCAGAATGCAAGCAGCATGGACTGCTGAATGAAAGCTGAATAGTGGCGCCGACTAAGATAAAGGTTGATTAAGAGAGGAGTTGCTGGGGGGCTGCTGTGGCCGCACAAAATCCCGCTGGTGGCCGTATTTGAGAAACGTTGCTCTAGTGTATTTTCAGACAAGTACACTAGAGGCGTCCTTTAGTTATCCATTATATGGACAGTCTCAAATTGTATCCACTCATGGGACTTATCAGCTAATGCACTCGATCCTCCCTTTACTGTAGTTAGTTCTTAATTATACTACAAGTGGATTCTGGCCTCCATTCACATCAATGATGCAGAACTCACAGCCTCCTTTAGCGCCAACAGCAAAGATGATAAAATAATAGAATGTATGATTTCTTATGACGCAGTTTGCTTGAGCGATCACATTCCATACAAAAAGGTCAACATCAGTTTGAATTACAGTACGAATATTTTACTACTGTGCTACCAAGCATTGGCGCTCGCAGCCGCATGCACGTTACGCACTGTGCGTGCCGCTGGTTTGCAAAATTTCGGCACCGAACTGTGTGTTAAACACCGAAAATCCGTCGGTGGCATTGAATGTTAGTGCATTATCTGAATTCTGTTGCTCTTCCAGGATCGAACACAGTAAGTGCACATACAAGTTTCATTTGTATTTTAATTTTATCAATGTCATATATTATAATGAATAACACATTTCTAATCATTAACACAATTACCGAGTTGTGTTATTAATATTATTATTAAAAAAATAAAACATTAACTGCCTGCCTTGACACAACTTGTAAGATAAATGTTTATACGCCATGCTTCGGGGGTGAGTAAGGATTACATTAGTTGTAGTGACTGTGAGAGTAATGGTTAGAAATGGAATCAGAATAACAGATTTGTAAGCTAGTTTTTCCCCTAGTTAAAGCCTGTATTTCAACTAGGTTTATTTGGACCTTTTATTGTTGTTGTGGACTATCACTGTAGTTGCTGTTATGTCTTGATGGCAGTGCTTATTCATTTTGTAGAAAGGGAAATGGTTATGCAATTTGATTGTAGTTTTCTAATGTGACAGTGAAACTCAGGAAAGAACGTCCTGAGTGGCTCATCCAGTTAAAGCACTGCTGCTGGGAGCGCAGGATGAGTCACACAGCTTGGATGGCGCCCGTTCGCGTCTGGGCTGTGCAGAGGCCGAACTTTGCTGGGGACTCGAAGGGGGCGTCACATTGGCTCCGACACTCCTGGGGTGGGGGATGGGAAACTGGCAGGGATTGCTTCTTCTCATCGTGCAACAGCAAACCCTACTGGCCAGACACTGAGCACATTCTGATTGGTTAAAAAGCAGGGCTGGGCGCTGTTGAGCATGGCTTCTGTGTAGACGCGTAGAAAAAAGAGCTCCTGCAATATTGTGATTTTTTTTCAGCAAACAGGTGATATTCTTTTATTTAATTTTTTTTAAGTAAAAAACTGCAATATATTGTTACCTTCATTTTTTCACTATGTCCAAGCAAAAAAACAAGAAGGGGCAAGCGACAGATGCGACTCAGTCCGATCAAGATTCAGGCCTGGCTGGAGGCGGCAATCCCCCACCAGAAAATGGCGGAGACCTGGCCTTTCTGATCTCAGCGGTGAACAAGATCCAGAATTCTATAGAATCATTTAGATCTGAAAACCGTGAAGCTATTGCTACACTCCAAGGTACCATTGACTCTTATGGCAGCCGGCTGCAGGAGGTAGAAAGACCTCTGAGTGATATCTCTGACAGGGTGACAGGGCTGGAGGCCTCCCGCAGCAGTCTATCACGGACTATGAAGAGGTATGTAAAAAATACAGCGAACAAGGGGTGGGGCGGGGCTGGAGATGCAGTACTGAGTGTCCTGTTGATATGCAGTGCCTTTTAAACCTGTTTTACTGTGGAAAAAAAAAATACTTTTAAACAGCGCGTCTAAAATAAACTGCATGTGTGAAAAGAAATTGGACCTGGTGCGCCTGAGAGCTGAATAAATGGACCGCAAAGGGTTAAGTTTATTATTTTGTAGATAGGTCTGTTTCTAGATACAAACACTACACCAGGCATCTCCAATGCCACATTATGGGAAACCCCGAAAACTTACCTGCGTGGGCAAAACATCTCATATTCTGCTCAAATTAATAAACAGCAAAAACAGCAATCACAGCGTCTATTAGAGTTATCTGATCTAATCTCAGATTTGGACAGACAATATGCTATTGCTCCCACACCTGACCTCTATAAAGAGCGGTTAACTCTACAGACTGAATTCAATCTCCTGTCTACCAAACAAGGCCGAACAACTACTATATAAGTCCCGCCATACTATGTATGAACATGGGGACAAGGTGAGTAAAATTCTGGCTCATCAATTGCGTCAGTCGGCAGCTGCCAACTTAATTACCGAGATTCGTACACATTCTGACTCCAGTGGATCAGCAGGAAATAAATAATGAATTTAAGACCTTTTATTCTACCCTATACACTTCTGAATCGCCTTCTGATCCACTTCTATTTCTATTTCTTCTATTCAACTCTTTTTTTGATACCTTAGATATTCCTGTAATTAATCCTGATTCTAAAGCAGACTTAGAGCAGCCCCTTTCAGTTGACGAAATTCAGAAGGCAATTCAGTCAATGCAAAATGGTAAGTCACCAAGTCCGGACGGGTTTCCCGTAGAATTTTATAAAAAAATTTAGCCCTCAACTTGCCCCTTTGCTGAGCTCTGTATTTTCAGCATCTTTTACATCTTTGTCTCTACCTCCAACTCTGCATCAAGCATCCATAGCATTGTTATTAAAAAAGGATAAAGACCCCTTGGACTGTGGTTCGTATCATTTCATTTCCCTCCTTAACGTAGACTTTTTTTTAACATTAGACGATTACTTAACATTATCTATACTAAATCCACTTTGCCATTGCCAGAAGTTCTGATATCATTAGATGCAGAAAAAGCTTTTGATCGTGTTTAAAGGGACTACCTTTTTTTGCAACCCTACAAAGACTTGGTTTTGGTTCACATTTTAGCTCATGGATTAAATTATTTATTCATCTCCTGTAGCATCTGTCCGCACAAATAATACTTTTCACATTATTTCTCTTCGCTATTGCCATTGAGCCCCTTTCAATTTCTTTCCTTGGCTGCAGAGACATACAGGGGGTGCTACGGGGTGGGCAGGAGCATAAGGTTTCCCTTTATGCTGATGATTTCATTATTCATTTGTCAGACCCGGCTTCCTCTCTTCCCCTTGCAATCTCTACCGGCTATAAACTCAACCTCAATAAAAGTGAGATATTCCCCATTAACCCAGCCGCCCAAAAGTATCCTCTCAATAACTTTCCCTTTAGAATTGTTACTAATTGTTTTAAATATCTAGGAATCAATGTAACTTGTTCCCATACCAGTCTCTTAAAATCAAATTTTCTTCCCTTTCTGGAACGCACTAAACAGGATTTTGCTCGTTGGTGTACTTTACCTCTTTACTTATCTTTAGCTGGTCGCATTAATTCTGTTAAGATGAATTATCTTCCGAAATTCTTATATATATTTCAATGCATTCCAGTATTTATTACCAAATCCTTTTTTAGATCTCTCGACCAAATTATATCTTCCTTCATTTGGAACAAAGTCTCCAAGAATACGCAAAGCCTTCTCCAGAGACCTAAAGCATTAGGGACCCTGGCATCACCTAATTTTCTGTTCTATTACTGGGCGACTAAAATTCGTATAATTTCGTACTGGATACAGTCCCAAGTTCAACAGAATTGTCCATCTTGACTGCAGATGGAAGCATCCTCCTGCCTTTCCTCCTCTTTACTAGCCCTAGTGTACTCCACCCTTCCTCTCTCAATCTCTAGATTTAGTACTAACCCCCTGGTTAAGTGGTCACTTAGGATTTGGGCACAATTTAGAAAACACTTTGGCTTTCAGTCCTTGACTATCTATGCATCTCTTAACATAAACCACCTGTTTCCTCCATCAGTTGCAGACCAGGGATTTTGCATTTGGTGTGAGAGGTATTGTATCTTTCAGCGACTTGCACATCGATGACTGCTTTGCTTCATTTGAACAGCTGTCCCAAAAATTTTAAATACCAAAATCACACTTTTTCCGTTACCTTCAGGGTCTCAATTTCATATGAAACAAAGTGCCGAATTTTCCTGTCCTCCTCCCCAAGTCAGTGATTGACTTTATTTTTAAATTAACTCCAAAATGTAAAAGGTATAATATCCCAGATTTACTCCCCTATACTGTCTCTGGAGTCTCCTTCATTGACTGTATATTTGAAGAGAATAGATTCCTTTAAAAGAAACAAAAGTAGTTCTTGATTTGGCAAATTATTCTTATGAAAAGGGCTGTAGTTGGTTCAGTATGTCCTTACTGTACTTGGCCCGTTTTGTTTGGAATCTACTGCCACACGTTTTCCCTGTATTCGCTGGTATCAATCAGGAAACTTTAACACTGATTTGTTTGACATCTGTTGGGAGACAGTGGACTGGAAATATTGTGCAGCACTACAGGTCCACATTCATCACCTCCTCCTTTTTTGGTTCACAGTGACAGGGTCGCAAAGCTTCTAGGTAGGTGCAACAGCTTAAACAACATTTTAAAAACGAATGAATTATTATTACAGTGTAAATCTGATCATGACTGTGAGACAACTGTATGTTTTGGATTCAGTAATAAGCTAACCCAGTGATGTTGCCTACTGTGTCAAATACAGAATGTTAGAATGAATTAAAAAATAATACTATATTATTTCATTCCATGAAAAATTGTCCTCTTGTTGGGTGACTGGCAGATAAAGTAGCGCTTGTATATTCCCTGTGTGTGTGTTCAGTGTACATAAAGATGATCAATGATGTAAACACAACTCCTTTTGAAATTATACTTTTTCCTCCAGGTCTTTCAATTTCACTTAGTATGCTATAGTATAACTGCAGACCATGACTACAACGTCCAGGATAAAATGTGTATTTGGTTAAGAGGTAAGAGCCTGAATTAGTCTACAGGACAATGCTTCTGGCTCTTCCAGCACTCAACCATTCATACCACAAAAAATCAATTCCACATTCCTTTCCCATTCCATAATAGGATGCATCCACCCTCCCCCCGTCTCCAAGGCGCCTCCAGCTGCTCTGCACGTTTGGACACATTTTATTCTCAAAAATGTCTGCACTGCTGGCTATAATGAAACATAAATACTGCCTAGAAATATAGATTCATTGACATTTATGAATCAATAAACTTTGTAGTGATGATTAAATACGGAATAAACAAGTGTTCAATTGGTAAAAATAATTCACTGTTTGAGAGTCGTTAATGTCTGTGTAACTGATGATGAAATTGCTGCTCATGAACCTGTTCAGAAGATGTGAAATAAAAATGAGAAGGGGGGTGTTTATGTGGTAATTAATTTAGTGGTAGAATATGGGAGGTAAAATTGTAGAAGAGGGATACCGGTACATAGGACCTCGAATAGTACGCAGTCTTTACCCTGGAATGTAAGGTAGGCATTAAACAATGTGGGAGGAAAAAAAGAAATGTAGTTCTTGCAGTTTAAATGAGGAATGAAAAACTACATCTCCCAATTATCTGGTAATTAGTAAAGCTAATACACCTGTTTGTAATTTAACAAGCTAGGCATGTATAAAAGGACAGGTTTCAAAGACAATAGCTGTCTGTGTGAAGGTAAGGACCTGTGCAGACCTGAATACAGTGTACGTTAAAAAGCAACTAATATTAAATCTGTGATTTGTGTATATTTAAAAGTCATTAAGCCGATTTAGCGGTCTGACTGAAAGTTAGGGATCCATTAAGTTTAGTTAGTGCTCAAACAGGAGCTAGGATTGATTTTAGTTTTGTATTGTTTGTTAAAAGAAGCTGTGTTCCCACTGGAAAAGGGACATCACAGAACAAACATAACTGTAAATTAGGCTGTAAATTAATAAGCTTTGTCACAATTTGTAATTATGAAAACTGCTGTAATTATGAAAATTGCTGAAGCGATTGTTATTATTTTATTGTTCCAACAGTTTTCTCTGGATTCGTAGCACAAACTGTGGATTTGTTAATCAACAAGCCACACAGCCACTTAGTTAGAAGATTTGTAGAATTAATCAATCAAAAGATCAACAGGTGACATCATAGAAATGTTTTAACAACTGATGTACCTCTTCTGTCCAAGTTTGACAGTTTTTATATGTATTCCTGAGTATTTCAAACATTTACAATGGTATACTATATAATGTATCGGTATCCATAGCTTAGCCTTATGTGCACCCTTTTTTAACTAAAAAGCAAACGCTGATAGTCTACTTCTGCCTCTGTAGACTCAGGGACCTCACCACCTGAATCTTGCTTCAATGTGTTACTTCTTGCAGCAATTACAAATGACAAAGTACATCAAATGCTAACATTAACATGGAACAATCAATCAGGTATTTTCAACATCCTTATAAAGATGAATAAGCCTACTCATAGGCTATGCATGTGTACCATGGTTACCACAGACTCATGCCACTGTACTGTAGCTGTCCTTGCACTATTACCCCAGGACTGAACCATTGCATTATTAGTGCCACTGTAAGCAGCAGCTAGCAGGTTTCAAGGAGGGGAAGCTTTGTATCCATAGTACAGCTAAAACTACCAATATAGAATGGAAACAAACAAGACTGTCGACAAGCACAGAAGGTTAAATTATAGAACACTGCAAACTTGAGTGTACAATTACCTGTGACAGTGGGGGACTGATGTAACTACAGAATGGTGTTTTTGAACAGTGTACAGCTGCCTGGACACTCATTAAAAGGGCATACAGTTTATGTAAATAGTGGTGGAGGAGATATCCCACACTTTACATATAAACAAATCACATGTAGTAATACTAGAAGAAACTTCTTTGATAAACATTTGACTAAAGGCCTTTCTCAATTTATTAAATAACCTCACAGGGTTTGGTGTGGTCTCCACCCCCAAATTATAAAGTTGTTATTATTTGTTTATTTAACTATGCCTTTATCAAAGGCGATTTACAGAAACTAGGGTAGGGGTGGGCAATTCCAGAACTGAGTTAAGTAATTGAATTGAATTAAGTAATTTAGAGCACAGTTGGAACAAAAGCCAGGAGGGACACCGGCCCTCCAGGCCCGGAATTGCTTACCTCTGGACTAGGGTGTGTGAACGATGCATCAGCTGCATAGTCACTTACAACGTAAAACCGAAAAACTGAGCACAAGGACGTTAAGTGACTTGCTCAAGGTCACACAGTAAGTCAGTGAGTAAGCCGGGATTCTAACCGGGGACCTCCTGGTTACAAGCCCTTTTCTTTAACCACTGGATCACACTGTGTGATAATCACTCAATGGCCCCATTGAAAAGAATGAGAGAGTGTGTTATTTCACATACAGGTACAGTACGCTGCCATAACTAGTTTTACCTGCTGATATAACTCATCCTGTAGTCTGGGCAAAGGACTTTCTGGTCATCCCATTTAAATTCCACTTCTGACAAATAAAACCTCTTGTCATAATAAAGAAGGGGGTGGGTACAGTATGTACAGTACCCAGTAGGCTACATTATCTAGTTACAAAGCTCAAAGCAGTTTGTACACAGGTGTTTAGAAAATGCACAGTATTCTTTATCTCTGTCAGCCTTCCATACCAGCACCGCCGTTTTATTTATGGTTTATTCAGTTTTCACAGCTCCGTGTCCCTGTGACATCACAATACTGATCTTGCACTCACACAAATAACACCGGAGTAAAGAACAATTTACGTGTGAATGCCAACACCACTACAGGTCCTTATTGAAATCTTTCATTTATAATAATAATGATTTGATACATGTTTGGACTAATTTCTCGTGTCATGATATGTACAATTATTTGTAGTCTGTTAACTGGTATTGCTCTCCTGAGGGTGTTAAAAAGTGGGCGGTTCTATTCAATGATTTCCAATACAAAAAAGCAAGGTACCTGTGTAATGTTTGTTGTACTAGCTGTATGTTAACAAAACACAGACGTTAATTACCGTTAGGATTATTTATTTTGCCCAGTTTTACTTATTTACTGTATCAATGATCCAGTACACATCTAAATTATAGACACACACTCGTTCTCAGCAAGACTCAGGTCATAAAAACCACCACATTTTGTAACTGCAAAGCAATATGTAATACATGTATTTTTGCTTTCTGTAAACACTCTTTCCTTTGTCTGATGTGACATGCATGTTTTTTTTGTTTGTTTTTTCCATTTGGTAATATGTTACGTTATTTATTCAATGATGGCAACGGCTGCAGCAGTATATCAACATCAAAGTTAAACCAAATAAATTAGCACATACAAAAGAGAACTTAAGTCCCGAGGCCCGAAAATCCTTTTGACAGTGGCGTTTTCATACATGTATATTGTTATCGGGGGTTGTTTGCTTACCTGATGCTGTAGTAACTCATGATTATTGCCCGTTGCTATGGGTCCCCCAGCTGCTCGCCTCCCTGTGTCTGACACTAGTTTAAACTAAAGGAAATGGACTCTGCAAGCCATAGCAACCGCACAAGCCAGTAAAACGCCTCACCATTGGCAGGAGCTTGTCGTCGCGTGGTTACGATTGGATATTGCCATCGCATGGCGTCGTTTAGGAGGAGGTCCTCGGGCTACGCTTGCGCTGTAGGCAAAGAGCGTTTGCTTTTGAACGATACAGACTGCATTGGTTGAGTAACCAGTTGGTTTGCATTCCCAAAGAGGAGTATTCACGTGCAGGCACAGCTTTACCCTTTTTAAAATCGTTTTGCAACACAGTGAACTAAACACAAGTCAAAAAATGTAAAATAGGGCTCCAAAAATTACAAAGTAAAACATTTAAAGGTAATTTCTAATCATCCAGTGAATTAAATAAATAAATAAATAAATAAATAAATAAATAAATAAATGGCTGTATGTTGCTCAAACGAGAAGGAACACACTACTCGCATGATACCTGGAAACATGAAACTTAAGTCGCATACCTACAGTTTAGGCTATTCATTTACAATACTACAAATGCAATTACATGTATTTTACTTCCAGTAATGGTTTCAAATTAATAGAATATTAAAATGTTTTAGAGGAAAAGTATAGCAGATAATAAGAATAACGGAATCACATTATAAATAAACACCCATGAATGATGGGATCATTCTGAAATCGTACACCTTAGTTTATTTGCATTAAACGTATTATAGTCTGAGTAGGCGGTGGCTCCAAAAACAAATGGAAAATTTAAATGTGCTAAATAATGTAGGCACATTTGAGTACAATATCAATAGCTTACTGTATAGATGCAAACGACGACAGACAAAGTTATCTTGTGACACCATCATTTATTTAAAAAGATGCACACGCTGCATAGAGAATACACACCCCTCCAAGTCTGGAACAAAGCTGCACATTACCGGGTGAGGTAAACCCCCACTATTTAATGCCTGTTAACGAGTATCAATTAACAAGCAACATCCAACTCATTTACTGCAATGCAGGCAATTGCAATTCTCCCAAGCAAACTCATTCGCCCTTAATACCCCATCACAACTAATGGGTCTCATTGATATTTTTGGAAGCTCTATATAATAATCTGGAGCTAAACAGTGATACAATTAATCTGAGGGTAATATCTGGTAAGAAATGATGTATCAATAGATTGAGAACTAATATTCAATGGAATCTACAGAATTACCATTGGATATTTTACCAAACTGCGTCTGAAAGCCTAATATGTCACATCTTCTGCTACAGCGAACCCTAGTGGTGGATCTGTGTATTTGCAGGGTAACCAAAAAGAAAAACAGGATTTAAAGAGCAAGTAACTTGTAATCCCATTTCTATTCACTGTTCTCATACCTTCTCATGGTGTTACCAATCATTCTTGAGGATTCATATGGGGATTACTAAAATATTGTGTTTTTATTTTATTTTTTTTATAATTTTGTGTAAAGATGCTTTGACAAGGAGTTCGGGAGCTGATCTTCAGTTCTACTTGCCTGACAGGCATACAGTACGTAATGCAGCTAAATTGTATTTATATTAGCAAGTCCTAGCTGAATATTGTCAGCAAAACTAAAGGTCACTTGTTTATTAATTGAAGATCACTAGCCTAGACTGTAGCAGAGCAGCAGTTGAGCTCAGATGAAAGAACATAAACACAGAATTTCTAAAAAAAATAGAAAGAAAGAAATAATAGTATTTGAGTCAATGCAATAGAAGCCACTCAGAATAATTGCAAACATCATAAAAAATGAAACTGAAGGCACTTATTCCAGTCGAGATGATACAGCCAATCAAGTACAATCAGAAAAGGTTTAAACTGCTATGCATTGGGATTTTTTTTAAAATCTCAAACAGAGAAGCAGTGGAATGCTTGATATGTCACAGGTAAGCTTCCATTGTCTCTGCTTGTGCTATCCTTTTAAAAGAATATACAGAGAGGGATTCAGTCTCCTGTGCTAGCAATTCAGCATCTGTCATGAGCACAAAAAGAAGGATAAATACAATTATTCTTTTTTTTTTTTTTAATTCATATTCAATTTGATTCAATCGTGAAACCTCCAACCGAAAGGCAAGAAACATTACATGTCACAGGGTTACACTGAACAGTTTCATAACAAACACATAAAAGGTGCACACCACCAGCTTAAGACCCCAAATATTAGCGATGGGACAAATATCTGAATGATTTGGTTTTTTACATGTATTCGAAGGGGCGTGTCCTGCCGGAGCTTTAACATTTTCATTTTCTTTCATGATGCGATCTTAGTTTTTGTTCAGTGGAATGTAATAAGAGAAATAAAGCAGCTGTTTCATTGTACAACACACCCGGTTTCCACGTTAATTTTATTTTAAGTGTTTATTTAAGTTAAAAACTACTGATTATTGCGAAGACACAGCAATGGCAGGGATTACTTAAAAAAACACCTTGTCTACTTCCATGTTCGTCCCAGCATTACAAAATATATGTACTTATACCAGAAACTGGACCAGAATCAGTACATTTTGTGCAACACGGCAGTGTGTGGTTTGGTTAGATATTACCAATTAATAATATGTAATAATGTTCATAGTTAATAGATAAATATCAAAGGCTAAAAATGTGTGGATATGCCATCTTGTGTTGAGCAGCAGATTAATAGTTTGGGAGTGGTGGTAGATTCAATTGCATTATTTTATTATTGATAAACATTAATAAACACAATTTCAAAGCGTTAGTGACCTCAGAATAACTGGACATATCAGTTTATGACAGCATCAACTGGCTTTGTTAAGAGTGTTATTACATATTTTGTTCTCCAAAGATAAATACTTATACAACAAGCATTCCTTATTTTG